>AP027105.1:34254393-34589284 GCA_028142955.1 Pinctada fucata
TGTTCAATAAGTTTTGCAGTGTCTGCTTAATAGAGTTTCAATGGGATTAAGTCCCATAAATCTGCCATTGGTCATTCCTTGACTTCATGCATTTTCACAGTGCATGGGAGAAGTGATATTTTGCTACATATCACTTCTCCCTTGCCCTGTAACTAGCACTTTTCATTTTGGAAGCTAGTCCCCAATATTTACCTTTTTTATTGACACCTTGACTGCAATGATTTCCTATATGCTTGTACAATACAGTTACAAGACATAAAATCAAACGTTAAAATGGCGTCAGGATTTTTCGTACGGATGTCTTTTCGTACTGAGTTAACCTTTTGTACTTTTCGTTCCAAAAATTGAGATCTTTCGTACCGATCGGTGGAATCATTCGTATTGGTACGAAAGATAAGTATTTTGATACTTATAGCGAGCGGAGCTCGCTGCAAAGGCCCAAAGGGCCTTTGCGAGCCAAGCTCGCCCTTATGGTAACGCGTATACACTCACCTTATTGAGAAAATATGCTGAATCAAAGAATGAGAATGTACTACTATGCTTTCAAAAATTTTCGTCCCCTCGCAGACAGACTTACTGCGGAGATGCAGTATATTGCCATTTATTTTTTTTTTTCGACTCCGAGTATACGTATATGTTATACTCAATTTTTGTTTACAAGTTAAATTTATTGACATAATTTTTCGTAAAGCAGATTACGAAATAGCATCGACAACTCGGCGTAACCGCGGAATCTTTTTTAGGAAAGCCGACATCTCCGTTTGAGTATTTTGTTTACTGTGCTTCTATGACGTCACCGCGCCAAATTTTTAATGTCACTTTGACGTTGTAAGATTTTCCTTTAATGGACGTATTTTGCTTGACGTAAACGCTTCTAAAAAGGTCAATCATCCGGCCAAAGTGTTCCAATGGGCGATTTTGTGTTCAATCCGGATGGCTTCACATTATTAAGTTTCTAATTTATTTTTTATTAAGGTTAACATTTCGACCATATAGATTTTAAATGAATTTTCAATTTGCTTTTAAATTTCACAGCTTGAAAAGATTCCGCTTATTTATCCTTATTCTGTTGATTTATCCTATATTTAGATTTATATATAATTATTGTATTATAAATCTGAATGCATCTGACAGTGACATAATCATATATAAAGACATCTTTTGAAAATGAACTTAAAATTAATTTATTTGAATAAAGTTGTTTTTAAACTCCTTTGCAAGTCTTATTTCTGATAAACTTTTCCTCTAAGAAATTTACTTAGAATTTAACTCATTTGAATCAAATCTTATACAGGTAAAACACAGGTACATTACAGGTAACCTGCAATAATTGGTTAATTGGATACCCCTTAGAAGGCCCCTTTCACACCCAATTCTGGGAATAAACCATCCAGAACACTTCTTGGATTTTACGATCGTATTTTGAGGCATCCGAACATTTCTCCAAAATTATAATTTTGATGTCCGATATCGAGTGGTTTTTTTTATTGAAATGTTATGAAACAGGCTTTGGATGATTGTACATGTATTTTCTTTTGGGCGATATGCAACGAGTTATTTATTTTCATTTAACCGTTTTATTACAAAATTAAAATGGCTTGAAATAAAAAAAAATCACATGTACATGTAGGAAATATAACCAGGTCTGTTTATAAATCCTTGGTCTGACCAGTTCTAGCTGAGCTCTTTAAACTAGATCGTTGATATAAGGTTTAAAAATCATTCACCTTTTGTGTTTGCTCGTATTTTTCTGTAAATTTGACTGGAATCCCCCCCCCCCTCAACCTAATATAATATTTGCCGGTCTAGGCCAAAACAGGAACGTACAAAGAACCATATTTTAAGCCCCCCTTAAAATGTTCATCTGCTGGTCTAGACCAATTTTACAAATGCCTCTGTCTTTCCACTCGCATTATACTGCCTTTTTTTTTGGCAATCATCAAACAGAAAGTTTTGTATGATAGGATAAACCTTCATAGTCTAAAATTATTTAATAAATAATCATATTTATTTTCTCTCCGCTCGCACAAAAAGGCTTTGCCTTGATCATGTTGATTCATATTAACAATAATTTTGTTTGGAATCTTCTTTATTGAAGTGCACAATGTATGAAAGGTGGACGTATACTAAATTTATAAATATAATGGTCGGTTTCATTTTAGTTAGTTGAAATATGTATGTTTCAGCTGATAATATTGGTTAAACAGCGCATGTTTGCTAAAAAGCCAAACTTGTAATGAAAACAATCCGGTTTAATGCTGTATATTAAAATTTTTAAAGTATTCCTTTATTCCATCTAACAAGTACGAACGATCCCACTATCAAAATTTATTAGAAGCTCCAGTTAATCAAACCTTTATGGCAGAAACATAACGAGTACGAATAACCAGTACGAAAGATACTAGTGACAGGTACGAAAGATCCGGTACAAAAAATCTAAGTACTATGAAAGATCCAAGAACTGTTAAAGGCCGAACTCCAATTTGTCGAAATACCGGTGGGTAAGCCATCGAGAGTATCTGGGGCATTGGGCGGTTCTTATCTAACAGCGTCGATAAAAATAGCAAACAGCGTGCTGCGGCAGAGCAGTGCACGTGTATTGTAGCAGACGAATTTTTTACACAAAATTCACGATTTACTGATGAAAGTCTTGAGTCAGAGTACAATATATTAAAAGTATAATTTTATAAAACTCATAGCGTCCTATGAATGTCCTTTGTATGATTTTATGCCTAAAAAGACAGATTTTGATCAGTTTTACACATACATGCATGACCTACATGTATATGTACATATCTATAATGGAAGCTTGGAATTAGGATTGTACAGGAGAGGCTGCAAAGGGTCATTTCGTCGAGAATATCGCAAAGATGTCGAAATTAAATTCATTTTTTCCATTTTTTTAACATGTTTTGGAATTGTATATCTACACTTTCCTTAAGTAAAATTACAAGGAATATTACAACATTTAATAAATCTGTCCGTCCCTAAGTAAACCTCTCGTTTTTGGCGGGTACTTTGGCGCGGATCTGCATAAATTAGAGTAGACAATGGCCGGCGCTATACAGCATGTTTCTCCCAAGAGAAAATCGTGAAAAAGTAAAATTACACATTGTGAAAAGTGAATATAGTGGTGTCACTGAACATAAAACGGATCTATTTGACTATATACCGAGGATATCATCTCTAAAAGATAAAACTTGGTACTTTTCACATATTGCAGCAACGATATAAGAATGTTTACGAACGAGTGTACAAGTAGCCGTGAAAACGACAGAGAAATTATTTTACTGAGAAAGTTCTGCAAATAGAAAATACGAAAATAATTTTTCGAGAAACACGACAAAGGCATATTTGGATATACTTTATTCACGTTGTCTCTGAAAACTCATAACATACATTATTAATGAGTTTTTGGATTCAATATTTTCATCAAATGGAAAAAAAAAATGTTAAGAAATGAGGTAAGAATTGTTTACGTGTGTAAGCGCGCATGCTGCATGTTCAGAATCTAGTATAATAGAAAACGCGCTATCGGAATGACTCAGCATCCGGTATAAACAATAACAAGAGTTAGAAACGCCTACCGCATGTCACTCTTCTGAATTTGAATTGAAAATTTGTCCGGCTTCCATCATTTCGAGTGAAAATACTCAGTTAAATCTCAATATAATATCTATATATTACATATATAAACGATTGAACGTCGTGTTCAGATTCATAACAAATTTCATATGAAAATTTTGTCTTTTTCATGAGATAATTTAAAATTTTCCTCTGCAATCTGAACGTGTCTAGAAATTTCATATTCGCCACCATTTTCCTGGTTGGCTGCTATTTATACCCCAAGCTCGGCCTTTAAACTTAAACATGGGCATTTCCAATACAAAAATGATCAAAGTTTTGAACAAATAGACATCTAGGAAATAAAATGCTTGTGAACCTTTCGAACTTAGTTCATTTTGGGCATCAAAATACTTTCATAAAACCAACAACACAATAGGGCAATAGATCCGCCCGAGTTTACTCTGACCTAAAAAGTCATCTTTCCGTAGAATAAATTACCTTGCTTCGTTACCACCTTTAGTTTTGACAGGTTTATATAACGATCGTTTCGAGGCCATGGTACATAGTAGGAACAAGATTTTACAAACAATAACAAAAACAAAAATTCCGCTACATTGTCACGTGACTATTCAAAAGACATGTCGTACTAATTCTATTTCGAGTCTGAATTCGAGCCTAAAGTGGAATTTTCTCCTTTGTTAAAGGAGCACCCAGTCTGTTTTTTTTTTCCAGTGATCCCATTTTTTTAGTCGGATATCTGAAAAAGGAAGAGATCTCGGAAATAAAAGGAAGGTAATCGTTTAAAAACCACTGCACTTCTCTGTCCCTACTTTAAATGCAGTGACAGTGGTATGGGCGTGGGTTAACATATATTTCAATATTTACAATTTCAACCACTAGGTTGGTACATAGGCGGAAAGATCGTCCGGGTATTCGTATGCGCTACTAAAATTTTTTTAGAGGCACATACCAATAATTGCCTGTCGATCTTTCGACCTGTGGGTTGGTATCACTTTTGGTGTACTGAACGTTCGCCTAGTTTCTTTACGAACTGCATTAAAATATATGTTCTAAATTTTCTGTCATCAGATTAGAACTATATTCCTAAAACTAAGGGGCATCTCCCTCATTGCATAGCTCTGTCCTTAGGGGTTTCGGCATAATTTTTTGGTCATATTTAGACTAAAGCTCTTTGCGCCTACCCTCAAACGATATTTTGGCCATATTTTCACTTGAATACGCTTTTTAATACACCCTATATAAAATTTAGTACGTCTCATTTTTTGGCAAGAGGAAATTAAAAGTCTATGCCAGGAAAATTAACTTTGGCTTTATTCAACCTGTTTGACATTAAGTACTACTGACGAGGATTCAATACCCGAAACACGTGTTTAATACAATGAAATTGGTACTATAGAACATGTACGTATTTCAATATTTCAATTTCTGTCAGCGACCATCCATTATTGAAATCATTCGAGGTATCTATATGTATCAATCTCTTGTTACTACTCGTCCTTTCTTAGAGTATTCCATCAGACCAGGGATCATAGAGCTTTGGAACCTTCTGCATGTCTGTGACCATCTTCCCGTCTATTTGGTGAAGTACAGTTACGTACAAGAAAGGAGGAGACCTTCAACAGAACTCAGTTGCAGCACCACCAGCTAAACAACTAAAAGAAAGGAGGGGACCTCCAACAACAATCGGTCGCAGAACCCACACTCTAAAATACGAAATGCAAAAACACAGAGCAGACACCCACAGAAAGAGACTCAAAAGGGACAAGGAACATCAACTCACACCATAGAATCATGAAACACAAAATACAACACATAAACATCAAAATGCAAAAAACACAGAGAGGACAAGCATATTAAGGGACACCAAAGGGACAAGATTGAACACTTAATACGAAAACCCCTTGGTTTTGTCATCTGCCTTCTTTAGTAGCAAATGCTGTGGTAATCTGGTGGATTACGTGCACACAACCTCCCACGTACTTATCCAGTTAACAAGCATTTCCTAAAATGGAGGAAATCACCTTATAGTTATCTCCTTTGTACGATCATCATGGTATATGGTGCTACAGAGTAGAGAGAGCGGATAAGAGATGAGGGAGGAACGTACTAGAGTTCGAAACATGAGAAGAGAGACGAACAATATTGTGTCCAACTGTACCCTAACTGTAAAATAAAATATTTAATAAAAAGGTGAAAACAAGCTAAAATTGCGACTGTGAAATACTGACAATGCGGAAGGGTTCCAACTCTATACCTTCTTGAAGAAAATTTCAACCCAATTTTCATGCACCAGACACGTGTTTCGAATATTAAATTCTCATCAATGATGCTTCCAGCCAAAGTGCTTTTCTTAAGCAGCCTGAATAACATTAAATGATAAAGCAAAGCAAGCGTAACAAGACCAAGAAGAAACAAGCTTCGTTTTAGTACAACTGTCTGTTGAAACCGTTCATGTGCAGCCTAATACATGTTCAACGATTTTTGTTTAACTTAACTTTATTGGAATCTTGCTTTTGTCACTGCAACGGGAATTTGTTGGACAGTATTTCATATACCTTCTTTTATTTATATCCATTTACATATCCATCTGTATATTTCTTGGGACCCTGCGTCATGCTGTCTGTTTGTATGTTCATCTTACAGCGAAGAGGTAATTTTACACCACTACTGTGCGTTATTCGAGACCTTTGGGTAATCGGAAAGTTGGAAGGAATGTGCACACGTAATCCTGATAACCACACCGTCTGCTACTTACGTGGCAGAAGGCCACCCTAAGTCGGTACCAGTTGCCCACTTGTCTCGTTGGTTTATGTTTGGTCTTTGGTGTTTCATGTTTCTATGGTGTGAGTTAATGTTCCTTGTCCCTTTTGCGTCTCTTTCTGTGCGTGTCTGCTCTGTGTTTTCGGGTGTTTTGGGGTTTTGCTGTGGGTGCTACAGCCGAATGTTGATCGATGTACCTATTTGTCCTTATGTTACACATTTCATATGTCCTCTGATTAGCATGTTTTATCATTTTATTTTTATCACAAATATTTTTCACAACAAAGTCCATAAACAAGTCGATATTGACTGAGATTCATAAAATCAGAATGCGAGTCATCTTTATGTATGTTTTTTCAGCACATCATTTCCTGGAGTGTGATTTCGACCATACGATACAAGTAATTCTTAGTTAGGACCAGGTGCAAGATGATTTGGTTTATGCATTTGTGAATTTTGCCTTCTTCATCAGTCGTTTGAAGACAAAATACAGTACAACCCCTATTTGAAAACACAGATCAGAGATGCAAAAGGAACAAGAAACAGCAAATACGACACCAAAGACAAAAGACTACGCATAAACCAACAAGACCAATAGGCAATCGATGCCAGCTTAGGAAGACAATCTGCCACGTAAGTAGCAAATGATGTGAATATGCAGATTACGTTGTGTAACTGAAGGCTTGGTGTTCAACTGTGCTGAATATATTTTTCACACAGTTCTTACATCTTCTTCTATATATGAATGATGTGACCGAAATGTCCTGAAAGATAATGTTTTGCTGCGGTCATGTTCGGAGATATTCCTTGTAGAAGAAAATATCAAATCTTATGCCTATTACGCAATAAAATATACAAGTTGGGGGTTTGACTCAGGATTTTATGACTGTAAAAGGGGACGTGTGCGTGATAAAGCCATCCCTGGCACTATACACTGATATGCCCTTGATAGGTAGAGTTACACTATTCTTGATTCTGATTCTGTTTCTATTGTTTGATCACTGCAGATGTTTATTCTTGACGGATTTTTGGCTAGAGGTGCTTTTCGGTCTATCAGTCTAAGGCCTATCGGATCCCCCTTTCCGGAATGGTCGGATGGCTGTCGTCGTCGCAGGACAGGAGGTACTCACCTGATGTGTACATCAATATGTTCATCGAGACAATCACGGAATTGAATAAGTTTTCATGGACCTATTGCGACGGGTGTTGCATACAAGAAGGAGACACTGACTCTCCCCGGGTACCTGGTTTCACTTTGGAATGTTATTTATTCCGAGGTTCGCAACCGTTCCTATGGAAATTCGAATGATTTAGCCTTGCTTTCTCGACTTTGAGACTGGCCATGTCCAAACCTCTTTAGAGAAGACAGGGCCCCGGTCACCTGTCTTCTTTGAATGTCAGTCGGACTCCTCGGGTGATAACATACATAAGCTCGCTACAGCCTGCAGAGCACGGACTGTATTACGTACACCCTCTTTTTATATCCATTTACATATTCATCTGTGTTGCTTGGGCCCCTGTGTTTTGCGGTCTTATTTGTGTGTGGTCATCTAACAGTGAGGATGTTTTTACACCACAACAGACGTTCTTCGAGAATTCTGGATAACTGGAATAGTGGGAGGGTTGTGCGCACGTAATCTAGGATAACCACACTATTTGTTACCTGTGTAGCAGATGGCAGGCCTAAGTCGGCACCGATTGCCCATTTGTCTCGTTGATTTATGTGTAGTCTTTTGTGTTTAATGTTTCTATGTCGTATGTCTCTTTTTCGTCTGTTGCTGTACTCGTCTTCTCTGTGTTTTCGCTTCGGGTGTTTTGGTCTTTTGTTGTTGGTGCTACAGCCGGGTCTGGTTTGAGATCCCCTCCTTTCTTTAATAATTGATCGGTACTTCTTTAATGTTTATTGAATTAGAATTAGATTCTTCATTTGATATCACTCATAATATCTTATTTAAGTAATAATACGGAAGTGTTCCAACACTATATATCTTCTTGATTTATTATGCACCTGACACGCGTTTCGGATATTAAATCCTCATCAGTGATGCTTCCAGCCAAAGTACTTTTCATAAGCCACCAAAAGTCATTTCCGTAGCGCCCTCTGGTTTTATTTTTTGAATTTGAATTTGTGTATTTTCTTTACAGAGAACGGTTTCAATTTTCCATATATCCATTCAGTAGCATATCGAAATAAAATCTATGTTTAAAATAGAATTGGAGGGATGCTGCTAAGATGTTAATCTCCTTTAATTTTGATGATATTTTTTAATTAAATGACAAGTTTCCGAAAAATCCAAATAATATTTATGATGTCAAATGGATAAAGTGCCAAAACAAAGCTTCTTCCAGGCGAGTAATGAATACAATTAAAACATTCATCGTCTCGTTGTCTCAAATGATTGTTACGGTTATATTCTTTACAGCCTTGTACGTGTGTGATTCCTGTGTTTCAACGCAAAATTGTCTTCTTGGAGTTCTTTTAAATGGTATATATGTTATTCCAAATATTTCAGAAGAAGCAAAACAATTTCATTTGCGCGAACAAGGATTATTCAAAATCTTAAAGCAATACATTTTTGTAATGTCAAAAGTGATTGGATCAAAGCAATAATGTCAAAATTGATGTAAAGGCTCATTTAGCTTAATCAAAAGAAGGTGTGTCAAAACATAATTGGAGGATGGTGAAATTATTATATACTTCCTTACGATTAAGATGTTAGTTCAGGAAAAAATGGCTTATTCTTATATCAGAAAGCTTGAGGTTGAACATTTCACATAGCAAACATTACAGCTTCTTTTGGCAATTTGAGGCTTTTTGAAAAAGAAGTTCCCGGTTGCTTAATCGAAGTACTTTGTAATATAGACGTAGCCTGAATAAGTGCTGATCCATAGTTTGTCTTCATCTCCAACAGCTAATGAAAATATTTTCTTTTCCTCTTCTGGTAGATGAAAGCGTCTTTGAACTTGAAAATCCTTATCGTAGAGGAAGATTTTACCGTCTCTTGTCCCTACAATGAAATTTTCGACCTTGTCATTTACTACTGGTCCAACGTCCTTGATATCTATACCAAGATTTACTTGGCGAATAGTTCTTCCTTCCTCATTCACAAAGCGAAGACCAGAATTTGTCTTGAAATAATAGTTTCCATGCTTGTCTGATCGAACAAACAGCTTGTAGCTTTCTATTCCTTTCAATGGAAGTTTCCATTTTGTCTCACCTTTCCGATTTTGCTTTACCACATAATGGTTATCATTGTCATCTGCTACTACGCAAACGACACTCAGATTTTTTCCACAGCAAATTCCGTAGACATACTTATATTGAGTTAGGCTCATAAAATCAGATTGTGAATCATCTTTGTGTATGATTTTCAATACACAATTTCCTACATCATGGTAACCACCAAATGACACAACTACTTCTCCATTTGGACCCGGTGCAAGGTGGTTGGCTATAGTAGGTAAGTATATACACTTGTGGACAGTACCTTCTTCGTCAATCATTTGAAGACATTTCTTTTTCATGGTCACCCACGCTTTTTCATCTTGTGTCGTGAGTATATCAAATATATATCTGAAACCGGGTTCTTTGTGTAAAATTTTGGACAGGATTCGAAGATCATGTCTGAAGGTAGACGAATGCATTCCTTGCGGATCTGCTATTGCTAGAACATCGACCTTTGTTGCTTCTTGAGGATTCAGTTCACCGAAAAGTAGTTCCGATGTTAATTTTGTATCAGAACTTTCACTGAAAACTGATGGAGAAGGAAGCTGCATCAACCGAGGCAAAACCATTTCATTCAACCGCACTGTACAATCCAAGACGTACTTTGGTATTTCAGTACCAGTGCGAACATCTAGGGTCCCTCTCACCAATTCAATTTCTCTTTTCAGTTTGGATTCAGTATTTTCTAGTACTCCTTTTTCATTGCTTAACTGCACATTCAATCTGTTTCCGTGGGCTTCCAATGCAATAATAAGATCATCTCTAATTTTTGTGATGTTGTTGAACCTTTTGGTGATCAGTTTCCTAGCTTTCTCAATATTCTTCCCAGATTCCTCTCTTTTCTGGTCAATCATGAGTCTCACTTTTGTCAATCCGGACAAATATGCCGACTTTTCATCAAGAAGAACTTTGATACTTTTCTTGGTTTCCTCTGTTGATTTCATGATTTCGGAAAGTTCATGCTTTTGATGATCACTTCCAGCACATTTCAGACAAATCTCTTCTGATGAACATGTCAGGCAAAAACAAATGATTATTTCTCCATGCTGTTTACAAAGCTGACTCGTTTCACGACAAATCTTTCCATCGCCGATACTTCCGATTTCATGACACTGAAGACTTGGTATTCTCTTGTGCACAAGTTTGCATTTATCACATATGTTTTTTACACAGTCTTTACAAAACCAGTTGACATTATCTTCTGTACAACAAAGCTCACACAACATAATTTGACCGACCTGTTCTGAAGGATAGTGTTTTGAAGCGGCCATTTCATTCAATGACTATACACTACCTTTCGTGAACTTCCTTGTCGAGGATATGTCACCACCAGGGCGCTTAATTATGCAGCATGACGAATGTTCTAAATCAAATGTGAACCTAGTTGATTAACTTCTTTCAGATATTTAAATACTACGTAGGATAAAGAATTCACCAAGTAGACCCTTGAAACTGTATCTCTACTTCTAAAGCGATACATGTATATGTACATGTATATGGTATCTTCGAAAAAGTTGGATGCAGATGAATATATATCAGTAGGCTTGTTAGAGTTTCTCTTGTTACCTACTTGCTTTTACACACAAACTTATTCCCTAAAATTTTTGATGTTTATACAAACATTAACTTAAGAAGATGTAACTAAAGATAATATGTCGGACGTGCGGCGTGTTTTCTTCCCGGGGGACGAGATAACGCAGGTGACATAACGGTTTAGATAAATTTCCTTTCAAGCAAAATGAAAGACTTTCTTGTCCAAAATGCGATAAAGGATTCTGATCAGTATTCTCGTCTGAAAGTTTGTCGCAGTTCGCATGTAAGTTTTAAGAAACTTGATTAGGCCTGCAGAAAATGCAGGTGCTATATGCTGGGAGTATTGCGGAAAAATTCCAATTATCATAAATATAAAACCGGATCGTCCGCTACGTTATCAGTTTCAAACACTTTAACCTTGTTCATAATTTTGAATGGTTTACATATTTTACACGTATACTCCTCATGACCATATGTTTCTATAGATACAATATAACTAAGATTGCTCCTGGACTTTGAGTTTGAGGAAATTTTGAAAAAAAACTTGCATCAGGCTTTACGTTGCCCTCAGTGCCATACATTGCTCACTTACGCCTGATCATCATATTTTACTTTTTCATTCCATTGTCATACAACCCCTATCATTAAATGATCAGGAATAAATGCCGATTTTGCTTATTTCTGATTGGTGGAGACGCTGTTTGTTAGAGTGTACCTCAAAGTGAGTTGACCGCTAACTGTCCAAAGCGGGCTATTTGGGATTAGGGCGTACAGGACCAGCGCGTGCGTTGATTTTTGTAGTATTAGAACTTTGACTTCGCGTATCATTACAATGCAAATGTTAATAAAATCCTGATAATTTAATAAAGCAGTTATTGACTTTTGATTTCGGTCTACTCGTGACTATACAGACTTGGACCAATATATGACCGGGTCATAAACGCCTCGAATTTCATTTCGCAGTATAATTTCAATGGTATTTCGTTGATATTTTGTTGATCGTTTAAGTATAGAATGGAAAGTGTGCAAGTATCTTTTCCATTACAATGAAAAGATTACAATTTGTTACATCGATGTAACAAAAGTTGACACCTATGTAGCACAAAAGTTGACGTCAGTGCTATCAGGGCATTCCTCCAAATGTAAACGTCTTCAAATTGAATAGCATCATTTAAGAACAGATAAATTGGCAACTTGGACCAGACATGCACGTTTCGGGTACTTAACCCTCGTCAGTGATCCTTAAATCTAAACAATGTAATATGCCAAAAAAGTATGAACAGAAAGACGTAGCAAGATGGGTGGGATATGATGCTGCAGGACCCACATTTTGGAAATTTCAAGAAATTTTGTAAGAGAAATTTTAGAATGCGTTGAAGAAACGATCAACCGAAATTGATCGAACTTGGCTACATGTGCCCTCGGGGACTCCTGGTCCACCAGCAGTGACACTCACCAAGTGGTATAAATGCAAACGTCTTCAAATTGAATAGCATAATTTAAGAACAGATAAATTGGCATCGTGGACAAGACATGCAAGTTTCGGGTACTTAACCCTCGTCAGTGTGTGGCTTCAAAATTTCATGAATTTCAATTGTCGAGATAACCCAAATAATGTATATTTACTGAGTCCCAAAAGAAACGATACATACAATAATTTGAAACATATTTATTGAACACATAAGTGTACATATCAAAATTGCTTCAGCTTTAAATTTGACTTGTTGACAAAATATCACGAAAGAAATGTTCACTTTTATCACGTTTGATTACGTCACAGCACCGCTAACTGCTAAGGGGTCTAGTCATAAAGTCACAAGTACATCAATACAATGTGTGGCCACCATTTGCATCGCTTACAGCCAAACATCGACGCCGCATAGATCGAATAAGTTTTTGAATGTCCGTTTGGGGTATTGCATTCCACTCCTGCTGAAGATAAAGCTCAAACTCCTGCAATGTTGACGGCGCACTACGTCTTACGCGTCGGTCTAACACATCCCAAAGATGCTCTATAGGAGAGAGATCAGGGGATTTTGCAGGCCATGGGAGAACATTCACGTGCTGCTGCTGAAGGTAAGTTGAGCAAACACGGGCGGTATGACATCGAGCATTGTCCTGCTGAAACAACGTCAGTCCCCTGTTAGCGTTCATCAGCGGTACAACTACCGGAGCCAATATTTCATCATGATATCTCACTCCAGTAAGGTTTCCCGGAACAACAACTAGTCTGGATCGATAGCTCCCCATACCATGATACTTCCGCCTCCGTATCTATCAACTTCCGGTACACAGACGTCTGAATAACGTTCCCCTCGTCTCCTATACACCCATTGGTGTCCATCAACGCGATCCAATAGATATCGTAATTCATCGCTGAAGACAACGCCATTCCACTGGTGACGAGTCCATCTTGCGTAATTGCGGGCCCATTGTGCTCTATTACGTCTGTGACGCTGGGTGAATTTGATCCTCTTATATAAACGTCGAACCTTGATTCCTTTCTCTGCAAGTCTCCTGCGTACAGTATTTGCACTTATTCTATTGTTGGTGCGACCAGGCGTTCCTATGGCTGTGGACGGAACTGTCAGAAATCTATTACGTAGGTGTGACGTCACTATATATCGGTCTTGAGCAGCAGTGGTTACTTGAGGCCTGCCAGATCGACGACGGTCGTTTACTGATCCAGTGGTCCTGTAACGACTAGCCAAACGTGAAATAGTGATCCGCGTCACTCCAAAATGCGACGCGACGTCAGAATGACGTCGACCTGCCTCTATCATTCCAACTGCCCGAAGGCGCTGTTCTTTATTCAATCGAGGCATTTTGTGCAGCGAGATTTTTCGTAAACTTTTATGTGTTTTTGTTGTATGAGAACATACTCTATCGAACACGATGTTTATTTTACCTGAGTGTTACCTGTATATATAGGTATCGCATAGCTCGTGCAAATCATCAAAATCGTCGTACTGGCTTAATGGATGAGTGAACAACGTGTAAATTTGAGTACTGTGTAGTAACTAGACTTACAATGCAATTTTTGATTTAAAAAGAAAATTTCAAATAATTATTGAATTATTACGAACGTTATCTTGTACCGTTTCTTTTGGGAGTCAGTATATTTTTGAAAAGGTCTTTTCGAGACAGTTCTTTTGAAATCTATTTCAGTGAAATCGGACTTGAAACAAAAAAAGTTAATAGCAATAAAAACTTGATGACAAAATAAATTCATTTGTGTGTGAATTTATTTCCAAGCTTTAAATTAGAGTATTGTGGTTGTTTTTTGTATCAAATTAATTACAAATGAAGTTCTGTGTATGAAAATGAAAAGAAAATGCAAATTTATTTTGGAATATGTAGCTGAGTTTGCAAAGGCTTGTCGAACGTTGCCGAATATCAGCTTACCATTAGCATAATTTTAAGCGGAAGTAGGTTGTCAGTGGTTTTCTACCTTAAGTTGTTGCTCTCATTGTTTCTTCATGGGCATGTTGTTTTTTGTGCTGCGCTTCTTTTTCTAGTTTCATGCGTGTGTGTTCAGCTGTGATGAAAGCAGCGTCGTCTTGTCAGAGATCTTCTCTTATTTCTAGCAATTCCTTACAGTTACCACAGGAACCAGGTACTAAAATTGGTCCTTTCGAAAGCCGATATGTTACTTAAGAGGGTATGAGCGTGAACAAAGCAAACGTAAACCGTATCGATGACGTAAAGAAAACAAAATCTGAAAACTTATTGAACTAATGGTTGAATATACCTCTAGATTAAAGAGCAATGCATTTCGAATGGCGAGCAGTATATATCCTTGTTTACATCTAAAATACGGTTCTATCACGACATCGTTTTTCCCTTTGCATATAGTTTATGTCATCAACAGGAGTTAATTTGACGTCATACTGAATTATGACGTGGTAATATTTTTCCGCGAATTATTATGTAAGCGCTTTGTGCTTGTTTTTTTAGAAGTTCAGTTATTCAGTTTGTATTATATTATTTCACGCAATTTTACGGAGCGGAATAATTTAATTGCGACTGAATTGAGTAAGTTAATACTTCAAATTTATTCTTGCAAAAAAAAAAAAAGACACAGATAAATTCAAAAGAGTATTATATTTTATAGTACAAGTTGACGATACGGCGTTACTGACCACGCAATTTACCTCAGATATTGAAAAAATGTAAAACTTATATATCTTGAAAGCACTTTTCTTTCATTTTCAAAACGTATGTGTTATAATGATTTAGCTAGAATTTATATCATGAGGCCTTTTGATTAGTAGTTGTAATAAGTGAGCATGACGACCGACTGCCAAATCATCAAAAGGACCAAAGATCACGTAAATGTACGTTGTAAAATAAATTGATCCGAAGGACTCCGTAAACACACTTTCCATTGTACGCCCTGTTGAAAAGGGAATTATTCTGTTTCAATTTTGCTAATCTATGATATAACGACATTTATTGAAGAAAACATTAGCAGGAGATCAATGCGGAAGACAGGGTGTACGTTTACTACCTTTCCTATCATACCGACAACCCCCCCCCCCCCCCCCCCCCCCCGCCTTCTAATCCCATCACTTTGTAAAATGAAACTAGAAATGTGCCTCAGCTAACTTTAGATAAATTATTTCAAAGCAAACATATCAAGAGATTAAGAGATCCTTTGTATCGTTGTTCTACTAAAGTTGCTTCATTTATTTTATTCTGATACAATACATGTATGAACGAATGTCAAAACTAAATGTACATGAATAAATAGATACGTGTAGATGCCGCAAAATAAATTTTGAGAGAAATGATATACAGAAGAAGCATACATGTAGGAATCTAATGCATCCATTTTTATCCATTCACTGAGATTAACAGTATACAATATCGCCGAGCATTATCTAATAGGGCTGGGACGATACATCGATATATCGATAAATCGCGATACAATGTTCCACGATACGCGTATCGATACGTTGGAGCTATATCGCGATATCCGGACCCATTTTTAACTCTATTCCAAGGCATGAAAACGTTCGGTAACTTCGTCGATTGAAAGCTTCGGGCTAACTGAAACGTGTGACTTATTGACTTTTTCTTGACTAATCTTACTATGTTTGCTTCGAATAGTATGCAATTCGCACAATGCATTGCAGTATAATTTCAATTTTACATGCATATAGTTTTCGGTACAGGCGGAAAGATCGCCTGGATGTGCGTATGCGCTTCTGAATTTTTTTGTTCAGAAATGCATATGCATATCCAGCCTGTGGTTTGCGGGGCCGCAGAAACGGCCAAGGGCACTTGGATATTTTGTTGGTCCGTGTCGTTGTCCGTTTTCGCGGCTAGCGGGAATCCTACAGATATTTGTCTACTCAAACTCCTGTTTGTTTATAATATTTAAAGCGGCGAAAGTAAAGTTTTCAGAATCCGTATCTACATTTTTTGTAATGCGATCTTAATATTTACAATTTTGTAAGATACTATTGTCCAGAGAAAGTACCTGATGTCTGGATCACAGAGTCGGTGAGAGTGAGAGCGCCGTGAAAACGGCATGAAATAACTATTCATGTGTGCATGATCCATTCATTTATCAACGATTTTTTGAGATATGGTGTTCGACCTAAATCTCTTCCATTTAAGATGATTTCATATATTTATCTGAAAGAAAGAGTTCTGAAATCGTATGTAATGCTAGTTACTTAACTTTGTTAATTTTTAATATAAAACCGACTCGTGTCAATCCTTGATTGAACGTCGGAAACAGCCTTTTCATGCTTTTGAAGAAGAAGGAAAAAAAAAATCTGTCTACTACGATCTTTATACGTATATCTATTATACGTTCTATTCACGTCAGCGACAACTTTAACTCGAGAATAAAATCATAAAAGATTAGTGGATTTAAGTCCACGTGGTTAACGCACATGCTCTCTTTCTCTCCCTCTCTCTCTCTCTCTCTCTCACAAAATTTTGTTAATACATGTACAGAAAATAAAACGTGCAGTGACGGAAAACCGTTTGTCCTAAAAAAATCAAAGTGCAGGATGTATCCATCGAATAAAATCAAACACATTTAAAGAACAATTATGCTGTAATCCTTTCAATATTGTAGAGAAAGGAGCGTGTGTTATGCTTGTTATACTTTTAAATAAGATTTTCTCATAAAAAATTCAGTCTAGGATTATTCAAATAGGAAGGGGAACTGAAAAGAGAGATATCAAATGTAATTCCATGTATTGAAAAAGAAGGAGGGGGGGGGGGGGTTACATAAATTCATGAACTTTTCATTTTCAAACTGAGAGCACGAGACCCTCTTATTTACCAATTCATGGCTTGTCTTGTTGATGCAGTTACTGAGAAAATGAACATACAAAAAAGAGTATAAATATATGTTCATGTTAAAACATAATTTCAAAGGATACAAATTTGTTGTTGTAGTTTAACTTGTAGCTAACTAGCCTCTGTCTATCAGTAATAACTTGTGATGTTATTGTTCAAAGTTTGAAAAGTTTGTTTAATTGCTTGAGATTTTTTAAATCTTGATTATTCCAGGATCTAGAAAAATGTAGTCTTTATTAAAATATTTTAATGTTATACTTGAGTTTCATTCTATACAGCCTGAATCCTCATTATAGCAATTAATACATCAGAAATATCGTGATACATATCGTATCGTAGGCACTATATCGTGATACGTATCGATATGCTCGAGACCCTATCGTCCCAGCCCTATTATCTAAAGTGAGCGTCACGTCAAGTTACGTTGTCGGTGCTTAACGTAGCTCGCGGGTTTGTGTCGTCATTGGACTTTTAGTACGCAAGTTTCGTGGTTCAAAGGAATAATGGTGCACATTTTCTTTGTAACGTCACAACGCTTACAACGCGACGTTGTATGCGTTACTTTGCCGCCAAATTTAAAGAAACGTTCTATTCATCGTATATTGGAAAGAACCGCACTCAATTATAATATAAAGGAATATTTTAGCTGAAAATTAGTAGACGTAAACTGAAGACTTATTTTCAAAATAAAATCGTACAAAAAGCGTCATACATACGGACAAGAGTGTTAATCGGCCTGTACAATATATCTCGATGATTAAAGAAAAAAGAAACGATAATTTTTATTCATGGATCGTATTTTTGTACAATTTGGCGCTTTTTAGTTTTTTTTTACATGATTGGCTAAGAAAATTCCGCCCCCCCCCCTCCAGCATACAAGCACTCACACTGATATAAAACTTTGATTGAAATAATAGCAAGGATCAGTCTCTGTGAAGCACAAGAGCTTTGAAAAATTTGATTAGAAATCCTGTCGTTATCACTATATACTTCATTGGGCTTTTATATTTTCTTTTTTATATATATATAAAAGTGATGTGCATTAATTAGCTCTTTGGTCTAATAAGGCCGATCCGACTTTTTTTTTTAAGAGTGAGCGTAGTTTTATTTCTATCCTGTGCTTCTTGTATAGAAATTATCAGGGCCTCTTTCCTCGTGGAATTAAAAAAAACTGAATTATCACGTTCCACGTTCTTAATGTACTAGTGTAATATTTTTCAAAGCCACATATTAGGCGCCCTTTGACGGCGTTGTAACAATCCACTTTGACAAAAAGAAACCCCAAAACAAGAGGCCCAAGGGGGCCATATCGCTCACCTGAATTGCAAACAGAAGAATAGTAGTGGACGCTTTCTTAATGGTTTCGTGAAATTATGAGCATCAGTTTCGGAGATGTCAAAAGTCAGCCAATCAGCCATCATATTTGTTGACCGATCGGCATGAAAAGCATCAACTTTGGGGGGGGGGGGGGGGGGGGGGGGGGGAGGTTAATCTTTTTTTTAAACACCACAGACACGTAAACAATACATAGACAAAGACATTTTTGTATAAAAATACAGAATATTGAAGAGTACATGTCAGCAGACCCATGGTCCTAGCAAGGATCGAAATAGCAATTATAAGATGACTAGCCTGATGCCCTATCCGCTAGACCACAGCGACAACAAAACACAAACTTGGTAGAGGACCTATAGTACTTGCTTCTTGTAAGATTTGTGAAATTCTGTGCAGCGGTTGCAGAGGAGATGTCGAAAATGTTAAAAGTTTACGCTAGACGACGGACGACGGACGACGGAGGGCACGCTATGACAATAGCTCACTTGAGCCTCGCTCAGGTGAGCTTAAAATAAAAAAAAACGCAATTTATAAATTCAAATTGGGTTTGATTTTGAACCAGTGCGATGCATTTGATTTTTTTAAAATTTATTTTTGATCAATGTGATCTGGTTTGTGTTGAAATCGAGTATTTATACATCTCAATACGTACAAATTGATTTTTTGTCATAAAGTTAATAAAGTACATTTTATTATATTTTTTGCGTCAAATTGCGTTTTGGATTACATATGACATCTCTACTTCTTTACAGGTCATAGCTTCGTGTGTTGATAAGTTGGCAAGACCTTTGGCTCTGACTTATGCCAAACAATATCTTTCTTTCTTCATATTGATCATGTGTTTGTGTTTTCATGCCAGGCAGGAAGGTCCTTTTAGAAAAAGTTCGAGACGTAAAACAAAATATTTGATTACTATGGCATGATTTCATAAGCCAAAATTAGACGAAACTCGATCAGGTTGGGAAATAAGTGTAAATATTCATGAAAAATTCAAAAACGGACGGACGGACGGACGACAATGGTGAATCCAGCATAACCCCCCCCCCCCCCCCCCCCCCCAGCTCTGTTGCAGGTTGTGTAATCAGCACTTTATTGTAATTGTCGAGAGGATATTTTTTCTTCGTGGTATAAGAAAGATAACGTCGTCAAGCAAATATACGTAACGTTATGACCGCGACGTCATTCTTTATTCGGATTTTACACTCTTTTCTTGTATTTTCATACTTGTATAACTTGAAAACAAAATTGTTTACATAAACACTTTTTCTTATAAATCCATTCAGAAATATATGCCGTCTATGAATAAGATTTAATTTAGGGAGTTGACCGCAAAATAAGAAAGAAAATGTCTATGAAAGCAAAGCAATATCAGCATGATAATACACGGAAGTAACGTAATTGCTATTTTATACAATGAAATGTGCCATTTTTGGAGGCCTATAAAATGTTTATTCGGCGGTGAAGTGAATTCATTTTTTCACGAGTGAAGGTTTGAATCTTCTAGTTTTCATATGCAAACTTTCAGGGTAGGTAATCAATTTTGTTCTAAAACCGCGAGCTACGTTAAAAGCGCTAAGCGTTTGGAAAATGAATAAGAAATTGATCAGAATATGACTCAAATTTTAAGTCTGAAGTCCAGATTATAAGAAATCTCAGATAAAATGTATAGATATATAACAACTTTCCATTTTAAATCATAAACAACAGATTTATCATATCCAGAGGCTTGGTCAGAGGAATTCTAAGCTAAATATCTTTAAAATGGCTACACTCTTTTTTTTCTATAAATTATTTTTTTATCTTTAGCATGTATCACTAGATGATAAAAGAAACATTTCATCAAAATTCTATTATGCCAACTACTTCGAAAATGAATGTTTTTGAACTTTTCATACAAATTTTTACTGTCAAAAATGGGATGAAATAACAGCATGGTTACCATGGCAACAAAATATTTTTTTCAAAAATGATAAATTTACTTCATTTGCTACATCAATGGATAAAAATTTACTTCGTACTGTGTTATGTTGATTTTTGAAATAAAGTCCAAAGTTGGGACATTGTTTTAGAAAAAAATGTGCAGAGTTACCTCCCTTTTTTGTCGGGATATAGGGTACAAACGGCTACATTCTTTTTTTCATGAAATATTGCAATCGATGAAGGGAGAGATATTTTTTCATGTGTAGACAATTATTTTCAATTTCTATCATTCCCTGAAAATGCGGTTCACACTCATACCTCCTTAAACTTAAGTTGAAGTCATTCAAATTAAATCGAATGATATGAAAAATCAGCGTGAATTTCAAGGACACGGTTCTACAAAAACAACATTTTCCAAGCATTCAACTACGTCTCGATTATTTTACGTTAATGTACGTAAGAATTATCATACTAGAGAGAATGCAGGTCTAGGAAATAAAGAAAGAACAAATTATGAATAACTTTCTACATTAGGCTATGGGAAGAACACTGCATAATGTTGATTAAACATAAGCACGATTCTTATCAAAGATATTGGAATGATATGCGTTAAACTTTATCATGTATGTGAGCAAAAAGGCAGTAATACTGATATAATATACTTGAAATTGAACATCATTTCACCATTAAAGTTTTGATTCCTGAATCTCATTCGTTTCTGTCTCGTTAACTGGTACCGGAGCTTCCACAGTAATATCCGTACATTTAACAATATCAGTGTCCATTACACTTGAAATAGGCTCAGTTTTGATTTCATCTAGATTTGAATTTTGATTACCGCTCATTGTATTATCTAAAGAGTCATTTGCATATTTACCATCGTACATATATTTTTTCACCCTGGATTTCTTAAACCTCTTTGGATGCATATTTTTACAATGCTGGCATATCGTTGCCAAATCGAGAATCACTATCACACTTAGGAAGGACACTAGAATGGCGGTTGCAACCACTCCAACACTAGTTGCACTAGGCCTAGAGTCCCAGGTACTAGTCCGGGCTCGTTGTAGATTTTTGCTGCGAATAGTTCTGCCAATATCTTCAAGTTCCTCTTTCATTCGTTGGAACTCTTCCTCAAAAACTTGCGTGGTTGACTGAGATTCAGTATCATCAGTTGTGATAGGTTGGGTTGACACCATTTGTGTGCTGTCAGAGTCGGTTGAGAAAGTCGTCGCCTCTGTCGCATGAACGAAAATGAATAGAATAAGTAAATATGTACTTAACCTATCGAAAATAATGCAATATAAATCAACTTTGTTCCCTGATAATTTATTTTATAAAATACGCATTAAGATAATAATATACATGAAAGAAAGGGGGAATCTCCAACATGACTCTGTTGCAGCACCTAGAACAAAGCACCGAGACATCCGAACACAGAGTGGATATGCACAGCAAGATGCACAAGAGGACAACGGAAGTTAATAGTTATTTTGAATTCAAAATTCTTGCTATGGAGGGAATAGTGATCACGATAAATTTGATGTCTCATAATTAAGTGTTGACCTTGTATTTTTGTATGCCCTATTTTGACTACGTTTGCAGCGTGGTTCAGCTCATGTAAAATGCAAACATCATGCCAAGAACTAGGTATTCTCACTCTTAAGCAATCACTGTTCATGTGAAAAAGGCAAACACGACGCAATCGACGGAAAATGCGAAGACTTTTTTGCGTCTCGTGACCATTAAGTAGGCAAGATCAGCAAGTGTAATCCATCCGTTGATATTACAACGTCACAATTTAGTGAACTTTATTTTTATGTCTTGCTTTTCTGTACGTTTCCTAAAGTGGATGCATAAAATGTTTGGAATGCTTGTCTCTAGAATTTGTTTGACTCTTTTAAATAAATGTTTCCTAGTATGAAATGTGTTTCTTTTAGAATGTACATACTCCCTTCACATTCTGACCTTTAAGCACTTGAAATCTATCTTGGATGAAGCAGAGGTTGCATTCTTAAGAAACACTGATTGATTCAGACTTAATATCATTGTCTCATTCGCACAGTATAAACTTTACCCTATTGTGAAAAACACCTCACCTAAAAGACGATTTATAACAATCCCGTTTATTAACAAAGGTTTTGATCTTCTTAACATCTCTAATATTTTTCGGGATCATCGCGTACAAAGTACCATTCCTCAATATTTTGAAAATTTAGAGCCACCTCTTATTTGTTATAAGTACAAGAAACCTATTCGAAACTTTGTTTTTAACTATCATAAAGTTACATCGGATCCTGACATACTCGAATCGTGTCCTGCTTCTTGAGAATGTGCAACTTCTAAATATCTCTACAAACCAGCTGGCCATGTTCTTACAGGTGACTTTTCAATTATCCAAGACAGACAGCTCCGTGGTCTTCTTAAACAAGGACCTAAGTATAGAATCCCATCCAAGATAGATTTTGTCAAATGCCGTGAGGTGCTTACGGAAGCCTTAGATAATTATTCGAAAAGATGGTGTAAATCAGAAGGAGTCAAACCGCATGCTCTGAATGACTGGAAAAACCTCATTTTAGATATAACGGATATTCGAATAGATAACTTCCATAAAAACCCTCATCTTTTTCAAAATCCACGTTCCAAATCAGAAAGATATTTCAAATCCAAACTAAGTAAATTACATGAAAAATATGTCTATGCACCAGCTGATAAAGCAGCCAACAACACCATTATCATTTGAAAACGTTACTACATATCAACTTTGGTTTCGGAACTTTCGTCTACTAATACATATATCAAAAGCAATGAAAGTGCATCTAACATTTTAAGCAAGCATTACAGTGGACTGTCTTCATTCAATATCTCTATTTCTAAATTGGATCTCCCAACACTATATTGCATACCGAAACTGCACAAGTCTCCCTACAAATTTCGATTTGTTGCTAATTCTAGTAACTGCTCCACTACAATTTTGTCTAAAAATCTGACGTCAGCACTTACTGCTATTAAAGAACACATAACTAGATATTGCGAAACGGTTCTAAACAGGAACGATGTAAATGTATTTTGGTCTATTAAGAATTCAGGGGATGTGATTAAGAAAATGAAATCTGGAAATTTCCAAGCCAATACGATTTCTTCATACGACTTCTAATATGTACAGCACACTTCCTCATGACAAAATTAATGATCGATTATCTAATCTCATTAAATTGTGTTTTGATCGAGAGCGAAAAACTTACATTTGTACATCTGAATCGAAGGGTTTCTTTTCCTCGACAGACTACAAATCATACAAATCATGGACATGTAGTGACCTGTGTAATGCCTTGTCCTTCCTCTTGGACAATATCTATGTTAGATTTGGTGAGGATCTATACAAGCAGGTTGTAGGAATTCCTATGGGTACTAACTGTGCGCCTCTTGTTGCAGATTTATTTTTATACACTTATGAAAAAGAATTTATCCAAAATCTTCAAAAGCAAAGAAAATTTGATGATCTGAAATGTTTTAACAATACTTCTAGGTATCTGGATGATATTCTAACCATTGACAATCCTGCTTTTGAATTATATAAGAATGAAATTTATCCACAAGAATTAACACTTTACAAGGCAAACCTTTCAAATACAGAAACACCGTTTTTGGACCTAAATATCAAAATTGTAAACGGAAAGATTCATACAAGTGTATATGACAAAAGGGAAGATTTTGGATTCAACATAGTAAATTTCCCCTGGCTTGACGGTGATGTTCCAAGATCACCGTCATACGAAATTTACATATCACAGCTCATCCGGAACGCTAGAGCATGTACTGATATTTTGGATTTTCACAGTAGAAATCTACAAATTACCAAAAAACTTTTAGGTCAAGGTTTCCGCTTTCATAATCTAGTTAAGACTTTCTGGAAATTTTACAAAAATTACAGTCAACTTCTTTTAAAATTCGGATCTATACATGCAACAGAGTACATTACTATGGGTATGACACAACCTGTCTTTTATGGTGATATGATAAACAAAATAAAAAGGATCAAAAGTAGGCAGCATAATCATCGAAAATGCGTCAGAATCATCAAACGCCTTTTATACCGTGGGTATGATCCTATGTCACCAGACGGACACTAGGCTTGGTACTTGACCAATCTACAGTCTTGTACAAGCGCATCCTTGAGACTTGCACTCTGACTGACTGTGACGACGGGACTCCATGACGGGCCCTGTCCAAACCTCTTTAGAGAAGACAGGGCCCCGACCACCTGTCCTCGCTGAATGTCAGTCGGACTCCTCGAGTGATTACATACATGAGCTCGCTACAGCCGGCAGAGCACGGACTGTATTACGCATGCCCTCTTTTTATATCCATTTACATATTCATCTGTGTCTCTGCGTTTCGCGGTCTTGTTTGTGTGATGTCATCTTACAGTGAGGAGGTTGTTTTACACCACAATTGTACGTTCTTCGAGACCTCTGGGTAATTGGAGAAGTGAGAGGGTTGTGCGCACGTAATCCAGGATAACCACACCATTTGCTACTTGCGTGACAAATGGCCGTCCAAAGTCGGCACCGGTTGCCCATTGGTCTCGTCGGTTTATGTTTAGTCATTTGTGTTTGATGTTTACATGTCGTGTGTCTCTTTTCCGTCTCGTGCTGTACTCGTCTTTTGTGTTTTTGCATCGGGATGCAGCGGGGTCTTGTTGGAGATCTCCTCCCTTCTTTTATTACAGAAATGCTTTTTAATCAATATTGAGAATTTAACTCACCTGTAGTTGAGGCAATGGAAGATTCTGGAACAGAAAATAGAGTACACCTCAAACACATTTACATGTACTTTTACTAGGTAAGTGATGAACATTCAAAGACTTTTTAACCTACATTGTATCATTTTGACTTAAAAGACATGAATGGCTGGTGCAGCGCATTAGAATAGGATATCTGCTCTCTGTCACCTCATCTGACAGCTGAGGTGGGCACTTTTTCCTTGCTTTAGAATGTGATATATAATATATATGGTCAAAATTTTGATATGTTAGTGTGGGAAAATCTTGACGATTTAATTTTGGAAGATGAAACTGACTAAGTGAATTCACCATAGCTTTACATAATCATGGAAATTTATAATTGGGATTAATATTATGTAGATAAGAATGAGGCGTAAATCAACCTCGAACGGAAACCGTACAGATGTACATTAGATGAACAGAACTATTCTTCAGATTACTACAATGTTGATGACAATAAACAATTTTCAGTCAATTCCTTCTCCGCTATTAAATACTAGTAGAATCGAGGTCATTAAATTTTTTTTTCTATAATTTAGACCCTTTCACGTTAATGTCCCTTAGGTTCACTTTTGTCTCTTCGCAGGACGATTTTGCCCACCAGAACAATCAAATGACATCATTTCGCACCGAATAGTAGCGTGCAAAAGAATGACGCCATTTTATTGTTTGGTCAGCAAAATCTTCCTACAAAGAGGCAAAAGTGAACCGAACGGACATAAGCGTGAAAGGGTCTATTTAAGGATTGTTTTTCAGCTTTTGCGCTTTATCGGTGTGTATTGGCAGTAGGGAATGGAAACAAAATATGTAAAGCACGAAGTGCTTTTCATGAATTTTGTTTCCATTCCCTACTGCCAATACACACCGATAAAGCGCAAAAGCTGAAAAACAATCCTTATATTTACATTTTACGTGTTAATTAAGTTGTTTCTGTCACTTTTCATTCCGTTTCTTTATATTTGAAATGTCACTACGGAGGGAGAACGTCACTTGACGTAACAGCAAACGAACGTTCGGCGTTTTTTCTAGCTTCGAAGTAGTACCTTCATTACGGAAACATTGTAGAAAAATAAGAAATTGACTTTTGTTTATGGTTGTATTTTGAACATTTCTATCAAAACTGAATAAAAAATGAATCGTACAAAATCGCGATTTTTCCCCACATGATTATGACCAAGCGGATGGTTAGTCTGGAGAAATGTCACGGATATTGAAAGGAAAACATTTGAAAACTGACTGGAACACACTGTTAATTTGTTTATAAACCTATGAAATCAATAGGCACCATTATTCAAACTTCTGTAAAATTACTCTGTTTCTTCTGGAAGTATTTAGAATAATGAAATTTCGAGTACAGCCGTGCAAAACGATACAAATACACGAAATTTTCATGACCTACCTCAACGTGGCACAAAATTCGCTGATACTCGAAATAATTCTGATCTGTATAATTCCATAAGAAGCAAAAATAAATTCACTGTTGATAAATGACACAAGTGGAGCAAATCCTCATCCTATATATTGAATATTTGATCCACTTATGTCTGAATTCGCTCATCAAAACATGGCATCATTCCGTAGACGACAGTGCAGGTCGTCCTTAAATTTCGTCTGGTGTGACGCGTGATCGACTTACTACGTCACACTTCTTGGAAGTGTACATGTGGGTGACCTAGACTTTGACCTATTTAATCACTGGGAGAAGACGGCATCGATTGATAATGGAATTTTGAATCTGTGTTGAAGCAGTAAATAGAATGGGCATTTTATGGGAAATCAATCCGCATTTGTTCAAATGTCACGTGATAGGCTCTTGCGATTATCGAAAAATGCAGTGCGGTTGGTTTGGTACCTTCATATAAGGGAAACGCAGTAGGAATGTAAATATAAAGCAATACAACAAATTAACTGAACAGTAAAATTTAATCTTACCTGTTGTTTCCAGGTCAAAAGGGCCTGTGAACAAAGAAGTTTAATATTTTGTTTTTTTATACCTTCCTAAACGTTGTATGATGCAGATGATTTCATAGGAAAAAGTCTCGTAATGAACATCACTGAGTTCTTTATAATGAAGAGAGCTTGATATTCATAGCTAATTCAAGAAAAGAAGTTTTGATTTCAGTTTTTCAAGTAGTTTGTAGAATTTTACAATTCATAATTGATGCTTACCAAAATTACACCTCTTGTGGTAATAGTTCCAACCGGTCATATCTGTCCGCAGGAAATTAGCTGCCGTCCAGCGATTTTTGTCAGATAATTGGCAAGAGTTGGTATGTATATTGAATTCGAATGATTTACATAAAATATCAATGGACGAATCACATTCCCGTTTACATTCTTCGACTGAGACTTCATTTAACACTTTGGTATTGTGCATAATCAAGGCGGCATTCTCTATCATTGCATAGCGGCAGGAATCTGTAATAGGATTTGGGATCAGTATAATTTTATTTTTGTTTTCTTTTTCAGACTATCCGTATTGAAATAATAAGATGAATGAAAACAAAAATTCAAAAATCATCTAATAAAGACGGAAGTGAAGAAATGAAAAGCGAAAAATACTTCCAAAGTTTCCATTAGATGTAATATCCCAAAACAATACCTTAAAACTTACCACTATTGAACTGACATATGAAAGAGTGTTTTGCTCCACAATGGACAGGGTACCACCATCCCTGGGTATTCAGAAGCACAGTAGCACAGCTTTCTGTGAGGTCTATCTCATTGGGAACATATTTCCATTTTGTCCATTCTAGCTTTGCGCCGCTCAGCCAATGCCACTCTCGCGAACCTAGTCTGGTCAGCCCAATCCATACTTTGTTTGTACTTTTGAAAGAAACGCATTTTTAATCGAAAATGAATTTAAAACAAAAATCATAGTACAATGCACTATATATCGTTATCACAAATTAAGTATATCTGCATAAAGTATCAAATATTTCATTTAGTATTTCTGTAACTATAAATAAAGTAAAAACTCATTAGTTTCCTTTTCTATTGCTTTTTAGTGGTAAGAAAAAAGGGAAAATAATGGATTAAAAAAGGGAGGAGTTGTTTGAAGCGACAATTTAAGACAGCGGAAATTACGTAATTTCAAAAATAACAATTATAGGAATTTGACCTTCTACATTGTAAAGTGGCGAATTAATGTTTTACAATTTGATTAATAACTTCTAATATCCAGATGAAAATTATTTCAAAGATGAATAGTTTTTGATTATGATAATACCTACGAAGGATTGATATCGATGAGTCCAGACTCTGGTAAAACTGATTCATCATATAAAGTGGCAAGTATCCCTCCTGCTTCAGAACAATAATCCTTTGCTTCATGCCAGGACTTTTGGATATCATATAAAATATACTTTCTTGCTTTCGATGTATCTACAGTGAAAGGAAAGATAGCCGGAATTACAAAAAGTTGAAAACAAGCTCCTAACGAGAAGTGATCACAGCACAGCGAACCACACACGTATGGATGATGATTCCTAGCGTTACTATATCAAAAAGCACAATACGTATCTGTGTCATACTACAAAAAAAATTCTAGGAATTTCATTGGTTGTTTAGTAGTAATAATGAGACCATGTTACTCGTCTAAAGCCGTAAATATGGAACGATTTGATGTCACGAAAACCAATTGTTTCTCGATGTCATGGCGAGCATTTTCCATAAAAACATTTTCCTCTCGCATCAGATCCTTTAATTTCTGAATTTCTTTGCGGTTTATTCATTTTGAATAAACCATTCATGGGTATGATCATTTTTGATGGTGAAAATGTTTTTTTATAATCTATCACCAAATAAATAAAAGTTAGAGATTTTACTCTCCATTTTGAAAAGACAATTTATACATGATTTGCAGTATGGCAAAAATGTATGAGCCTTCGGCTCAGGAACTCACACAATGAAAACATCAAACACAAAAGACCACACACAAACCAACGAAACCAATGGGCAATCGGTGCCGATTTAGGACGGCCATATGCCACGCAAGTAGCAGATGGTGTAGTGATCCTGGATTAAATGCGCACAACCCTCCAACTTTTCCGATTACCAAAAGGTCTCTACGAACGTACAATTGTGGTGTAAAACAACCTCCTCACTGTTAGATTACAACACACAAACATGACCGCAAAACGTAGGGGCCGAAGCAACACAGATGCATATGTAAATGGATATAAAAAGAGGGCGTCCGTAATACAGTCCGCGCTCTGTCGGCTGAAGCAAGCCAAGTACCAAGCCTGGTGTCATATCCACGGTATAAAAGGCTATCGATGATTCTGACGCACTTTCGATGGTTATGATGTCTACTTTTGATCCTTCTTATTTTGTTTATTATGTCACCATAAAATGCAGGTTGTGAAAAACCCAAAGTAATATACTCCGTTGCTTGTATGGGTCTGAATTTCAAAAGAAGTTGACAAACTTCTATGTGTAGATTTCATTTCTGATCGTTTGAAGTCAATTTTCAGCAAATTTTGGCTGGCTCGCTGCCGCTCGCCAATACTTATTTCAATTTTTGCGATAAAAATTCGAAGCATAGTATGATATCCATTTCATACTCAATAGTCGATGAAAGAAGGGAGGAGATATCCAACAAGACCCCGCTGCAGCATCAAAAGCAAAACACCAAAACACCCCGATGCAAAAAAACAAAAGACGAGTACAGCACGAGACGGAAAAGAGACACACGACATGTAAAAATCAAACACAAAAGACTACACATAAACCGACGAGACCAATGGGCAACCGGTGCCGACTTTGGACGGCTATTTGTCACGCAAGTAGCAAATGGTGTGGTTATCCTGGATTACGTGCGCACAACCCTCTCACATCTCCAATTACCTAGAGGTCTCGAAGAACGTACAATTGTGGTGTAAAACAACCTCCTCACTGTAAGATGACATCACACAAACAAGACCGCGAAGCGCAGAGGCCCCAGAGACACAGATAAATATGTAAATGGATATAAAAAGAGGGCATGCGTAATACAGTCCGTGCTCTGCCGGCTGTAGCGAGCTCATGTATGTAGTCACCCGAGGAGTCCGACTGAAATTCAGAAAGAACAGGTGGTCGGGGCCCTGTCTTCTCTAAAGAGGCTTGGACAGGGCCCGTCATGGAGTCCCGCTGTCACAGTCAGTCAGAGTGCAAGTCTCAAGGATGCGCTTGTACAAGACTGTAAATTGGTCAAGTACCAAGCCTAGTGTCCGTCTGGTGACATTAGGATCATATCCACGGTATAAAAGGCGTTTGATGATTCTGACGCATTTTCGATGGTTATGCTGCCGACTTTTGATCCTTTTTATTTTATCATATCACCATAAAAGACAGGTTGTGTAATACCCATAGTAATGTACTCTGTTGCATGTATAGATCCGAATTTTAAAAGAAGTTGACTGTCATTTTTGTAAAATTTCCAGAAAGTCTTATCTAGTTTATGAAAGCGGAAACCTTGACCTAAAAGTTTTTTGGTAATTTGTAAATTTCTACTGTGAAAATTCAAAATATCAGTACATGCTCTAGCGTACCGGATGAGCTGTGATATGTAAATGCTGTAATGTGAAGTAATGTAAAGTAATGTAAATGTGAAATAATGTATCATCTTCCACACCTAAACATAATTTTTAACGGTCTGTTCCTTATAAATATACCAAGTAAGTCAATGTGGTGTGTAACACCCCCTTCCCCCAAGAAAGATACATCATATTTCATAACAATACAAAATGCTTCTTTTCAATTCAAGTTTTCTAATGGATGAAATTGACTAAAATTACATTTTATAACTGACTCCATCAAACAAAACATCGTAAATTCATCGTAAAGGGGGGTGTAGGAGCTCTCCACTAAGACTTCGTCATGGGTCCCTTTGGAATGGAGGCCTTTTGATATATTCCACGCCCCCACTAAACTCAAATCCTGTATCCGCCCATGATCAGACTATATTACCTGTCTGGAACCGTAACGTATATCATTCTACAACACGCTAATCTCTTGAAGTCACCTTTCCGAGGGAGCAAATAACATTTTAGGCTGAGAATGAATATATATTAAAAGTGAGTGATATATATTTTAACAGTCACAAATTGCTTTTCAATTTTCAATTGCTTTTTTTTGCTTCGTCACATATAAATCTGTAAAACAATATTATTCAATTTGAAGACGTTTACATTTCAAAACTGTGACAAAACTTGAAGGCGTTTACATTTCAAAACTGTGACAAAAAGTGGTTTACCTTTTCCATTCAAACTTGTTGTTGTTCCCCATGTTGACATTGTTGTGGTTGGTGATAGGGTAGTAGATGTATGAAGAACAGTGTTTTCTCTGTCAAAAGCTGGAAGAAAACGATTGAAATTGAAAAGAAAATCGGTGTTGACATATGTGTTGTCCCTAAAAAGTTATCCACTTCTAATAATACGGAAGTGTTACAACTCTATACTTTTCCGAAGAAAATTTCAAATCAATTTATTATGCACCAGACACATGTTTTCGATATCAAATCCTCATCAGTGATGCTTCCATCCAAAGTGAGTTTTAGACAAAGCTTGAATTATTCATTTTAGTAGCGTCCTCTGGTTATATATTTTGAAATTTAAATTTGTGCATTTACTTTGCAGAGTGCGCGGCTCCAAGTTCCTGTAGGATCGATTCAGTAGCATATCCAAATAAAATCTAAGTTTAAAATAGCATTGGAGGGATGGTGCTAGGATGTTAACCTCCTTTAATTTCGATGCTGTTCATGAATGAAATGACAAGTCTCTGAAATAGCAAAATGATACTTATGACGTCAGATAGATAAAGTGCCAAAACAAAGCTTCTTTCAGGCGACAGAGCTAAAAAGGAGTAATTGATACACTTAAAGCATCAAAGTCACAGAGAACGAGTTTAACTACTCCACAGTGCAACAGGAAATAAGGGTTTATTTAAGTAAAACGTCAGTGTTCCCACTCTATGCCTTCCCGAAGAAAATTTAATACCAATTTATTATGCACCAGACACGTGTTCTAAGTCACGTTGGTATGTGTTTTTAATAACGACAAATGCTGCAATCAGCAGCATAAGGATTGAATTTGATAGAATTTTCAAAGTGAGTTAAAATGAGTTACCCCAAACACAAGTACGGTGGTAATAGTCCCAACTGATGACGTCATAGGCAAAAGTCAGAGGAACCAGCCAACGATTTGTATCACTGAGTTGACAGTACCGACTGGCTTCATTATACTCAAAGGAGAGACAAGTAAATTCTGTAGTCTGATCACATATTTGTTGACAATACTGGAGGGAAACCGACAGAACGGTGAAAGTGTTATGTCCAACAATACTTGTCTGAGGGTATTTTCGGTATCTACAGTAACCTGAAAGATAAAAAATATATTCAACAGTCGTTGAAAGAAAAAAGTTGTATTTATGAAAGGAAAAATAACTTGGCCGTCCTAAGTCGACACCGGTTGCCTATTGGTCTCGTTGGTATATGTGCCGTCATTTGTTTTTGATGTTTCTGTGTTGTGCGTTGACGTTCCTTGTCCTTTTTACATCTCTATCTGTGCTTGTCTGCTCTGTGTTTTTGCATTGGGTGTTTTGGGGTTTTGCTGTGGATGCTGCAACCTGGTGTTGTAGGAGAGTCCCTCCTTTGCATATAATGCTCCCTACTGCATAATAGTAAAAGTCCGATAATACGATAATTTCTTAACTTTGAAAAATGAATCCGAATGACAGTTTGTATGGATAAAACCTATATATTCACGAAAGCATTCTTTACAAATACTGAAACCCATAAAGGTACAATTCGTAAAAAATAAACGGTAATATCCTTCCTAGTATTTGATAACTTGCATATGGTCGATGGAAACGCAGAATCCCTACATATAATCGATTCACTTTGATGCAAAACATTGCTGCGGGAGAAGTAAGGAAATGAATAGGATTAAGTAACGTAGTAAATTCTAATATCAATATTGAGTGAAAACCTGCAAATATCTTTATGACATTCGTGTTTGTGATGTTTTTCAGCAGAAATTGCTGGTATATATAGTAATGAAGGTCCTATCATTATACCAACAAGGATCGTGACTTGGAACCATGTCCCTTTTATAATACAATTTGTTTCTGATAAAATTCCTACATTTCAGTCTTCAAAAAGTAGCAGAAGAGTTATGTTACATTCACGTATTGACTTCATACTCGCAGCTCAAACCATTGCAACCCCCCCCCCCCCCCCCAAACCCCCCCCCCCCCAAACATCCCCAAAAAACCAAACACGAAAACAAATTCATGTACGAAACCTAGCAAGTAAAAGTGTTTGTAGCGTTTACGTCATTATGTAACAACATGAAAATGTCACATGGATACTTAACAACATTTGCCCCCCCCCCCTCTTCAAATAATAAAAGTAAAAATTGAAAATAGAAATTAACATCGGAAACTATTCAATTTAGGCAACCTCGCAAATAAGCAGTTTTTTTTCTATCGGTCAAAAATATCAATTAGAAAGTTCATCGAAGAAGTAATAACAGATAAAGCAATATCACTGGAAAATCATCTGCTTTAATATTCTACCTTCCTGTTTAGGAGCAAGGATTACGTAACAATTTCTTGGAAAAACCAGATCCCAAACAATAAGTTCAGAAGAAGTATGTGGTGAACTTGATGACTAGATGCTGCCACTATCTTATCTCTGTAACTCAAAACAAATACAACAAAAACAAATGGTTTAGATCGAGAGAAATATATTATTCACTTTGTAACTTTTTATATTCTTTTCAAAGTACAATTTATGTCTTTAAAGAAATTGAAATTTCTGATGGTTTAGTATAATGGGTAGTAAGCAAACTCAATAACTTTGTAAATTATTTATGTAAATGTCATAAAAATGAATAAAAGAAATAAAATATAGCCATCCAATATGTCAACGTTTTGTTCGCAACCAATATTTTTCTCATTTATCAAATCTGTCACTATGATACAATTACAGCACAAACGGGAATTCTACTCATGCAGTAAAGGATAGCATGTAATTGATGGGGTTGTCAATCTGTGATAAAGCTATTTTCTGCTTTAATAGTTCTGATGGAATTAGAGCTTCTTGGTTAAAGTATCAGAGACGAATTCCTATATATTACAATCTGCGTGTATGACTGAAAAATTCGAAGACATCGCAGGCAAAGTTAACTATATCGCTTTAATTTTTTTTTTTAAAAATTCAAATCAACATCAACGAATTCAGTCTCGAAGTCGAGAAGGTAAGGCAAAATCATTACAATTTGCATTGGAACAGTTGCGAACCCCGGAAAAAGAATACTCCGAAGTGAGACCAGGTGCCCGGGGGAGAGTCAGCGTCTCCTGTTTGCATGCAACACCCATCCATGAAAACTTGTCGATTTCGGTGATTGTTTCGATGTACATTGAAGTACATATCAGGTAAAGATGTCTGGTTTGGTGATGTTGACAGTAATTCCCTCGTAATCAAGAATGTCATTGATCATTCTTGAAAGGGGGATATCATATGCTTTTATAAGATCCCTGTAGAGATCGAAGAACTTTTTCAATGATGGTTTCAGCCGTTGTGAAATATAAAGTCTGAACGAGTAGCTTACCTGCAAGACGTCTGGCTCTAACGATGAAATTGACATATTTGGAAATTTGAAAATTATTCAATATAGCTCCCAAATATACAACATTGATTTCATGTAATTCACTGTCGAGATGAGGTTTTGTTTGTTTTTAAGAGCATATGGTAAACTGGAACTTCTTTTTCTCTTGGAATTTTAATTTCTTGGAATAAACATTGGAATTTAAAAATAAGATAATACTAATCATGGCTAAAGCATGATATCACATCAAAATATCTTTATACATTATTGTTTACTAAATATATGATGAGCAATATAAAGCGATCTCATGCTGTATCCATTACAACTATACCCTTTTACATATTATTTTTTTTAATCAAGAGACTGATTTTGGTTTTACTATAAAAAACTTTCTTACTCTTTGATCAATAGCGTACTCATAGCATTTTTCAAAAGACCAATGAAAATGAAAATTATCAAAGCAAAAAAATTATCAAAGCAAAACAGAAAAAAATCAAAAAAAAAAAAAAAAAAAAAAAAAAAAAGTAAAAACAGATTGTACACATATCATTTTTGAAAAGGAAATCTCTAGTGTAAATTATCATAGTATTTAAAACATCTTGTACAAACAGCAAGCATATTTTAAAGACAGACTATAGTGAAAATCATCAAAGCATTATAAACACATCGGATTACTTGAAGAGTTCGTCTTGGCGACATCTAGACCAATGGCGATATTGTTATACCCTCCTACTACTCGAGACGCTCCTCTTAATGTGATACAAACTTACCTGCAGGATAGAGACAAAGGAATGCCTTCTTACTATCACAAGGAGATTCAATCGGTCTGCTGTTGCTGTTAAGACGCATTGAGGCGCAAAACGAATTGTTTGTAGATGACTGGCTATTGGCTGAATCTTGTGTGGTTACCCAGTGGGTCTCGTTCCATGTTAATCCGATCCAAACACTAATATTCCTGAAAAAGACAATTGTATTTTCTAATTTAAAAAATTCTAATAGAACATGTGTTTCAATATTAACAATTGTAGAATATACTAGATATTAATGGCACATATGTTAATTTGATTTTGGTCATAAACTTTGAATTTATATTGCAACAACAGAAAATAGAAATATATTAATGCTAAACTATAAAATCTTAACAAAATGTGAAACAAAATCAATAAAATCACTAAAAAGACGGTTTTGATCCAAGAATTGAATCGAACATGGACATGTACCGATGTAATCGTGCTGGTCTTATTAATTAAATTTAGTTTCATGTTCCCATTTTCTACTAAGCAGCCTTTCAGAAATAACAAATAATCAGTAAACTCTGCTTGTCATTTGACCCACTCACTTCACTTGAAATGTATATTATTCGAAATTCTCTGTCACAAAATTTCATGAAAATTTTCTAAAACTGAAGGCATAGCTCTGTCCTTTGTAGGTTCTCTGTTTCAGCACATACAGCAAAACATCGAAATGCCGATACATAAAGTGGATAGACACACCATGAGACACCAGGGAGGGGGGGGGGGGGGGGGCAAAAATGACAAACTACTACAGACGTCTCTAAAACACTTATCACAAATGACTACAAATAAACCAATCTGTGATCTGCAATATTAGTAGCAAATTATAAAGTTATCTTGATTACGTGCGCACAACGCTCCCACTGTCTGGTTATCCTGTCAATAGGGAGGAATAAGCAAAGTCACCATTTTGTACACCGAGAACCGCATTTGCAGTTCATATCGATAGAATATTATATACATTTGATCCAGAAAATATAAGTAGTAAGAAAATATTTTGAAATTTCTTGTATACGAGAATCGATACCCCTTATCATACATATAATACCACATCATTTAGTTGCATTAATTTGAACAATTCTGAATCTGTGCTGCGTCGCATTTAATCATCAGATTGGCGCTACCTAACACGTTTCTGGTGCATTGAAATTGGTTTGAAATTTTCTTCAAGAAGATAAAGAGTTGGAACACTTCCGTATTATTATTATAAACATTTATTTCATTTTCCAGTGTGGAGCAGTTGGACTTGTCTCCCGTGACTGAATGTTTAAAATGTCATAATTACTTTTTTCCAGCTCTGTCGCCTGAAAAAGCGTTGTTTTGTCACTTTATCAATTTAACATCAGACTTGCGGCATTATTTTCCTATTTCGGGAATTTATCATTTCATACAACTATATCATCGAAAATAAAGGCACATTTTAGCACCATCCATCCAGTGCTATTTTGGTCATAGATTTCATTTAACTGTGTAACTGAATCGATCCTACGAAAAATTTGGAGCTGCACACTCTCTCCAAAATAAATGCAAAAATTTTAAATCAAAAATTTAAACTAGAGGGTGCTACTGAAATACGTTTGGTTGAGTAAGAAAATGACTTCGGCATTTAATAAGTTCTACTAATGAGGATTTACTTTCCGAAACACTTGTCTGATGCATTAAAATTGGTTTGAAATTTTCTTCAAAAAGCTAAAGAGTTTGAACACTTACGTATTATATTAAGGAACTATGCATCAACAATTTAACTATAAGCATATTTTCATATATATCAAGGTCCCATTTATTCAGATATCTCTCTCTCTCTCTCTCTCTCGTTCGTCAATGTGCTCCACTACAACGTCTTTACGTTCGGAATCTCCTCCCTATCCTTATAGTTCGCTTGATAAAGAACGATCATTATCTGTAGCTTCATTTAGTTTGACAGCAAGTGTTTTAATTGTCTTTCTTGTCATGGTCTCCATAACACTTTCTATATAGACCTTACCTCACAGTATATGTTTTGTAGATATTGTTTTCAGTTTCGTGCATGAACATTGACGGCGGGTGCGGCTTAAAAAAACAGGGGAAGATAACTCCGCCCGGACACCTGGTCCAACCTCTAGCTTGCTAGGGGTCCGTCGATGCTCAATTTGGTGCTCTATTGTGAGTGCTGTTGAGATTGTCGTCAGGATCTTCTTTTTCTCTTTTGTGTATTGAATTTATTGATTCCTCTGACGATATGATCATTTTCTTCTAGTAGAGTCGAAACTGACTTAATCAAACAAAATATAAACATAAATTTTCACTTTGCCTTTGAAAAACTTCACCAAATTTGTTTATATTAGTATCTATTAAACTACTCTTAAAAGTCTTAAAATTATGAGCGTGCATCGAAATATATACTCATTAAAAAAAGTAGAGGGAAGAATAATTCCCCGATTTTTGCAATGTAACCGAAACTGGCGCTCTCTCTGTAATGAGTTATAGAAGATCCTGACGATAATCTCAACAACACTCACAATAGAGCGCAAAATTAAACATCGACGGACCCCTAGCAAGCTAGAGGTGGGACCAGGTGCCCGGGAGGAGTAAGCATCCCCTGTTGGCTAGCCGCATCCGCCGTCGATGTTTATGAAGTATGGAAATGAAAATATAAAACCTTCATGCACTGTCTGACGTTGTGTCTATATAGAAAGTGCTTTGGCGACAAGAAGGTATCAAGTTGGAACACCAGTATTATCTATTCTATTCCATTTCATATTATACGAGAAGGATCATCAATGTATCATTTTGTTATTGATTTAAGGATTACATCAATTCCAGGCGGAAATCTACGTTGTAAATGGGAAGTTGTTACATACAATTCCCCATGGCTGTAAATATTACCGATTCTATTACTTCATCAACGATACCATACAATCACGGATATTGTTCATATTTATTGACTTTTCTACTCAATTCACGAAAAATGTCACAAATGCATATCTGTAATCTATTTCAGAAGTTTTCGATAAATGTTGTACTTTTATGAAAAGACACAATTCATTAATATTCTACAGAGTGCCGTAAAGCAACCCCCCCCCAATGTTCCAACTCTGCTGTCAGACGTTACGTCTTCAAATTTAGTTTTTCTTTTGTGACTTTTAAGTGTAGGTCCACGTAAGAATCAGACGGGGTGATATATCAAACTTTTCTGCAAAACTGTATATGACAAATATAATGACAATATCCCAATACAAAGTACAAAATCGATAATTCAGGAAAGGCATACAGAATCAGGAACCAAAGCAAACAAACAAAAACCTCCACCACATGAAAAAAGCGAACTCAAAATTTAAATGTGAGACCATGTGTCCAGGAAGAGTCAGCATCTCCTGCTTGCATGCAACACCCGTCGCTTCAATTCGGCAGAAATATGACATCCGGTTATTTCCGTTTCAGAAGATACAAGTATAGTCTGTAGTTGGATCGTTCAAATGCCCCAAGACAGAATATCTTTCATCATTCTGGACAATGGGACATCATAGTGTATGACGAATTCCCCGTATCCACCGTAGAACTTCCTCAGTGACGATGTTAGTCGATCACAAACGTATTCCTGACTGAGGATCTTGTCTGAAAGATACCTAGCTCTCAGAATAAAATCTGTATATTTGCTACTTGCTCTGGTATAACGTATCAACAAAGTGGAATATGAACACACCATAAGCAGGCGATGAAGGGATGTTGCTACACAGAAAAGGAATGTTTGTGATGCTGAAACTGAAGTCGTCAAAGAGTGAGGTGTACATGTGACCACCAGTGTCACAGGACATTATTATGTCCAAATAGGATACTGAATTATTTGTATCTGTAGTCTCTTTGACCTGAAGCTCCGACGGATGGATTCTGCTAAGGTAATCCGCGAATTTTGGATTATTGATGGACAGCAAATCGTCTATATATCTGTAAGTGAAGTTTATGTCAGAAGTTAAGTATCTTTTCCCTTCAGAGACCAAAGATTGAATGAATTCAGTTTCGTACAAGTAAAAAAAATGTCGGCAAGGAGTGGAGCACAATTGGTAACCATTGAAATTCCGACAATTTGCTGGAAGACCTTTCCTCCAAATACCACGAAAACGATGTCGATCAGGAAGTTTAACATCTGAATAATATCTGTTTCAGTGTACTTATTTTCAGAATCGGACTTTTCTTTTACAAAGTAGGTTTTGTCATAGTTAACAACAATACATTTGTATTTGCGATTGCCGTTCTTGCTTGTAAGCGCATTACATATAATTTTTGCGAGTCTTTCTTTCAATTTAGATGTGGGATTGTAGTGTAGAGTGTCGAAAAATCAAAGGCTTTGATCGATTGGACTCTACTATTTTAGATGTTCTAAAAGTTCCTTCATTTCTGTTTTGAGACACATATGTGGTACAATTCAACATACTATATTTTTTCAAGGTAGCGATTTTGAAGCGAGATATTCATCTCATAAAGGATTATGAAGAAATAAATGGCGGGAAAAACTTCTAATTCGGTGCACCAGACAGGCATGTACCGGATGATGAAATTTCATTAATGATATTTCAAGCCAAAGTTATTAAATCAATGTCAAGAAAAGATCAATTTCTGCATCTGTTAAGAACATTTCGTTTTATTTTCTTTCATTTTTAACGATTGCATCTTAGTGGCCTCAGTGACAGATTTATTGAAAATAAAGACTTTACAAAAAGGAGCAATGGAAACGTTCTTTAACAGGTATTTCATATGATAGTCTCCATTTGACAAGCAGACAAGTGAGTGAAATAAGCATTGAATAAGTGCCCATCTGTTATTCAGTCTCAAAGTCGAGAAGGTAAGGTATATCATTTGAATTCCCAATTGGAACAATTAATTGCGAATCCCAATATTCCGAAGTGAGACCAGGTACGTCTCCTGTTTGCATGCAACATCCGTCGCAACAGTTCCATCAGAACTTGTCAAATTAGGTGATTGTCCCGATGTACACAATGATGTACATATCAAGTAAATATCTCGACTGGGCGAGAGCACCTCGCATCTCAGTTCAATTTGACCTTTAGATACATAGATGACGTGTTGTCCATAAATAATCCGAAATTTAAGGACCGTCTACATGAAATTTATCCTCATGAACTAGAGATCAAGGAAACAACAGAGAGCGACAGATCTGCTTCGTACTTGGATATACTTCTATCTTTCGACGCAAACGGCCTTTTGAACACCTCACTGTATGGCAAACGTGACGATTTCAGCTTCCACATAACTAACTTCCCTTTCATGAGTAGCAACATTCCGTCTTCTCCTGCTTATGGCGTTTTTGTTTCTCAGCTGATACGGTACGCCAGGGCATGTTCCAAATATTAGGATTTCATCATCAGAGCCAGCCGGCTTGCAAGTAAGCTACTTGTTCAGGGTTATATCACACAACGGCTGAAATCATCATTGCGGAAGTTCTTCGGTCGTTACGGGGATATTTTGAAAGCATATCAGATCCCCTTTCCAGTGACATTCTACATTGTGATTGAATGGCTGTCGTCATCACCAAACAAGACATACTTACCTGATCCGTACATCAAAATGTACATCGAGACAATTTGAATTTGACAGGTTTCCATGGAGCTGTTGCGACGGGTGTTGCATGCAATCAGGAGACGCTGACTCTCCCCGGGCACCTGGTCTCTCTTCGGAATGTTGTTCATTCCGGGGTTCGCAACCGTTTCGATGGGAATTCTCACGATTTTGCTTTGCCTTCTCGACTTTGAGACTGAATAACGGTTAGGTACTTCTTTGATGTTGATCTTGTTTGGTGAAGTCAAACACTTTGAGGGGCCATTTTACTAGTTACTAGTAGCTTATTTAATTTGAAGACGTTTAACATTCCATATGTTTTGATATATAACAAATTCGATTTGTTTATATCAAATAAAGGAATTTGTTATATGAAAATATGAATTTGTGTTCGCTGTTGTCCAAAATATTCTGTAGAAAACAAGGTAAGCCGCTTTAAGATGCTTCTTCACTTCACAACAACATTAGCGTCAACACCTAGCCCTTGTTTTTGAATAATGCATTGAGAAAAATTAGTAAAACCCCTTTTAGCTCTCGTTTTTGGTCCTACTTACTTAAATACTGTAACTTGCACTATTGTGTAACATGATTCATGATATTTGAGTATGTTTTGCAGTGTGGAGCAGTATAACTCTTTCCCAGTGACTGAATGTTTGTTAAGTGTATTCTTTCCAGCTCTGTCACCCGAAAGAGGCTTAGTTTTGGCCCTTTATAATTTGACATCATATATATTATTTTGCTATTTCGGAAACTTGTCATTTCATCCCAAAATATTATCGAAATTAAAGGAGGTTAACATCTGAGCACCATCCCTCCAATGCTATTTTGATCATTGATTTTTTTTGGGATATACTACTGAGTCAACCCTACAGGAAATTTGGAGCCACACACTCTCTGTAAAGTATATGCACAAATTTAAATTCAAAAAATAAAACCAGAGGGCGCTACCGAAATGAATTTTGGCGGCGTATGAAAATCACTTTGGCTGGAATTGTCAATATTAAAGTATACGTTCTATAGTACCACTTTTATTGTACTAGACAAGTGTTTCGGTTACTGAATCCTCGTAAGTAGTACTTCATGTCAAACAGTTTAAATAAAGCCAAACTGAATTTTCCTGGCGCCGTCTATAATGCAGGCTTTTAATTTCCTCTTGCTAAAAATTAGTGGCTTCAAATTTTGTGTAGGGTGTACTCCGAAGCGTAATCAAGTGAATAACATCTGTGTTTGCGAAACATGAATGCCTCCGTCGGCACATTTGTCAGTATCAACACCATTTTCTGTTAAGTAGTTCAATGGTCAAGGTTATAAGGTAAAAAATTGTCGTATCAATGGAAAGGTTTTGTCAATGCACATGTAAAATATCAATGCCCTATCACTTACCAATCAAATGTTATGCCCAATGTTAAAGTTTTTGAAAGAAGGTAAAAGGTTAAAGTCACGAGGTGAAAAAGTTTGGTATCAATGGAAAGGTCTTGTCATAAGGAATACACATGTGAATTTATAAAGCCATATCACTAACCAATCAAAAGTTATGTTTAATGTTAAAGTTTTTCAAAAGTAGGTCAAATGTCAAGGTCACGATGTCAACAATTTTGGTATCAATAGAAAGATCTTGTCACAAGCAATGTACATGCCAAATACCAAAGCCCTAACATTTACCAATAAAAAGTTATGCCCAATGTTAAAGTTTTTGAGAAATAGGTCAAAGGTCTAGGTCACGAGGTCAAAACTTTTGGTATCAATGGAAAGGTCTTGTCACAAGAAATATCAAAGCCCTATCACTTACCATTCAAAAGTTATGTCCAATGTTTATGTTTTTTTCTGCGAACAAACAGGCCAAAATTATATGCCCCCGAATCTTTGATTGTGGGGGCACAAAAATATGGCAAAAATCGTTGGAGGGGAGACGTTGGGAGTTTAATTCTAAACTTGTCCTAGAGCATTATGTCGAAACCCCTGCTAAGGGCAGAGCTATGCAATGAGGGAGTTTTAGAAATTTTAAAGTTCTAATTTGATCGCAGAAAATTTAGAGTATACAGTTTACTCTCGTTTACGCAAACTCGGATAACTCTAATTTCCCCTTAACTCGAACTGTCTTTCAAATTCCCGATTCTCTTCCATTGGTGCCTTTGCATTTTCACTCCTGATAACTTAATTCCAATAACTCGAACTTTTTGGTAAGTCGAAATAATTATTGAGTCTAATTATTCATTTTACCTCGAAAATCTACCTCGATAATTCGAACCATTAATAAAAGTTTTTTTAACGATCATTATTATTAAAGGGAGATCGATGAACAGATTATTAATACTTTCTTGCTCAGGAGTTGCATATAAATAAATTTAAAGTAAGTAGACAAAACATACGTTTCTGAACGGTGATAGAGAAAGGGGAGTGCATTTTATTGAAATCTGATTGCTGGTAATGTAATCAGTGAGTTGAACTCCTGATAAGTCGAACTATTTCTGATGGTCCCATGAAGTTCGACTTATTGAGAGTAGACTGTATTTCAACACTAAAACTGGACGAGCGATATCTTCGAGGACTCCCAAAGACTCGACATCACACCTTTTGACGTTATTTCTTTCTATGAGATCACCGATCTGAAACGACGTCACAGTTCAAAGTGACGTCAAATGTTGTGATGTCGGATCTAGGGCTGCATAAAACTCAAGTCTACCGCGGTAATGTGAAAATCGTGTATATGGAATCTGATTTCCGGTTTTGCGTTTGACTTTCCTTGTAGAGTATATAGATAAAGTTAATGGATAACCTTGCTTGTTTCACTTGATCTGTAACATCCATAACGTCACTTATGTAGCCAAACGTCGACAGCGTGGCCCCGTTTGATCGACAAGTATTATAGGCATTATACCAGTCTGTTTCTTCCTTGTAGAAGACATACGTTTTAGGTTCAAAGTAACAACCGACTGAAATAGAGAAGATTGAGGGCTATAGTTTTATTTTCAAAAAATAAAATGGATGGTTAATTATAAAGGATTGAACTTACGAATATTTGATACATATTTTGTTGAAAATACATCGAAACACTAAAATATATTGCATATCAATTGGCCAATATTTTGTTGTTGACACATATTTTATATACGAGAGGAAGAAGCACAAAATATGTAAACATATGTACATATATTAAATTATTCTTGTTCTTCATTGCCAATACTTCCCTGTGGAGGACCTGTGTTCCGTCTGTTTTTTTACCTTTTCTCGTGTGTATTCCGCTGTAATCACTATAAAGTCGTCATATTGGAGATCTCTGCCTTAAGCGCCGTGCGTGTTTCTTGTACGTGAGTGTTTGGAGAGACTACGTGCGATACGTTTTTTTCTGAAGACGCAAGGAAGCAGGTGGCAAGAGTACGGAAGGAATACGTCAACGCACGTTGCACGTACGGTTAAATGAAGTTATGACATGCATCATATGCTGCGCACGTGGCAAGTACGGCAAGTACGTTTTTCTTTTCATATGGTGGAGGTTTTTGTTTTTGTTTGCTTTGGTTCCTGTTTTATCCTGATTTTGTATGCCTTCGGTTTCTGATTTTCTGACTTATCGATTTTGTACTGTAGACAGGGATATGGTCATTATCCATATTTGTCATTTGTAACGTGCGCGCAACTTGCTTACAACGCACGATCTCCATACGTCTTCTGCGTTATCGTGTGGGTGTTGTACTAACATGCACTGCTAACGCACGGGTACCTCACTCCCTTACGCGACAAGTGCGTTGCACATACTCACAACCTGCGTGTCGTACTTCTTTATGAATCCGGAGAACGAACACAGACAGGACACAGCGAAAGTTCTGCATGCACTAAAACTGCTACATCTTGTCTGCGTGTTCCCATGTGCACTGACCTCCAAAGTTTGCCTACGTTTTTGCACGTAGACAGCACGTACTTGCACGTGCGGCGGGTTGTGACCACCGCTTTACCTTGTAATCATACATGTGTTCCGCTGTGATAACTACAATGTCGTCATGTGTGTTCCTCTGTGATTATTACAATGACGTAATGTTGGAGATCTCTGCCTTATCTTTACTTCATTTCTCATATCAAGATACAGTTTCAATATTTCACTCGTACATTATTTCTAACAAGACCTTTTATTTGAAGCCTTGAACTTATTCTGTTTACCTCGATCCTTGAGTTTGACCTGTCTGTAGACAAATCTGATAGGATATGACGTTTGTATTTTGAATCTAGTTGCATGTGACAATTTTTTTTATTTGTTTTCTTGACCTTTGATCTAAAGACCTTGACCTGGATGCTTAACTTACTCAAAGAAAAACACTTTCTTTTAAATCCCTTTCATCTTTTGAAATGACAACATACTTTTGCATATTCAGGCAATTTCAAGTTTTTCTGTTTGCCTATTCTATAAAACAATGATATAGAAGGAAGGATATTTTATTTTATACTCCATTATTTCGTAGGTATTATGTATCCCTTTTCTATGTTGTAGTTTCTTTTATGCCATATCTTGGGAATGTCAGAGGTCATTATGTGACGAATATTATTTGCAGAAGATACTTACTCTCCCCGGACATCTCACGATTAGGTTTACCTTTAATATCATACTATTTCGAGAGGACTTAAACTTTATAGTGCTTATATGTAATATATTTACTAATTGGTAATTCTAATGCTATTACGTTTTGCAAGGAGCTGTTAAGATAAGGGCTTGATTTCGCCCTGAAATCACTCGATTGCTTCTTGTGCGCTGTCCTTCTATTTCAGGTAAAAAGTGGTCGGGATTAAAGTATAAAGTATTAGAAGATTCGTCGTAGGTATTTCATTTAAATAGATTTGGTAAAAGATGTTACAATTACGGGTTGAAGAGGTAAGGGTGCGGATGAGAGAAAACGTCAAATATCAAGTCAAAATTCACAAATAAATGCATTACTTCACACAAATTTGATGTTTATTATACTACTCTACCTTTTAATGTCAAACTTGGATAAGAGAAATTAGCCTTGATGTTATTATATCAATATAATCGGCAAAAATCGCAATCCGGAAACTGAAAAACGGTTATATTTCGTATTTATCAGCCACATATGTAGCTTTCAGGCGCGAAATACGCACATTGTAGAAATAGACAACTTTCTCGTTCATTTCCTTCCTAACGGTTAATCATTTGATCGGAAAACACTCTGAATAAATTGTTACATGATATTAAAAGAAAAATGGCAATTTTAATCTATTTTACCACTCTAAATACTGATTCTAAAATAGTCATCCATCCCCCCTTTTTTTCGTTTTTCACCTGTTGGACATTGTTCCCCCCTCGGTTCAGAACCCCACTTGGCCATAAATTTTTTTTATTGATATACACCTTTGGTAAAAGTGGCATTCTGAACCGAGGGGGGGGGGGGAGGGGGGACAATGTCGTAGAAAAACTTTTCTGTTCACCATTGATTTCTATAGGAAAAACGCTTATTTTGATTCCAAAAATCTGTCTTATTTTGAATAATTTATCCAACCTGACATAAGTTTCATATCTGCACCAAGTAACTACTTATTTTTACCGAAATTTTTTCTCAAGTTTTGCATTTTGAAATTTCGACATTTCAGGGCAGATTTTACGCCTTATCTTACCAGCTCCTTTGCTTACTGCAATAACAACAATTTTGCGACATTTGCATTTAGGACTACAGTTTACAATATCGAAGTGGTCAAGAATGCTTTGTCTTCCATTGTATTTACACAATTTAAGATAATTTTGGATCATTTTTAAGAGATGTTCCAATGGAAATATTTCAGAAACACAAAATATCTGAAGTTCTTAAACTTATTTTTTTTTTCATCTTTTGCGCTGTTACTATTAAATGTCTGAATATATTAGATATATGAATAAAATTTCATCACACCAAGAAAAAATACCTTGTGAAATAATTTGTGTTCGAAAAGTTTGAGAAATTAATGTTTAATTCATTACATAAGATACTCATCACATAAATATAGCACTTACCATGGGTGATAATACACAAGAAAAAGGAAGTGTAATATCCTATTAATTTCATTTTAATCCACCACTATAAACTCGTTAAGCTTTGCATCTTTACTTTGAGTATCACACCTGCTTCTGATCGCTACGATCTGTAACACGGGTTTCCTGGACGGTGCTAGGATCAATAAATAGTAATAAATGGTTATTTAAAGTTTACAGAGAGTCTTTACATACCTGAGTAAAGGTAATTCTTTGATTATTAAGATCAAATATTTGAGTTCAATTTTGCCATTTTAGCTAGATACCGCAGAGTGACCTTAAAGGGATGCTTGAATATTTGAGAGATTGATATTCATGTTAAAGCAAATGTATCATTTTCTCCGAAATGTATGTAATATTTGAATCTTAACAAACCCTATTACAACTCCGTATTTATTTTGCAGGATGCTTTGATGACAGTTTGCAATTACGGAAAGGAAAGGATTTGCTATATATATCTGCGACTTTGTCTGAAAATCACTTTAGCTGGAAGCATAACTAATGAGGATTTAATATCCGAAACACGTGTCAGGTACATTTAAAATTAGTTTGAAATTTTCTTCAAGAAGGTAGAGAGTTGGAACTTTTCCGTTTTAATATCATAAACACTTTTTTCTTGTTGCAGCGTGGAGCAGTTAAACTCGTTCCCCGTGGCTTGATGTTTTGAGTGTAATCATAACTTCTTTCCAGCTCTGTTGCATGAAAGAAGCTTTGTTTCGACCCTTTATCAATTTGACAGCATATGTATTATTTTGCTATTTCGAAAAGTTGTCATTTCATCCAAACCTTACATTGAAATTAAAGGAGGTTCACATCTGAGCACCATCCCTCCAATGCTATTTTGGTTAATATTTTTTAAGTATGCTACTGAATCGACCCTACAGGAAACTTGGAGCCGCGCACTCTATGCAAAGGAATCGCACAAATTTAAATTCAAAAGAATATTTAACCAGAGGGCGCCACTGAAATGGAATTTGGTTGTGTCTAAAAATCACTTTGGCTGGAAGCATCACTGATTAGGATTTAATATCCTAAACACGTTTCTGATCACTGATGAGGATTTAATATTCGAAACACGAAATTTTCTTCAAGAAGGTATAGAGCTGGAACTTTTCCGTATTAAATTCATGACATATAAAACACCCTTTTTTTTTGTTGACTCGAAGTGGCTTCACCTGTAAATTATATATAGGATCTCAGATGAATTTTCATTTCATACGATGTATTATGAAACGAGTTGTGTGTTTTATATCCCCGAGCCTTGGCAAGGGGATATAAAACGCACAACGAGTTTCATGAAGAAAATTTCAAACCAATTTTGAAGGTATAGAGTTGGAACACGTCCGTATTATTTCATTTAAAGAACACTTCCCGGTGCTTTAGTTGGAATGATGGCAATGAGCATAAATGCAAAGATATTACCGTATTATGTAATATCATAGGCCTATTGTAGGTGGCGCTGTAGAAATCAATTTGTGTGGCGGTGCACACCTGGTTAGTCAGAAATTTCATATAAGATTAAAAATATTTAAATATATAGAATGTTAAGTTGATTGTTGTATTATTTTAGTGTTCGCTGTGTTTCTATTTTGTTATGGCAAATTCTAAAATAAATTATCATGTCCAGCGGGCTTTAGAATCGATGAAATTGCACTTATCAATAAGAGTGGACATCTATTTCTTTATCGAATAGAGGGTGGCGAATTGTTTTTTATAATTCCGTGGTCAATCGGCGGAAATCTGTGGGTAACATTTAGACAGAAATTGGGATGGGTTTTGAGCTTCATTTTTGGTCCTACCTACTTGGATAATATACTTGCATTAGATGTGTTCCATATATGTTTTGACCGCGCCACCTACTAGGCATTCTACAATGCCTTCCACACTTGCACTGGATCCGGATATGGTTCATGAAAAGTCGTCCTTCGTGTTTCCTTGTCATTGGCATTAAAGATTAATGATTTACATTGTTTGAAATCGTTTTGCATTTGATTAATGTATTCGTTTCTGTAAAAGGTGTTTTAATGAGAAGGACATCAATACAATAGAACAAATAGAAAAGAACATCTGAGCATTTAACTCATGGCCATTATTTGATATGTGCATTAAAATTATACAAGAATTGTCTATTTTTCATAAAACGAAAAAAACATTTACTATTGTTTATCAATTTTTCTTATGTATAATCTGTAAAAAATAATAAAAGTCTCCTTGTTTTTATTTTGATGTCACTGATGAGTTATGACGTAAAAGGCATCATAAAATGAACTTTAACATGAAAGGGGAAATCAACTTGCAATGTAAACATAGCTAGGTGACCCATTATCCATCACTATGACCCTCAATGTATTGTTAATTACAAAAAGTGTTATATTTCTTCTTCCCAATTAGTTTGCAAATATAAAAAAGAAAAATCAATTGTTAAACAAAGAAAAGTCTTTTATCGTGTCAGAATTTTTCAATGTAAATATAATATTCAGTGTCGATTTTGATAGCACGCGCGTGTTCGATTCGATTGTACTCTTGTATTGAGTACAGAACAACTATCAGATATCGTAAAATTGAACTACTATTGAATGTAGATGAGAATTCAAGTAGTTTTTGTTGCATACCCTCTAATGTATATAATCCCTTCCAGTGAAAGCAAATTGAAAACGATCGGATGTACCAACGAGACCGTAATCACCAACATAAGAGAAAAATTATGACGGAGTTGCAGTTATCCCAGCGGAAAACAAATACGTCAGACGAGAAAAGAGAAAACAGACGGGGACACCGAGAACAATAGAATCGCACCATTGAAACATAAAGGACAACGCTGCCTCGAGCATCACTGATAATACATTTTTTGTTGAAATGCGCATGCGGTGCACTAAATAGAGAATAAGTGTCTTTTAAATTTGTGTTTTGTTACGGGTATACAACACACAGCAAGTGCATTTATCGTACGTGTAATGCGCGTTAGCGCATTTCATGCGATAAATGCACTTGCTGTGTGTTGTATACCCGTAACAAAACACAAATTATGACATTTATTCTATATATATGCACCATAGTTGTCTATTTCATTCTTGTTTTCTGAAATCGCGTTTTCTAGGTAAAAGGGTGACGTTAAAATTCAGGTCACCGCGGGCTCAGTTTGCAGTTTCCGTCGCGGCATGTTTCTTTAGATCTTATGCATTGTGACGTCAATAGTAACATCTCAGGGAATTACATTAGTTGTGCATATATATTAGTGCATCACATGATAAATCCTTGGAAATTTATTGGTTAAGCACGCGGGGACTATGAGAGAATAGTGCCCGGCACCCGGGCACTATTGCTTTTTGCTTAACAGAGTTACGTCCCTTAGGAAGTATTATGACGTCATGAACAATGCATGAATATAAATAGCAATAAGCGAAGTAGGGGGGAATAAAGAACACTTTTCTTTGATATCTCGAGTAAATTCCAATTTATTAATTAATCAATTGATTCTACAGTCATGTGATGCACTAAACCCATTGACGCTCGGGCACTATTCCTTCCAAAAGCAACACTATGAGAGAATAGTACCCACACAAACGGGCATTAATAGGTAATTATTATGATAGAACATAAATTACAAAATGAAAACTGTACATAAAGAATGATCTCCAGCGAGTTACTTTGTTAAAACGGAATTCATTGTAGGTAGCGCCATTAGAAATAATTATAGCACAAATTTAAAATAGTTCAAATAGAAACAATGAAAGAAAAAACCTGTATTTAGATAATGATTATCGTTTGCATTGATACTGTATATGATTGTAATAGATATGCATACTGAATTTTAATAAGTGAAATACTCTCATAACAAAAATAGTTGGCATTAAGTTATTTCTATCCTAGATACTTTTGTTATACGCGATAAAGCATTATATTATTCGCCAAGTAAGAACATGGTTGTAAACTTTACTTGACCTGCGTTACTCCTGAGTTTAAGTTTAATGGTCAAAATTATTTGATTTTCAGAATAATGGTTCGTAACATTAGTTACATCTTAGACTATTCCAGAGTAAGCTCATACTACAACGACTAAGGGGAATGACCGAAAAACTACTCTACCATGGGTATACATATGTATTTGTCACTGCAAACATGTGGACGATCCAATGAAGATATAAAACACTGGACATCTGGCGCACCACATTGTTACGGTGGCCGTAAAGGGCCGTGTTAAAAATAAAATTATTTCGAGGGAACGAAATAATATTTCGTGGGAACGAAATATTATTTCGTGGGAACGAAATACTATTTCGAGGGAACGAAATACTATTTCGAGGGAACGAAATAATATTTCGTGGGAACGAAATAAAATTTCGAGGGAAGGAAATATTATTTCGAAGGAACGAAATGATATTTCGTGGGAATGAAATAATATTTCGTGGGAAATGAAGTACACTACTGGTAGACCAGAATTAAGTTTAAACAAATGTAGTAGTCTTTTATTTGGAATGTATGAATAAATACGAAGAGTACTAATGCTGGCGTCACACTGTCCCGATTTAAGCAGCCGATGGCCACACGATAAAGGAATTTTTCAAATTCGGGTGTGATCGTAATATCATCGGGCTATTCGTAAGGCCATCTTGAACCATCGTATGACCGCCGGCTTGATTTGTCAAACTTCGGGAACAACTTCGGGAGTGCTGTCAAAATCTTTGGCATGCCAAAAAATTCCCGATGGCACTCCCGAAGGACCATCTTCGAAACAGGTTCGTGTAATCATCTTGCCCTTCGTAAGACCATCGAGAAGGCATCTTGCGTATTCATAACATCTTCGTTTCTCCTTCGAATTACCATCGGGACCATCGGAGAAATTTTGCCAAACGAAGGCATCACGAACGTGTCAAGAACCTCCCGATGGAGTTAGGAAGGCTATACGACTTCGTGACAACCTCGCAATTCCATCGAAATGACATCGTTATGTCATCGTACTCTAGTACGATGACTTTAAGATGGGATCCCGATACAAAAGATGACAGACACAAATATTAAACAAAACGTTTCAAATACATAATATTCAAAACCATTTTAAAGTATTATTCTAAGTTAATCCAAATTCATCAAAATAAAAACTTTTCTGTCTTCTTCAAATTTGCAAGTTCAATTTGCAAGGTCACAATCAAGGCATTATAAAGCAAACGGACGTGCCTTGATAATGTTACGATAAGAAAAAAGAAGGCAGAATCATTGCTTCTTTAAATGCATCTAAGAGAACATGTACAGACTCAGTATTTCTATAATTACTGGCAATACTAGTATCTTGTTGTGACATATATCCATTTTCATCTTCCACTTGTTTCCACCAATGATGTTTATAAATGAAATTCGTGATATTTTAAGACGATTTTTGGTTGACAATAATACATGTCAACTGCTAGGCAAAGGTCACTGATAACTGAACCCGTTGTCTATTTGTCCGTCTGGTAGTCACATTTTCACATAACTGTAATGATATGCCTTGTAAAAACAAACTTTCAAAGATGGTCGAGCATGATAAGAATCAACATTCATATATCTTGGCTAACCATGCTACATAGACAGTGCGATTCAGATATTCGATAACATATATTTGAGTTGCTAACTTATGGGTATTTTTTGTACTTTTTCTGAGACAGAAGTAATAAAAGGCGGAGGAGGAAACCATTGATACTGTGCTACTGATTAAACAAGAATTTTTAAACATCCAAAACGTGATGCATTCCTGGTTATAATCCGATGCATCGCATTCTAGATACGACGTCGTGAAGCCTTCGTCAATACATCGTAAGCCTTCGTATGACCGTCGGATATGTTTTAAGATAAAATTCGTCCCGTCGTGTTGTCATCGGGAGCGGTTCGGATACAATCGTGTAGTCATCTTTTAGCATCGTGTAATCATCTTTTGGCAGCGTAAATACATCGGTTGTTGAGCGGATCTTAACCATATTCGGGAGTAACTTCGCACGAAATTGAAAATTTCATATTCGTGTGTCCATCGGATATCATAATCGGGACAGTGTGATGCCTACATAAAGAAATTCGATTATATAAATACTACATGTATACAAGGTCAAGGTCGAAAGGTCATTTGGTCAAAAATCATGTTAACAAAAATGAAGTACTCCTGACGTATGACAGGACTGCCTTTGGAAGAGCGAAAGAAATCTCTTTTCTTAACTTCTTAATCAGACAGGGTGATTCTGGTATGCCCCATAAACTTCGATTTCGGATCTTTGAAAAACAACCTCTTTTAAAAATGATTCCTTTATAGCATACTTTCTAATTTTGACGTCTTCCATTTTGATATTTTAAAATTTGACAGTTGTGCGCATGCGTAGTGGAATAAATTATTTCGTTCCCACGAAATAATCATTTCGTTCCCACGAAATAGTATTGATAAAAGCCACCCAATGTTTCTCCTCAAATATGAACTATAAGAATACGAATATTGATCAAGTCGCAAATGCGTGACCAAAAAAAAAAAAAACAAAACAAAACAAAACAAACAAACAAAACAAAAAAAAAAACAAACAAACAAAACAAAACAAACAAACAAAAAATAATAATAATAAAAATAAATAGAACAAAGCAAACAAAATTTCTGGAACTAGTATGTTTAAAATGCTGTTAGTCCCTCCTTCGCCGAAACCACAACGATCCATTTTCAACTTCTTTTCGAGATTTTTAAAAAATATTTTGTCTTGTTACTGAATGGTATTGTGTAGAATGTCAAACAGTTCTACTCAACACCAAGGCTTACTCAAATTTTTTAAAATGCTTTCTGGACTTGGGAAGCATACACAATATATCGAAATTAATTAGTAATAGATAAGGTCATAATCAATCGAGCTCTTTCTTTTCTAATCTTTTTGAATTTGCTTACATTGGGTCAGTTCTCACAATTTAGATTAGCATTAGTTATAGGATGTTTTGTTCAGTAAGAGGAAATGTCTACACTCTGATCATTGAAATTGAATCCGATATTGACATCAAAATTAAGGAGAGCAAATATTTACACCAGATCCTCTGAGAAAACAGAGACCTGTCCAGTATCAATTAACCATTTTTATTCGATTATCAATAAAATTTTCTACTAAAGTTTCGTTTCATAAGATCATGTTATAGATTTATGATTCTGGACGAATTTTATTTCGTAATGCTGTGTCATGCTGAATGTTCGATACAAAAATAGTTTTTTCATGGACATGTGATATGTTCAGAATATATGAATGAGGTCAAACTCATCGCGACAAAATCAAAGATCGACAATAGGTGCTTCAATGGTGATCAAAAGGGAGAAATACACATATTGTCTGATAAAAGGATTTTTCCTTTATAAAATTATATTGTATACAATAGAAATATGTATTTTATAGGCCTCTTTATCCTCCCTTTTCAAAAAATACTTTTTTTTAATGTTTTTCGTGGCACAAACTACACGACAAACATCGACACTTTTTAAAAATTAGTGAAAGAATGAATTAAAATGGTTAATTGCATCTCGATGTATCTAGAATTGGGAAAATCGGTAAAAAATTATTTTGTCAGTAACAACGAGGTTTTATTGGTAGTAAACTTGAAATGTACAGACTTGATCTTCTGTCAAGTGTGAAAGTAAGTGAGATGTTTAGGGAACTACTAGTGACACGCTCACAAATGCCAGTATTCCGAGACGAACTCGAGGGAAATAGCAATGGCCTACATATGCGCCCAATTTCAGTTCCGCTTCTCTTCACTTAGAAATCTACCTCTACCGTTATCGCCTATGGTTTGTCTGCAAGATTCTATATTCTTGCAGACTTAACCTGGGACTTCGTCTTTCTCAATATATCCCATTAGGTTTGACTTCATTTGTACTACATTTGACTGAGGTATACAGGGTATAAGCAATGCCTTTGTTTCATTGCAATACGACGCAAAATCAGGAATTCTTTCTTCATATGTACGTTGCCAACACGGTCAGCTGAGCGAGAAGTCTGAATCCAAAATTCTAACTATAAATCGAGACCTACCGTCCTCAGACATTAGTCTTTGGAAAATGTCTTACATCAAGACAAGAATCGTTTCCTTCATTGGCTATTTACTCGTCCCTAAACCCGCAAAGAAGTAATCTGCGTGCCTTTGCCTTTGCCTTTGATTCTTGCTCTGTTTACGTCAGAAATCCGATGACGACAAGGTTATATTGCAAGCCTGTGCCGCCTATGACCTTGTTACAAGTTGGGGAAATTAGTCTGGTCGAGGGGAACCAGAATCATGCTAACTCCCTCAATTGTATACTTTAATTGTTTTATAATACCGTCACTGTGACGTCACCAGCGTCATGCACAGAAGCTTCGACCAATTTCAAGAATAATATCCCAGGAACATATAGTCTTTCAAACTAATGCACCCTTTGCAGGCGAATTACAGCTAGATTTTTACGGATTTTGTTCTGAGAGCTAGACGTCTTTCAGATAAGCTTCTCAGTCAGGGATATGTTTGTGACCGACTAACTACGGTCGATATGGGGAACTTGTCATGCACTATGATGTCCCACTCTCCAGAATGGTGGATAATATTCTGTCATAGACAATTTGAACCATCCAACCAAAGATTATACTCTGTGTCTTCCGAGGTGAAAGTAACCGGATGTGAAAGTTCTACCGAATTGAAGCGGTGGGTGTTGCATGCAAGCAGGAGATGCTTACTCTTCCTGGGTACCTGGTCTCACTCCCATATCGGGAGTTCGGTTCTTTTCATATGGTGGAGGTTTTTGTTTGTTTGCTTTGGTTCCTGTTCTATCCTGATTTTGTATGCCTTCGGTTTTTAATTTTCTGAATTATAGATTTTGTGCTGTATACAGGGATATGGTCATTATCAATATTTGTCATTGAAGAGTATTTTTTATATAGGATGAATCAGTAGAGGTATTATAATGTTAAATGACGTCCTTTGCTTGTGCATTTCTCAAATCATCAGAAACCAGAAACGTTATAGTGTGCGATCACTTTCGGTATTTCATAGTAAATCTGAATTGCAACTTTTGAAGGGTATATATATTCTCCTAATTATCATTTTATGGAACTTCTACTGAATCGAACCTACACAAAATTTGGAGCAGTGCAAATGTACAAATTTAAATTCGGATACTAAAACCAGAGGGCGCTTCGGAAATACATTTTACTGTGTCAGAAAATCACGACAGCATGTAATAAGTTCCACTGATGAGGGCTAACCTATCTGAAACAAGTGTCTGGTACATTAAAAGTGATTTGAAATTTTCTTCTAGAAGATAAAGAGTTGGAATACTTTCGTATCAATATAGGTAAAAATCCTCGAATTTATATTTTAAAGTGGAGAAATATTTTGATATGAAAAATGTATTTAAAACCTGCATTTGAGTTAACCAATATTCATCTATTTGAAAAGAAAGTATGGGGTTTCCATTTGAACTTTGTCCCAATAGTACAAGTTAACACAATAGAAAAAAACCCAAAGAAAAGTACTTTACAAAGTTTTACAAGAAAACTCTGCAAATCTTTTAGAATGTGGGACAAATTTAGAATCAGTGTATGCATCATTTACACATGGAATGTGATCGTCTTTATCTAATGGCGGCTTTATGAAGAAAACAAAACAGATCAAAGGTTGATTAAACTTTGATAAAACTCTAACTCGAGCTCGCTTCAGCTAACAGGGCACAATTTTTTTTTTCGCATTCCTAAAGCTTTAGAAACAAGTTAACATCGAAAGTAAATAGATAGATAGAAGATGAATAATGATATAAACTTATAAAAAAAGGTACACAAACAAAACGAATAAAGCGGATATTACCAGCAATTAAGAAATCAAGTTATGTATCAACATGCAAGAAGGGGAAAAACGACTTCAGTTGAGGATCACAAACGGCGAGGTTGAGAAAGTTCGTGAGAGAGGGTGTGTATGTGCGTGTGAAATTGTGATGTTGAGGGCGTCTGTTTTATGATGACGAATTGTGTGATAGTTATAATGAATGTCTGTAAACACAAACCTTTATTTCATATGAATGTTTCCAAGACGCAAGGCTTCTTCTTTGAGGAAAAACCCGTCTACTCTAAAATATATAGTACAACCATAGTATGAAGCAAGGGGCTAAAGAACGCTGATTTTTAAACAATGAAGGAAGAATTGAAAAGTTATTTTTTCTGTAAATAAAAAACTGCTTCGTAACATGATAAAAGCATGCTGAAATTGCAAAAAGGACATTAACAATTAGTCATTATCGAAATAAGAGAGACAAAAATGGTCTGGAGTGATCAATGGAGGCAATTATCACGATTACAGGAGCATGAAATAGATAGCGTGGGATCCATCTAAATATAAATCACAATAATATAAATGTCTTCAAAGATGATCAAACAAGTGACCAGAAGGTTTCTTAGAGTTAAAGCAAGGACTTCGCATAAACATGAAGGTACTTCATTTTTTTGTATATATTTCATAACACTGATTTATCAAAAAAAAAAAAAAAAAATTCCAAACGAATAAATAAAAAAAAAATGCTAAAAATTTTGGTTAAGATATACTTTGAATTGTTATTTGTTCTTTTAGATAATATTCCACTTTGGTATGTGTAAATTTTTGTGTATGGAATATGTTTTGAAAAAAATCTTGCATTTCTCATCTCTAGCAGGAGAAAACTTTAGACCAGATGAGAGCCTTAATGACGTCCATAAGATCATCAAAGACTACCATCCTGCTTTTAGTTTTCCTCACGAACGCTCTAGATAATTTGCTTCTTACACTCGTTGGTAAGTCACCATATTTTACTTACTCAGGAGAGAAACAGGGACATGATCATCGTGTTCCAAATTCCTCCTATTTCAGACAATTCGCTTTTCTCCCGATAACAATTCGGCGCGTTTGCTTTAATTAAAGGCTGGACCATCAGGCATGGTGTTTCGTTGTCTCTTGTTTTTTTTTCAAGTTGGCTTTGGTGTGATGTCTATAGCATATCGCAATGTTGCTGGTATATATATTCCGCAGTAGCCTTACAAGATCGTCTGGTTGGTGATCTTTCCTCTAATTTTACATGTTTTTGGGGAGAAGCAGCGCTTGAAATTTCCCCCACTAATGCCAGTTGAATACCTTTTGACTGATACTGATGGTTACGGAGACACGAAGAATGTTGCACTATTGTCTGAATTGTTGCTAAATGTTAAACGTCTTCAAATTCAATAGCATCATTTAAGAACAGATAAAATTTGCAGCATGGATAAAAAAAAGAATCTGCAATGTGGTTGGTGATCTTTGGGATCGCGATGGAAATCCACTGAAACATAATATATTTTTGAAATCATGAAAAAAATTCCCGATAATCAGTATTTCCAAACTTTTGACTGGTGGATAGATATAAGAAAGAATGGAGGGGATCTGATTAATCTCATGCATGCCTGTGTCTTGGTCTGCTGTTGAAAACATCCTACAGGTATACAGGGAACACCAAAAGAACCGCTTTGCTTTTACTTGTCTTGTTGAAGGAACGCGCAACAAGAGAGGCTTTCATATTAACCTAAATATTTTTAAAGAAATTCAATGTTAGGCTATTTAGGAAATGGGTGTGATGTAAATTGATTTCTCTTTCTCTGATGAAATTAACAGTTGATCTTTTTGATCAAATTGGTGTTTTGAGCATTTCTTACAGACATATTCGTCTCGAGAAGTTTTCCGAGAGGCAGTAATGAGATACGAGAATGTTGGGCGACTCAGTGACCGTTCCCCATGTAATGCTGCATGCCCTAGTCAGATGATATTGCTTCTTTATTGACGCCCATAGAGGAAGTTCAGAGTCCAGTATTTACTTATGTATTGTTGGTGTTCGAAACAAAAGTGACTATAAGGATCTTTTCAAAATCAACTAATTCACATTCATTGGCTGTCTATTGGCTCTCCGGAAGCCAATATAAACAGACAAAAAGTTAAAAGATTGGGAAAAAATAATACTACATTCTCTTTTTATTCAAGTGTATTGAAACTAAATAATATATCTTTTCAGTGCCAATTATCCCTGGGATTTTGATGCAGATTGACAGTTCAACAGATATCCCCCACAATTCAAGCCTCCCTGCAAACTTAACAATAAGCAATCCATCCGGCAGAAGTCATATGTTGGTATTTCATAATGACAACACCAGTGGTTTGGAACAACATGCTTCTGTAAGCATTCTGAGCGAAAACAGTAAAACTGGAATGCTTTTGGCATCTAAAGCTTTGATACAGATAGTTGTCAATCCTGTCGCAGGGTACATCTCTAATAGGTAAATATCTTTCTATTCTCAAAATGTGTTGACTAATTGGAAAGATAAACAAAATGACCGTCCTGTCTGTCACCATGGTAATGGTTTACTTATTCCAAATCATTGAGCAAAATCATGATTTCTTTTATTTAGCTCCCGAAACGTGCATGTCTGGTCCATACTGCAAATTTATTTGTTCTGTTAAAAATGATGCTATTCAATTTGATGACGTTTAACATTATTCATTTATAAGATATGTATAGAAGAGGGTATAGAGCGTCAATTTATAATAAACATCACAGAAGTACCTAACAGTTATTCAGTCTCAAATTCGATAAGGCAAGGCCAAATCGTGAGAATTCCCATAGGAACGGCTGCGAACCCCGGACTGAACTACATTCCGAAATGAGACCAGGTGCCCGGGGAGAGTCAGCGTCTCCTGACTGCATGCAACAACCCTCGCAACAGCTCTATGGAAACCTGTCAAATTCGGTGATTGTCTCGATGTACATTTCTATGTACAAATCAGGTAAGTATGTCTTATAAATAATGCATGTGCATATTGTAAGTTCTGAATATACATAACCATTTTCTGTTGTTATTGCAGAGTTGGCAACAGTTTGCTGTTTATTTTTGGAACAATCGTCTTGTCAACATCATCAATGAGTAAGCATCTACTTTGGAATATATGATTAGCATATTTTCCTTATCAAAATAAAGAAATATTGCCATCTAAAAACGCATTCATTTTATCCTATCTTTATTTCGTTTACTTTAGTATATACTTTTGCTGTCAACTACGGAACTCTGCTGTGTGCCCGTTTGGTTCAGGGAATCGGATCAGCATGTAGCGTTATAGCTGGTAGAGTATATATGTTTCATTTGTATTAATCATTGTTTATTTCAAATAGAATAAGAATGCATTATACTTTAAATGAAGAAACCTGATATGTTCTGTTAGATCAATCACGCATTACATCTTTGAATACGGTGATTCATAAATATTTACGATTTATTATAGCTGAATTGACATTTTCCTTTAATTGTAATTGGAATCTCTGTCAAGCTGAGATTTCTCTGCGCATGCTCGTTTTCGAGGTTTCTATCTTTTCATATGGAGGACGACATCTTTTATTTTCTTGATTTTTAAATTCGTCAGTGTTTTTTGTTTTACGACCTTCATGGTAACTTTTGGGATTAAGATAGGTTAGCATATGGATTAAATCAATCTCATACCATTATTAAGGACAATTTGATTCTTTGCGAACTATGAAATACCGTATTGTTGATATAAATCCATTTTTGAAAGTCACTCAAATCCCATAGTTCGTTTAACAAAATAACTGGTGTTGCAAACAATCTGGAGATTCTAACTTCCTCTTTGATGTCCAACCTTTCGTTGCGGATCATTTTTGCTCGATATTTGGGTGGCCTTGTCTTGCTTCTAATCAGTTCTTTATTTTTTTTTTCTTGAATTTGTAAGCCCTGTTTCACAGATGCCCGAATAACGCTAGTAATACAATGTCTAGGATAACATAGGGTGTTTAATTCTGAGGCACTCAATTAATGAACTCAAAAAACAGAAAGAATGTCTCAAAATATCTTTGTTATTCTAGTATGCCGTTTCTTCATCATTTCCTGTCGTATACAATCGGCATTCAGAAATAAAAGTTTCCAAAATGCTCAGATGGTTTTCTTGATGATGAACTGTATTATCAAAAATCAAACTTTCCATAGATGTAATGTTTAACGTCTTCAAATTCATTAGCATCATTTTAGAGCAGATAAATTTACAGCATAATCTTATGTCATTGACCACGCCATTGATATAAATTTTGCCTTTCTTATGTGCAATTCTGCAGGCCTAAGTCTTGTAGCAGAAATGTATAAAAATGACAAAGAACGCAGCAAAGCAATCGGGGTAGCAATGAGCGGAGTAGCTGTAGGCGTTCTTGGTAAATATCGTAAAAAATCAAAATATCTTTGACGGTTACTAAACCATCATTTTAGCAATGATTGTAACTGTAAGTGTTCTTTCTAAAAACATAGAATCTAGCAAACTAGTACATCATTGAGTTGAATTATTTTCCTGTTCCATGTAAGTTTTCATTAGAAACTGATAAGGTCATGACAAAACCACACGAGTAACAATGTATGGAATATATACAGGTGTTCTCTATTTCTAAAAAGAATAATTGGCAAGAAGAGAGGGGATCTCCAACCAGACACTGCTGCAGTACCAACAGCAAAACAACCGAAGCAAAAACACAAAGAAGAACACAGCAAGAGACGAAAAAGATTCATAAAACATAGAAACATCAAACACAAAAGACAACACATAAACCAACGAGACCAATGGGCAACCGATGCCGACTTAGGACGGCCATCTGCTCAGTAAGCAGCAAATGGTGTAGTTATCCGGATTATATGCGCACATAACAGCCCTCCCACTTTTCCGGTTACCAAAAGGTCTCGAAGAACGCACAGTTGTAGTGTAAATCGACCTCCTCACCGTTAGATGACCACACAGACAAGACAGCAAAACACAGGGGCCCAAAAAGGATATAAAAGGGGGCTTACATAATACAGTCCGTTCTCTGCCGGCTGTAGCGAACCCATGTATGTTATCACTCGAGGAGTCCGACTGACATTCAGAGAGGCAGGTGGTCGGGACCCTGTTATTCTCCTAAGAGGTTTGGACACGGCCAGTCATGGAGTCCCGTCGTCACAGTCAATTAGAGTACAAGGTTTAAGAATGCGCTAATACAAGACTGTAGATTGGTCAAGTACCAAGCCTAGTGTTCGTCTGGTGACATTAGAATCATATCCACTATATAAAAGGCGTTTGATGATTCTGACGCACTTTCGATGGGTATGCTGTCTACCTTTGATCCTTCTAATTTCGTTTATTATATCACCATAAAAGGCAGGTTGCGTAATACCCAAAGTAATATACTCTGTTGGTTTTATAAATCAGAATTTTAAAAGAAGCTGACTGTAATTTTTTTTAATTTCCAGAGAGGTATAACTAGTTTATGAAAGCGGAATTATTGACCTAAAAGTTTCTTGGTAATTTGTAAATTTCTACTGTGAAATTCCAAAATATTAGTACATGCTCTAGCATACCAGAGAGCTGTGATATGTAAATGCACATGCTCTAGCATACCAGAGAGCTGTGATATGTAAATGCCGTATGACGGTAGTCTGGGAACATCACCATCAAGCCAGGGGAAAAGGAACACCATTTGAATTCAAAAGATAGGAATAGTTATATGTGTTCTGATGTAAATTTTGTAACAAAATGGCAAGGAACGTTCGTCAACCAATTGGTAAAAGTTATGAGTTGAATAGATGTTGATATAAGGCTAGTGGTAAACAATCTCCCGCACGACCATGCTGTAGTAGCCAGATCCGGAGTACATCCGAAAGACGTGTGTAATTAACATTGAAAGAATCTTTCGGTATCGCAATAAGTTGAATGCCTGTAGCAATTGGCCATGTTGCAAGAAAAGTAATAACTTTTCAGATACTATATTTTATAACAAGTATTAGCTTTCCAAAAAAGCTTGGTCGATATCAACATTTATTTAAAATCGAAAAAAAATTTTGGTTCAAAATAGGTTTAAAATTTTGACTCTTAGAATAAAGAGTAAAGAGTAGCATTAGTAAAGCTATGCATGAAATTCACACAAAAAACTGGTTACACAATAGAAACTTATGTGTTGATAATTCTGAAAAGTTAGAAAATAGTGCATTTGCACTAGACAACTCAAGTCACAGTCATTCATAAGTTGCTTGACCTGTGCGGTAGGAAAATTCCATTATAACGCAAATTAACTTGACCAATCAAAAGCCTTTCAGTATATATTCGCGGGAAAAGCGGAGAGTTCCGATTAAAGATTTTGGGGGAAATAAGGGGAAACTTCTAAAAAAAAATCCTATTAAATTATGTGACTACGCAGTCTTATCGATTTTTATATTCTCATTTATTTCTTTGTTGCATTTATCAATTTGTCTCTGGAAAGAAAATATACAAACAAAATGGAGTATCCTCAACGAAACAGCTCTGTCGGCTGGATGGTGAGAAACTTTTTAATTAGCCCACTGGCAGCCTCGCATTCTAAGTACTCAAACGTTTCTTTGATGCAATGGATCAAAGGATCCAGAAATGTCATAAGGGATTTTGAAGGCATAGGGTTTACTGTATCACACACTAATTGATCTAAAAGTAAAAATTGTTCAAGAAAAAATATCATTGTAGATATTACGTTAATGTGCAATATTTCAATTCAGAATTGCAATGCCAATTAAAGCGTTGTCATGACGACATGTTCTACTTTTGTGAAGTGGATAGCTCTGGTCACGTATTTTTACTATTCACAAAAATGTTTCTTCCTATCGGACAATTGCCCCTATTGCAATGTTGAATGTTAAACGTCTTTAAATTCAATAGCATCATTTAAAACCTGATAAATTTACAGCATGGACCAGACATGCACGTTTCGGGTACTAAACCCTCGTCAGTGATCCTTAGTCTAAACTATGTAATATGGCCAAAAAGTATGAAAATTATTATGTCCAAAAATGTACCAAAAGACGTAGCAGAATGGATGGGATATGATGCTACAGGACCCACGTTTTAGAAATTTCAAGAAATTTTGTAACAGAAAATTTCAAATGCGTTGAAGAGACAGACGATCAACCGAAGTTGATCGAACTTCGAATCTGATGAATCAAATCGAAAGTTGACAAACCTGTACAAATCTAGAATTAGTCGATATCTTGATATCGACTAATGAGATATTAGAATTCAATAACTGAAACAAGACAAGACATAACAATAACAATTGTGTTAATGATTAGATTGTTTCTTTTTTTACAGTTGGCTATCCCTATGGGAGTATATTGTATGTTTATACAGGAAAACTTGCTCCTTTTCTGGCCCTGTTTTCTTTGTTCATTTTCGTGATATGTAAGTATCAGTTCTCTTGTCTTTCATCTTTCAATCCTTGATGTTAAGGGCATCTTAAAACTGGTCAATAACGACTGTTTTTTTATCTCTTACTTCATTAAATAATATCAGCATAACTGATCCAATAAAGCTCACATTGTTTATCATGTTACTCAGGTCTTCAGATATGGACCCACAAAGGATCATATCATGTTAGGGTAAGTGGAAATATACAACGGCAAATATTCTCATTAACAATTTAGTTTTCAATTTGTCTTTAGAAGCGAAGCGCTAAATTCGTAAACTGTTCTTTAGAAGCGAAACACTTAATTGTAAAATGCTGTAAAGCAATCACTGCATCGAGTTTACTCAACAATATTCTATATTCTTAATTACAGTCGTGTTTCAATGGAACACCGATGTACAAGTTATTGTGGGATCCTTACATATTGGTTGCTCTAGGTAAGTTCAGCCTTATTTACAACAACGAAAGATCGCGTGCAGCATGTCCGTTCTGATTTGCTTAATAGTCACCTACCCAAACCATTGTTCAAAACTTGGACACCTTTGCTTCCCAAGTAAATTGATGACGTCAAGGCCATGGAGAACAATCAGTAAATGCGCGAAAATATCCCTATTATTTTGTTTAGATGTATTTGCGATCTTCCGTATCTTGCCCCACATACTGCGAGGCACACACGGATATTACGTGATTTTGGAAGGTTATAAGTTTACCCGTAGGCATGCATGGTCGCTACTGATCACGCACAGAATTCTTGAAAATACTGTTTCTTATGCCGGACGCAAGAAATAAGGATATAGAAGAGATTCGGCGATTCGGTCGATCGAAATACGAATTTTCTTTCCATTTTTGTTGGGCATATTTGTAACCCTGTTTCATTTAAATATAGAACAAGGATGAACACTTTAACATCCACACCGAAAATTCTACGTCCAATAAACAACCACAGCGGACACACCATAAACACACAAATATCAGTACATAAACTGATGGGGTAGACCAATGTACACTTGGCGCCGACTTTGGACGGCCACAAGCTATATTATGGTGTATTTGGTATCGTCACGTTTCTCATATATTGAGATACCTAGGTGACCACTGTCGTCAATATATGACATGAGCCATGAGATCTATATAAATGCTGGATGAATGCTATCAGTGCTCCCTTTCACGTATAGTTTTACTGTGGTTAAATAATCCGAAAAATTTTGATTATTGAGAGAATGTCATCGATGTATCTAAAAAATAAACATCAAAGAAGTACCTAACCTAATAATATATACCAAAGATTATTTTAAATACTTAAATAAATGTTCCCAAATGTTAAACGTCTTCAATTCAAAAGCATCATTTTAAGAACGGATACATTTTCAGCATGGACGTTTCGGTAACTTAACCCTTGTCAGTGATCCTCAATGTTAACAATGTTATTTGGCCAAAGACTGTAAAAATTATGTCCAAACATGCACCAAAAGACTTAGCAGGATGGGTGGGCTATGATGCTACAGGACCCACGCACTCATTTGAAACTGGATGTCCTAAATTCAGACTTATTCAATGATGATTTGTTCATTGCATTACAGGTATTATCATGATATCTACCATGTCGATGGCAAACCTAGAACCTACAGTGCCGATTTGGATCATGGAAACTATGGAGACACCAAAATGGCAGTTAGGTTTGTGTTGGACTGTCCTTCCAAAACAAAATGCATACGCATTGGAATACGGTACCAAAGCTAGAAAAGAAAAAAAATATTAACATTAGTTTTTCACCAGAAGCTTTGTAATCTGTACTGATATATTAAATTATGTTTATGTCAGACAATTGATGTACGTTTTGACAGAATTTTACTTTACCTTGAATAGCATCTTAGCCACAGGCTCAATATAAAATAAAGCATCATCATTGTTTTTTTAACCACGCATGTTTTATTTCTTCTTAAGATCCACCTTTACCTTTGTCATTCACAAAAAATATCTCAATTTTAGGTTTGGTGTTTTTACCAGACAGTATTGGGTATTTGATAGGAACAAAATGTTTTCCAGTTGTCGCGAAGACCATTGGCAGGTATGAAACGATTAAGTATCATTTGAAACAAAGTGTTCTAATAAAGATTATAAAAAACGGTACATTCTTGAAATATGATTTATAATAATAAATAACAGCATAGTTGGGATATTTTCTATGATTTACGCTTGCTGATTTACTTTTGATGATATTGAGTATTTCTTCAATTGGAAAAAAAGTCAACACTAAACTATATAGGATTATGCGTCTTCAGCATAAGAGTTATTCCTCGTAGGATATATACAAGGAAACTCATGTATCTTTATAGGTGGATTTGCTCAATCGCTTCAATGCTTCTCATCAGTCTATGCTTATTCTGTGTAAGTATATTTAATGAATTTACAATGACAGTGAAGCTTATATCTTCACTTTGAATTGTCATGATTACATTTGGAGAATGAGGGCTGTTTTTGATATCTCTGAAACTGCGAAAGAGTCAAAATAAAGACAGTACTTCGGGGTATCAAAAACAGAGTTATTTAAAAACACAGAGATAGAATTTTCTAAAAAACAAAAAAAAAAAAAAAACCCAAAAGGTTAAAGAAGGTTATTAACACCTTCCCAGATGATGCAATGCTATTATCATAGAAACAATTTAATAACAGCTTAAATACAATTGAAAGTTTAAAAAACAGTTTCGCTGTGGTCACTGTGACAATCCTTTAATCTAAGTTCTGTTTTTTATAGACATGTTTCTTTCTTTGGATTCGTATCATTGTCAGTATTGAAATGTATCTTTTATTTTGAAATCTCATTACACCATATGCGAATTTTAACAATTTTAAACGTCTTCAAATTCATTAGAATCATTTTAGAGCAGATAAATTTACAGCATGGACCAGACATGCACGTTTTGGTATTTAACCCTCGTCAGTGATCCTCAATCTAAACAATGTAATATGGCCAAAAATCTGTGAAAAGTATGTCCGAAAATACCGAAAGGCGTAGCAAGATGACTTGGATATGATGCTACAGGATCCAGGTTTTAGAAATTCGAGAAAATTTAGTAAACAGAAATTTTCAAATGCGTTTGAAGAAACGACCAACCGAAATTGATCGAACTGAGCTACATGTGCCCTCGGGGACTCCTGGTCCACTAGCAGTGACACTCACCAAGTGGTTCAAATGTTAAACGTCTTCAAATTCATTAGCATCATTTAAGAGCAGATAAATTTACAGCATGGACCAGACATGCACGTTTCGGGTATTTAATTCTCGTCAGTGATCCTCAATGTAAACAATGTAATATGGCCAAAATCTGTGAAAAGTATGTCCGAAAAATACCGAAAGACGTAGCAAGATGGCTTGGATAAGATGCTACAGGACCCAGGTTTTAGAAATTTGAGAAAATTCTGGAAACAAAAATTTTCAAATGCGTTTGAAGAAACGACCAACCGAAATTGATCGAACTTGGCTACATGTGCTCTCGGGGACTCCTGGCCCACCAGCAGTGACACTCACCAAGTGGTTCAAATGTTAAACGTCTTCAAATTCATTAGCATCATTTTAGAACAGATAGATTTACAGCATGGACCAGACATGCATGTTTCGGGTATTTAACCCTCGTGATCCTCAATCTAAACAATGTTATATGGCCAAAATCTGTGAAAATTATGTCCGAAAAATACCGAAAGACATAGCAAGATGACTGGAATATGATGCTACAGGACCCAGGATTTAGAAATTTGAGAAAATTGGTGCACACTAAAAGTGGTAGTCCGAGTCCCAGTCCGAGTCGGGAAAAGCCGAGTTGAGATTTTTAATTTCAAATTTCTCAGCAACGGATGGATAGATTTTGATGAAATTTTCAGGAAATATCCATTTTATAAATACAAAATGATGTATTTTATTTGATTGTAAAATAATTGATTGTTTTGTAAGTAATTAGCGATAAACCGATTTTTAGCACACTAAAAGTGGTAGTCCGAGTCCGAGTTGAAAAATCAAAAAACGCAGGTAATTCATGAATGGGCGGATGGATTTTGTTCAAATTTTCAGAATTTGTTAGAAATGGATATTGGAATGCTCGGACTCTTCTTTTTTCAAATTCATAGGTTTATTTTGTGTTTTTAAGTATAATAAGTAGAAGCCGAGTCCGAGTCAAAAACGAAAAGCCGAGTTGAGATTTTAAATGCAGATTTCTCGGCAACGAATGGATTAAATTTGATGAAATTTTCAGGAAATATGTATTTTATGAATACAAATCGACATGAATAATTTGATTCTTTAGATATTGATTATTTTACACGTAATCAGCCTTAAACCGAGTTTAATTTCTTTAAACCGTTTTAATGAAAATCTAAGGAAAAAAAGAAATGTCAAATCATTTAAAATGGTCCTTAAACCAACAAAGATAAATGAACTAAGGCTTATCGAAATTTAAAAAACAAACAAACGACCCCCCCCCCCCCAAAAAAAAAGAGAACCCTCGGCTTTTATACAAAATTGTTCAATGAGCATCATGCGTTAATTATGTCAAGCAAAGACTGATTCCAATATCTAAAAAATAATTCTATCTGTGGAAAGGGGGTTGTCTGATTTTCTAAAGCTTCTAAAACTTTGGGATTAATTATTATTGAATAATTCCAAAAATATAGATAGCTATTTCCTCCTATTAAATATGAGTAAGTAAACATCAAAAGCAATGGAGGGGGGGGGGGGTCTACACCAATGTACAACCTTGGAATTATTATACGTTCCTATTAAACATGAGTACACATGCGTAATTTGAAGCACATAGTGTTGCTTTAAGTATTACATCGGCAACCCAGTACAATCACTGAAGTGTTTTAAATAAATTGGTGGAGAAGGATGGCTGAAGGGGAGGAAAGGAGGCCATTCAAATATAAATGACATCTATTATAAATATTGTCATTTACATTCATAGGTGAATATCTGTTTATGTTGATTATCTATAAGATGATTAACCATTTAAAAACCAAATAGATACATAGATTTATTTGTATAAGATAAATATTTCCTGAGATTTTCATCAAAATCTATGCACTCATTACAGAGAAATTCGAGTCTGAAATCTCAGCCCGGACTCGGATTTTCGTTTTGACTCGGACTCGGCATTTGGTTATTTTTTTTTTTCAAAAACAAAAATATTGTAAATAATCTAGGAAAAAGATGTGTCTGATCATTTTTATTTGAATTTCCAACAAATTCTGAAAATTTGGGGAAAAAATCACCCATCCATCATGCCCATGCATGGATAATAGTATCTGAGTTTCTTTATTTCTCAACTTGGACTGGGACTACCACTCGGTTTATAGATAAATACTTCCAAGATAAGCAAATATTTCAAAATCAAATAATATACATTGATTTGCATGTATACAATGGATATTTCCTGAAATTTTCATCAAAATCTATCTAACCGTTGCCGAGAAATCTGAATTTGAAATCTCAACTCGGCTTTTTGTCTTTGACCCGGACTCGGCTTTTACTTATTTTAGTTCTAAATCAAAATATTGTCCATAGACCTGGAAAAATGAGGTTTCTTAGCATTTAAATATCCATTTCTAACAAATTCTGAAAGTTTGAACAAAATCCATCCGTCCATTCATGAAGTATCTGCGTTTTTTGATTTCTCAACTCGGACTCGGACTACCACTTTTAGTGTGGTAAAAATAGGTATATAGCTAATTTCTTCCAAGATATACAAATTTTTCAAAATCTAATAATATACATCGATTTGTATGTATAAAATGGATATTTCCTGAAAATTTCATCAAAATCTATCCATCCGTTGCCGAGAAATTTGAAATTAAAAATCTCAACTCGGCTTTTCCCGACTCGGACTCGGACTCGGACTACCACTTTTAGTGTGCACCGAGAAAATTTTGTAAACAAAAATTTTCAAAAACGACCAACCGAAATTCATCGAACTTGGCTACATGTGCCCTCATGTCTCATCAGTGATGATATTGTTATTTTCACTCACGACAATAAATTCATTTACTTGATTAATATCGGCTAGACCAGGATTATCATGGAATTATGTCCGGATCCACGCGGAATCTTGACATTCAAAGATATGAAGATGGTGAACAGATATATCTTTTTCAAAAATATGCACTTTAAATCGTAATATTGATAAGATTAATCGCTTGCTGAGATGGGATTTTCTAAAATAATTCATAAGGTACTGAACGCCAGAAAAGCAAATGGAACCAGAATCAATACAAAGCATATCATAGTAAAAGCATATGTCACACAACCCCTTTTAAAGAAGGTTATTAACGCCTCCCCAGACGATGCAGTGCTATTTAGATAGAAAACACAAATAAAAACGTGAAGTCATCAACATGTCTTTATTTTTACAGATGCCTTTTGCGACAAGTGTACTCCAACTAGTTCTTCCTCATTTTGGATTAGGACTTGGCTTAGGTATTCATATTTGAAATCTTCACGAGCAGAGCAACAAGGGCAATAAGCAAAATTTGTGCAACAAGCAATTTTCATTGAATTCTAACTTCATTTATTTAGATTTTTGTATCTGACTCGAGGTTACGGAAAGCAAGAATAGGCTCAACTTTCAAATAAGATATATAAGAACGAGAGCCTGTTATAATTACTTTCACATACGAAGGGTTCTAAAAATATAAGAATGCTGTTCAATTGGGATTGGTGGATTTCCTCACCCCACTCTCTTCATATTCTACGAATTAGCCTATTTCTTCTGAATTCTCATAACCAATTAGTCAATGATTATTACTTTTTTCCGGACTTAAAGTTTCCTTCGTACTTGGTTTCAGGCATTATTGATGCTTCTGTTTTCCCCCTGCTGGCGCTTCTGATAGATCTTAGACACGAAACCACGTACGGAAGTGTATATTCTATAGCTCAACTCGCTGTTTGTCTAGCCTATGGGATCGGTAAATTCATTGTTATATTGACAACTTTTTTCGACAGTATTATATCCAAATATCAATATTGCAAACGCTCTCATAAATTCATCATAGAATGAACTCATTTACCTTTTGTTTAACTGGACCAAACATGTAAACAGAACAAAATATGAAATTTAATACATCGTGTTTTATAATGTTGATATGTACATTCTTTACATGCATATATATTATCATATGACGTCCTCCAATATTTTATTTGATGTCAATCTACTATCTAATTACGACACACGTTACATATCACTGTTGAGTATTGTCCTTGAACAAATGCTAATGATCGAATGTTCGAAATTAGTGTTAAATGAAACACTGTGTCTGTATTTTAAACCATATGTGTGTAATTTGTTACGTGATTAAAAGAAATTCAGGGATTTAAAATCACACGTTTTATTATATCGTAAGAAATTGAAAACAATTTTTGACAGTGCATTTATTATCTATTATTCGTGTTATTTTAAATTCTACTTTACAGGACCGTTGTTGGCAGGTCATATTGTAAAGGAGATTTCATTCAAATGGTGAGTCTATCGATGGCCCTGCCACACATTCATTATTTTAGTAAATTTCCCAACACGCCGAAGAACGTTGAGGTCGCTGGCTGGTCGTAGTGTGGTCGCTGGAATACGTTGACGCGCGCTGTGGTCGTCGAAAAATTTTGTGCATGGACAAAAGCGCCGACGACTTCCCAGCGTCCAATCGTAAGTTATGGAGTCGTTAGGAGGTCGTTTGGAGGTCGCCCGGCATGCGTTCCCATACGCTGTGCAATCGTTACGCATAAGTTGCTAAAACGTTGAGAGGTTACCGATAAATTCCAACGACAGCGCAGCGCATGTCAAAGGCGTAGACAGCGACCTTCTAGCGATGGTGTAACGTCTTCAACGTGTGCCCAACGACAGGCTAACGACAGCCTTACGTCATTGGCGTGTGAATAACAATGATAATAAAATATACTTTATCATTAGCGAAATATTTTCTGAATATAAAGTTTTGCTTTTACAAATAGTATCTAGAACTGAATAATTTGAGAATGGCGGGCCATGAGCTATTATATAGACATTTACATCTAGCTCTTCTGAATCATCAGGACAATATAATTGATTTATTGTTATAAGTGATGAGAAACAAAATATAGTTAACTTAATCATAATCTGGCTGATGTGGGGAATTAGGAAGTGGGGAAGAAGAGGATCGATGCATAGATGTAAGTTGAATGTTTGGATGGACTTTGAATGTACATCATTCAGCAGAGCAAAGACAATTGTGCACTTGATGCTTTAACCTTCCAGTCTCATTGTTCGAATGACTCGCCTTCATCTTACTGTTTCTTTTGTAAGGTCATCATAAGAATATTATGATTTTTAACAATACTGCATCTTTGTGGCCCCCGTGCAACTAAATGAAATGCATATAAGGAATACGCTTTTCATCCGGATAGGAGCACAATATTTTCGGTTTCTTGAAAATGGTTGTCTCGTGCATCACTGATGAGACATAACTTGTTGAAATGCACATATGGTGCACTGAAATTTTAAAATAGAACATATTTCAATATTGACAATTGCTACATGTTAAAATTGGGTTTGTCTCTTTGTAAGTGTATTTGTCCCTTAAATCACAGAGATTGCATGATAGGTCAATCCTCCAACATTTGTACTCATTATGTGTCTTGCTTTGCATAATACTGGATTCGTGTTCGAGGATTTTTTTCGATACCTTTCATCGTCAGTCGAAAAAAGTATCATTCAAACAAGAAGATGGGCTAGCTTCACGGCTAAAGACTACACGATAGAGACCTAGAATACAAAAAAATCGCGTTCATTTCATCAAAAGTGTCAATTCATCAGTACAAAGGAATATTTAGAAATCTAGCAAGGCTAAGCTTACCTGTAACAGCGGAACACACCTACAGGATTGTAAAATTAATGTAATATGAATCTGTTCAATTCTTTCATAAGGTTTATATGGGGAATGGCTGCATTGATGATTGTTTGTAGTCCAATATCATTATTTCTGAGAAAGTATTCCATTACAGAGGAAGAAAAGGTAAGTACAATTCCGTCTTTTTGATTTTACAGTCCTACGTTCGATTTGTGCAGGTATTTGACGTAAAAGCAGTGTGACGTCATTAAATTTCTTTGAAAACGTCATGTACGTAACCCTGTTTCCCTGAATTTCATGCTGGTTTCCATAGAATTTGATGACGTCACAATGCGTTGACGTCAGATACCTGCACAGATGGAAAGTAGCTCTCTGTTTCGAAAAGACCGAATTAGAACTTTAACATTTCTTTAAACATTTCACTGCTAAAGAATTTTGAATTACAAGTTTCGTCTAAAAAGGACTGAACTATTGAAAGACTTGTTTTCCAACCTTTTAAAAGCACTTACCGCCTTTATTTTTAGCCAATCCTTGGCCCAAACTTGGACTACACAGATGAAGATACTTTCAATTATAGATCTCTTCATGAAGAAGACTGACAATTCATCCAGCTAATGAACAATTGACATAATTGTAAAGACTAGAGTTAAATACTCCAAACTGGAGAAAACACTATGTAATTATTAAAATTATTGTTTCATTTGATAGAATGACGACGAAGGCTATTTGTAATACTAGGTTTTTGTTAAGCCTTTTGTTGTAGTGAAAATTGTTTACTGTACTAACTAAAATATATTTCGGTTAAAAATTCTGTCGTCATTCTTATAAGGTGAAATTCGAACAAAAAGAGAGAACTGATTAGATTTCATTAATGATATCGGTCATTGTAAGATCAAACTCTACTGTTTGCCAGTTTTTATTTTGACATTGTTCATTCATTCTTTGAGTCTGAATGCCACTTCATAAAGTTGAAGCCACCGTAACGCAATCGTCATAGGTTCAACTTTAAGGGGTAATACATGTTCGACCGCTTTTAGTCCAAATGACTCTTGTCTCAATAAAACGGCATGACCAAGCAGTATTAGAAAATAAAATTTTAAAGAAAAATACAGTGATTGGTCTTCAATTTAGTATCTAAAAGAAGTACTGTATTAAAGTTTCATATATGTATTACATTGTTCGTTAAAAAGGGTCTTTTGAAATTGTCATTCATTTTTGGCTTCAGCCCAGAATCTGTTATACTGACGCCTACTTGACGGCATCATCAAAGATCATAATGAAAGGGGTAACACGTGTATAGCTCGTAGTCCGAATAGTTCTTGTTAAATTAGAGTAAATGTTGGGAAGTCAACAATGTTTTAGTACTGTCGCAAGCTTTCGCTAGATGTTCTCATTCATGTGTATTGCGCATGACTATCTGTGGACTTGATGTTCTTGTTTGTGAACATACAATTTCAGTATGTTTAGCTTCCTTGCTAATTCATATGAGATAAAGAAGATAGGCCCTATCATATCGAGAGTCGTTAACCAGTTCAAAGATGTCTGACAATTTCCCAACAGAGTTATAACTCTGCTTCGTCAAGTTTATTGCATTTAATGCCGGAGTGACAAAAACGAAGTGCTTTAGTCCTTTTTTGAGTGAAAATTATTTCAAGCGATACTACGAGTATGTTTCATCTGTACATGAAGCTACTTTTCTGAATGTTTTCTGAGTTTATTGCCTTAGTATAATCACGTCGTTGATTTAGATCTCTTAAATGTACCTATTTCTCATGATGAAGAACAAAACAATAATGTTGAAAACAAGCAAAAACGAAATTGCGTGACTTCAGATCAATTATCACTCCAGATGTAAGAGTGTAATCCTTGACCTATTTGAATAAGGAAATAATAATTGCTGTTTACCTCATAGGAATCAAGGATATTCACCGTCTTGCTCTTAGAACATACATGCAACCGTGAACTGAACACTGACCATAGTCGAACTATAACATGAATGTAACCTACTCCACTGACGTAACCAAAACCACTGACAGTGTGAATCTTGCAGAGTCGAGAACATTAACCTTGGAAGATCTATCATCATAATTCTTAATAGTTCCAAATAATGAATTTGACATCAGAAAATTAATCTTGGCTGAGCGGAGAGCATCCACAGAACATTAAGCTAGACCAACTCCAATGTCAGTACATGTAATGTCTTTTGCCGACCTTAGAGCACTTACCTACAGGGCTTGCAAGAGAGTCGAGTTGTAACATGCGGAGAACAACCAAAGTGATATCCTTATACCAGCCGGAACGCCAAACCCTACTTTGACGGTTAGAAGCATTGTTTCTAAAAGGGGCGGATAACTCTTGACACACAAAGTAGCAGAATAAGAATAAATTGGGCTAAACGACCTTAATTGTTTATCTTGAATTTTAAATATTATTAAACAACAAACACTACTCAGACATAATTCACTACAAATTACTGAAATTCCTCTGAAAGGGAATTTTGATATTTTTCAGCCCTGCTAAAGATCCATCGAAAATTGTGCATACACCGTTGTTTTTAAAAGCTGACACAAATGCTCCCCTTTGCAGTTCTGGTCAAAATTCAATAATAATCCTTTCAACAGAATCCGAATTATGACACCTATATTGAATTTTAGTCAATAAGTACTCTATAAATAGCAATGAAAACGCTATTACGAGGACCAGATTTTAATTAAAATTCATCATTACGGACTCCGATTACACCAAATTCAAGTGGCAATGGATTTTTTTAACATTTCTGTGATTGTTTGATACCTTGTACATGATTTTGTGCCAATGTCATGTTTCATTTTGGCAAATCTAACCACTTATCAGCGCCGACTTGGGTACATGTGTACCGTGTATACTCTCTGTTTACAAACGAGTTTCCATACGTTGACATGGCAGATGGACGCCCGAACAGTATATCGAAATTTGAAAGGTGACACAAACTACTTAGGGTAAAGATCGACATACTATTTTTGGTTCTGGTGACTTCACTGATACATAAAGTTTACATTCAGATTGTTCCCAATCATTCCCAGCCGGGGTTTTAAAAGAAAATAAGCAATAAAATGCAGGTAAACAGATCGCTGGCGAAAAACTGCCCTTGACAACGCCCGATTTATTTCAAAATGCCGCAAAATTTACCTGATGAAGTGTTATGACTTGAAACGTTATCTTTATTGCCATCAAAATTACTTGTGCCATTCTTGTTTACATATGCAGCACAGTCAGTATGACGCGTTTTTGATGACGTGGTACAATGTCGTCATATTCAAAACATGTGTCACGTGACTACGTTTTTAAACTTCAAAGACAAGTGCCGACTGGCGTTCCGGCTGATACCAGGAAGGATTAATAGATATAGACAGAGAGTTTAAAAGTACACTTTAGAAAAATTTCGGCAATCCGCTCTATATTTTTTTTCAAACTTAGCCATCCAGAAAAACTAAGGAGATCTCCAACAGGACTCGATAAATGCAGCACAAACAGCAAGACCCCGGAACACCTATGTGCAAAAACACGGAGAACTCAGCTTGGTCAACCTGGTACAGCACGTGAACCTTAACACGGCAGATCTTTATATGGATAATCTGAGATATTCATGATATCGAGAGATACTTTTAAAAGCATCGTCGTATGAGGTATACAATGTGTCTTGATTAATTGAAGTGTTGAGCGGAAATAGTCACGAAAATCCTACGTTTGTTTTGAATGAAGCAGATGACATCCATCCACAGTCGGCATATGTTGCACACGGGTGAACATCGACGGCGGGTGCTGCCAGCCAAACAGGAGATGCTTACTCCTCCCGGGCACCTAGTCCCACCTCTAGCTTGATAGGGATCCATCGATGCTCAATTTGATACTGTATTGTGAGTGCTGTTGAGATTGTTGTCAGGATCTTCTTTATCTCTTTTATTTCAATTTGTTGTCCCTCATGTTCAATGTTTCTTTGCTGTGTTGTACGTGCACCATATTAATGTCTCTCTGAGTCTGATTGTAGATCAGTTATTGAAAGGACAGTGCAAAAATGTCAACTTTCTGTAATGTTGGTGATATCTAAGAATTATCCAATGATTGATCACTATAATCTCTATGTTCGCTTCCGTGTAAAATTTGTTAGCTTTTATCTCCTACATGATCCTTTTTTTTAAAATGTATTATGTCAAAAGGAACTAAATGGGTACCAAATCCTTTATTATAGGGAACATTTCCTGAATCTCCTGATTTATCAAATTCTGCTGAGCATCTTATAGAGATGGCATCATAATAACCAGGAAGTCATTTAATGTAGACGGCGAAACTAATCGAAATTGTTGACCTGGTATTTGTTACTGTTATATTGGAGTGTTTATGAATGTGAAGTCGTAAATGAAATAACTACAGGGAGTGTTAAACGATTTATTTCTGAGAATTTCTTTCAAATAAAGAAGACATAAAAATTGGTATATATTGGAATATATTACGTATATGAAATAATTATGTATTCGAGAATTCCATTCAAAATGAAGAAAGCATAAGAAAAAATGTTGAATTGAAAAATACGGATACTGATCTCGTTTTTTTTATTCCTTGCTCAAAATAACTTTAGAATATAATGATTTTTTTTTTCAATTTCGAACATTCCTATCTAAAACAAGACATAAGTCATAACTATGGAACGCCATAATCCACTGTCTTATAATGAGACATTTCAATATATGGTATGGTTTAATCAATATATGCGGTGGTAAGTACATTATATGCGGTGGTAAGTACATTATATGCCGTGGTAAGTACATTATATGCGGTGGTAAGTACAATATATGCGGTGGTAAGTACATTATATGCGGTACTAAGTACATTATATGAGGTGCTAAAACATTATATGCGGTGGTAAGTACATTATATGGAGTGGTTAATACATTATATGCGGTGTTAAGTACATTATATGAGGTGTTAGATACATATATGGAGTGGTATGTTCATTACTTGGGGTGGTTAGTACATTATATGCGGTGCTAAGTACATTATATGGGGTGGTATGTTCATTACATGGGGTGGTTAGTACATTATATGCGGTGCTAAGTACATTATATGCAGTGCTAAGTACATTATATGCGGTGCTAAGAACATTATATGGGGTGGTGAGTACATTATATGCGGTGCTAAGATTTCGTTATGATAAACATTCTTATGACCAAGATTAAACATTTCTGAGACTCGGATCACAGCTACGTTAAGGCACTCCTCGTTTTACGTTTTTGTTGCCTTTAAACACAAATATTTATCTGAGAAGATAAAATAAATACTATGTTGTTTAATTGAGGTATATTTCATTGTATTTTAATAAAAAAAAGTGAAAAGATTAAATCTTTGGCAAACAGTGAAATCTATTCTACAATTTCATCCCTTTCACGCAACGGTGCGGTGGCGTAGTGGTGAAGACGCAGGACTGCAACTACCAAGGTTCGATCCTGACCTCGGGTACATTTTAATTTTCAAAATTTTTACGAAGTTCTTGCTTTTTTTAAAGTGAGAGGCACCATGATATCAATAGGCATTGTTTCCGTATATTGTATACGCTTGTACTTATTAAAAGAGCTTTGTACAGTACAGATAAATTATGTGATATTAGTAAAGAGTAGATTAATTCTGTAACACTATGTTACTAATATATAAATTATAATTTTCATTTTAGCTTGTGATATTCAATTTACGTGGTCTAAGAGAGAGAGAGAAAAAAAATAAGGTGACGTGAAATTTCTATATCATTATTTTTTTTTTATTCTAATAATTAGAATAAAAAAATATAATGATATAGAATTTTCACGTCACCCTGTTTTAAGAATATCAATGTAATCGGCAATCTCTGAAATCCAGAAACTGAACAAAAACGGTTGTATTTCTTTCTTCTCGGCCACTTATGTAGCTTTCTGGCGCGAAATACACACGGTGTATAGACAAATGTATTTCCTTCCAAACGGTTAAATATTTGATCGGAAAACACTATGAATAGATTGTTCCATGATATAAAAAGAAAAAGATGGCAATTATAACCTACTTTTAATATCGCTCTAGAGATAAATTTTATAATAGTCACCCATCCCCTTTTTTCGTTTTTACCTGTGGACATTGTTTCCCTCCTAGCTTCAGAACCCCACTAGTCCATAAAATGTGTTTTATTGATATACACCTTTGGTGAAAGTGGCATTGTAAAGCGAGGGGGGAGGGGACGCTGTTGTGTAAAAGCGTTTCCATTTTCCATTGTTTTCTGTGTAAAAATGCTTATTTTGACCCAAATACCGGTCTTTTCTTCCAACCCCCCCCCCCCCCCATGATAGAGCTGGGAAAAATGTTGAATCCTTTTGTGTTAATGTGTCCTTTTGGGTTAATGATAACCCGAGTCTCAAAAATGTTTAATCTTGGTCATCAGAATGTTTATCATAACGAAATCACCACATAACGAACTGAGCACCGCATATAATGTACTCACCACCCCATATAATGTTCTTAGCACCGCATATAATGTACTAAGCACTGCATATAATGTACTTAGCACCGCATATAATGTATTATTATACCTCTACTGATTTTTTCCAATATAAAAAGAGACTCATTAACTTTAACTAAATCCCTGAAAATCGCCTGATAAGACTATTTCCCTGCAAAGGGGTGCGTTAGTTGAGAAGACTTTTTCCCAAGGGAGTTAGTTTCAAAATGGGGCGGAGCTTCTTTGGGGTTGTGTCAGTATCAGCCAATCAGCGCCGTTGAAGGTTGATCGGATGATGTGAAGGTTGATCGGATGACGCTATCAATACGCGAGCAGAGTAATCCGCCTCCTATCCGATTAGCACATAAATTAATCCGCAATAAAATAAAACAATCAAAAATTAAACATGTATGAGTATGATAAATGATGTTTCTGTTTATCTAATCATCAAAAATTAATATTTTCCGTTACTCAGTCATTCAGTCCAGAAGGCAAGGCAAAATCATTAGAATTTCCATTGGAATCATGTGAACCTAAGAGATATGTTTGTTTCAGTATAATGTTTGTTCCTGTATACCTAAGAGATATGTTTGTTTCAGTATAATGTTTGTTTCGGTATAATAAAACAGTTATAGTATACCACTGAGGGAGTTAGCACGATTCTGGTTTCCCTCGACCAGACCTATTTCCCTCGGCTTCGCCTCGGGAAATAGGTCTGGTCTCGGGGAACCAGAATCGTGCTAACTCCCTCAATGGTATACTTTAACTGTAAACTAACCACCCCATGTAATGAACATACCGCCCCATATAATGTACTTAGCACCGCATATAATGTACTTAGCACCCCATATAATGTACGTACCACCCCATATGTTTTTAACACCGCATATAATGTACTAAGCACTCCATATAATGTACTTAGCACTCCATATAATGTACTTACCACCGCATATAATGTTCTTAGCACAGCATATAATGTACTTACCACCGCATATAATGTTCTTAGCACCGCATATAATGTACTTATCACTGCATATAATGTACTTAGCACCCCATATAATGTACGTACCACCCCATATAATGTTCTTAACACCGCATATAATGTACTAAGCACTCCATATAATGTACTGCGCACTGCATATAATGAACTTACCACCGCATATAATGTACTTACCACCGCATTTATTGATTAAACCATCCAATATATTGAAATATCTCATTATAAGACAGCGATGGCGTTCCATACATAACTATCACAATACAGTGCGTCATTTGATTCACCATTAATGGGAGGGATAGATTTTCGTTGTTTCTGTAGAAAGACAATATAGAGTTTTCCTTAAAGTTGACTATATTCCTACTGATTGTAACATTAAACATAGAGTACATATAATGTTTTAAAGCGTTATGCTCGAAAACGATAAATATGGAATCAAAGCTGTCAATATTTGAAGGATGATATGTCAAAACCAAAAAAAAATTTGGTCACATCGGAACACAACCTTATTCTAAATGATACTGTAGTTGAAGATTTCAAAGATTTTATACTGCATACGATATATTAACTAGTTATAATATATAACCAGAATGTAACGTCGATTCTGATTGGCTGTTGCGCAAGTCATTATTTTCCGATAATGACCGCTGACGGAAGGTAATGACTCAGTGTGCTATTTTTCCCGATTTCAGTACTTACGATGAAAATCAATATTAGTTTTTTTGTTTGTTAAATATGCTAAGTTTTTATGCACTTTCACAAAAAAGCGAGATTGATTGTTGAATTCTTTATCAAAAATAGAATATTCCTGTTGCCTAAGTCATTTTTTAAGTGATATAGAGTGCTATGTATGACAAATCAGGACTTGGCCTCGCTTATTATGTCATTATAATGAATTAAATTATATTATACAAATATAGACTTGGTCGAGGTCATTATGTCATTATAATGACTCGATGAGATTTGATATATCGAGCGAGGCCGGTAATTATAATTTGTTATATTATATAACAACTGGTATGACATATTTTATTATAAATTCTAAAATCAGGAAATTGCTTACCCGAGTCATTATCTTCCGTCAGCGGTCATTATCGGAAAATAACGACTCGCGTACTATCAGAATCGACGTTACATCCTGGTTACGTAATATTGTACAAATATGGACTTGGTCGAGGTCATTTTGTCATTATAATGACCAGATGAGATTTGTAATATCGACCGAGGCCGAGGTCGATATTACAAATCTCATCGGGTCAATATAATGACATAATGACCGAGGCCAAGTCCTTATTTGTTATATTATGTAACGAATAGTAATACTATATATGATTTAAATAATGATTCAAAACAATATGAACACATAATTTTTAATCAAGAATTCAACAATTAAATGCACTTTTTTTGTGAAAAGTAGATCTAAACTTTTGATATTTAACAAAATAACTATATTCTTTTTTAACGTCAAAACTGAAATCAGGACAGATACCACACCGAGTCATTATCTTCCGTCAGCGGTCATTATCGGAAAATAATGACTCGCGCGCCAGCCAATCAGAATCGACGTTACATCCCGGTTATATAATATAACAATGTAATTGAGATTTTTTATCGCATGGTATACACTTTAATTGTTGATAACCTCAACATTTCTACTTCAATTGTTTCATAAATGCCCAACGCCGTCCTTTCGATTGTTACGTAATAATCGATCTTGAGCTATTTGTCTAATAACACTGCTCCGAAGTGTTAAGTAACTTGTGTCATAAAACAAAAATGTTATGTAATGGAGTAGAAGGGGAATAAAATGATTGATTTATTTACCGATTTACAACATGTACACAGATATTAGCCTGAGGGAGATAGCTCCGAGCTTAAAAAAATGATAAAAGCTAATGTCTTCGGAATGTTGATAAACTTCATTTTGCCCATAATTATTCTGAGAACTTTCAAAACAAAATGGACCTCATTTAATATGCCTCGCTTAATGTTATCTTTTAGTAAGAGTAAGGTGGTCGCGGATGTTTCGCAATCAAATTCTATCGATAAAACTCATTTAGAATTTGATGGCTGATGTTGAACCTATAGAAAACTATGCTTTGTCAAATCAAAAGTTTGTATGGAAAAGACGTAAACAATTTTGTTTGAAAAGTTTGATTGCATGATACTTAGAAACAACAATTACCTCTAAGCGAGATTTTTACATTGTTAATGTTTTGTGATTGAGAACTACATTCGCTTGACAAATTCACACTAAAAAGACCATCAAACATACTAGAAAAGTAAAGACTTTCTTGGAAACATAAATGTCAACATTTGAACAGAGGGAAAACCGTGCGCTTTGCATACAATCAAGACGAAACAGAAACAATTGACACACTGTTTAATGAATTGACAGTAAAACAACTAAACAGTTTAAATTGCCTGTTTGTCTTAATTTTCTTCCGTTCCACGTTACATCATTTTCAATCCTACTTCATTAGTAAGACAGATTCTTCAGATTTTCCAAAGGATGTAATTGTGTCTCAGCATTATATTAAATGAAGCACTTCTATGGTTATATTGCAAACATGTTTTCGCGCATTTTGGCGAGAGACGCAATTGCTGAAATACGGATTTGCTGTATTTATTATCAAAGAGCAAACAGTTAATTATTTATAAGATGAATTTCATGCTGTCTGTTTGTATGTTCATCTTACAGTGACGAGGTTAATTTACATCATAATTGTGCGTTCTTCGAGACCTCTAGGTAATCGGAAAAGTGAGAGGGTTGTGCGAAGGTAATCCGGAAAACAACAAGGTCTGCTACTTGCGTGGCAGATGGCCGTCCTAAGTCGGCACCGATTGCCCATTGGTCTCGTTGGTTTATGTGTTGATGTTTCTATGGTGTGAGTAAGTGTTCCTTGTCCTTTTTGTGTCTCTGTGCGTGTCTGCTCTGTGTTTTTGCATTGGTTGTTTTGGAGTTTTAGTGCTGCAACCTAGTGTTGATGGAGATACCCTCCTTTGTTTTATAAGGATTAAAACAACGTCTTAATTAGGAAGGAAGTGGTGTCATCTTGATCTCATTGAATAACTTGCTGCAATAGACCTTTATGGCATCAACGGATGTCCATTGTATATCACTTGTGATAAATTAGAAAATTAGACAAGTTTACTGTTGATTACAGCATGAATATATTTTTTAAAAATTAAAAAGTAGGAATTTAAAATCTCAAACAACAACCCGTTCAAAGGCATATAAAACACATAGTTTTTGCTCCCTTTAAAAATAAAACAAGCAACATGCAAAATACTGGGCAAAATAAGAAATGCAACATATCGATAAAAGCAGTGAACGGTGGTAGCCAGAAACGCCGAAGAATTTAGGAAAGAAAGTTAGACAGACGTGAGCATCTTCTGTCAGCATGGTACATTTGTACATCTTACCGTGTGAGTATAAAGAAAACAATGCTCAAAGAAAGGAGGGCATCTCCAACAACACTAGGTTGCAGCACCCACTGCAAAATCCCAAAACACCCAGTGCAAAAAACACAGAACAGACACCCACAGAAAGAGACGCAAAAGGGACAAGGAACACCAACTCACACCATAGAAACATAAAAGACCACACATAAACCGACTTAGGACGGCCATCTGCCACGTAAATAGCAGACGGTGTGGTCATCCTGGATTACGTGCGCACAACCCCCCCCCCCCCCCCGCACTATTCCGATTTCCAAGAGGTCTCGAAGAACTAACAAATTTGGTGTAAAACAACCTCCTCACTGTTAGATGACTCCACACAAACAAGACCGTAATACACAGGGGTCCAAGCAACACAGATAGATATGTAAATGGATGAAAAAAAAGGAGGGGGAGGGCGTGCGTAATACAGTCCGTGCTCTGCCGATCAAATTTTCTATAATTGTGAAAGTGCATGTAGCACGATGTTTGCAATTTGCATGATTCTTATAGAGAACTGTACTTAATTACTTCTTTCCAGCTCTGTCGCATGAAAGAAGCTTTGTTTTGGCTTTTTATCAATTTGACATTATATATATATATATATAATTTTTTTTTTGCTTTTTCGGAAACATTTCATAAAAAAATATCATCGAACTTAAAGGAGGTTAACATCTTAGCACCATACCTCCAATGTTATTTTAAACAGAGATTTTATTTGGATATGCTACTGAATCGATTCTACAGGAATTTTGGAGCCGCACACTTTCTGCAAAGTAAATGCAGAAATTTAAATTCTAAAATTATCTGTGGACCTTTCCTTTGTATATGAAAATAAGACAATGGCAAAGTAAATAAGTTTCATCATTTTAATGATATGTGGCTGTTTTGGACGCGGCTGACATTATAAAAGAAATTCAATGCAAAAACAAATGTCAATATATTCAATTCAAGTTCAATGCAAATTCAATCATAGTTCAATGCAATCCAATTCAAATAAATGCGAATTGCAATTCAAGTTCAATTCAATCAAATTCAAATTGCAAATCAAGTTCAATTCAATCAAGCTCTCAATTCAAGTTCAATTGAAGTTCAAGTTCAATCAAGTTCACTTCAATGCTCAATCCAAGTTCACTTCATTCAAATATTTTGTTCAAATTGATTCCAATTCCATTGATTTCACAATAACAGTCAGTTTGTTAAGATTGGCCGGTGAACAGAACATACGCGGCCAATTTAACTTCAAGCAATCACAAGAGATCAAATCGATCACTTTGCATCAATGATTTGAGTTCAAAGTTCAGTGTATTTTAAATTCAGGAGAGTTATTCCCGACAATAATTCGGGATCAGCAAATAAACAAATAAGGCTGCCGAAATAGTCAGTACTGGCTAGCCTTTAGTTTAACCTATTTATCAATTGCGAATATGCACTGCGACCGGGAAAACCGCGCCGAAGCGCATGCGCTTTAAATATTGATATAAAGTAATGAATATTATAGCGTAGGTGCCATGCTTCGGGAGCGCAGCCCCGAAAGCCGCCACTTTGCGATAATAACCCCGAAAAGTGGTCAGCTATAAGATTCATTACTCCGTCAGCCGCGACCACTCATTGATTTACATAGGCCTTTTATTTGTACGTAATCGCTTGATACTAGTATTGAATCAATGGTATCTATACATACAGTTTACAATTAACAACAGCAACAAGAATTGAAACTTTTGAATTTGTTTATGTCTTGCTAAAATGCATGACTGCCTGGTATAGAATTATCTTTCTACTTGGACAGTGCGTGCTTGGTATTTCTGCCAGATTAATTGAGCTTGAAGTACGAGGTTTTATTGTTGCAAAGCTCTGAGAATTCATCTTGTCATGCTTGTGTCATGAAAACTAAAATGCAACTTACACGTGCACCACGTTGTACTATACTTGGTATCTGCTTCATGAGCATGTGCTACACAACGTGAAAATAATATTTGAGTGTGAATGCAAAACTTTTTTTTTTTTATTATTATTATTTATTTATTTATCTATCTATTTATTTATTTATTTATTTATTTTTTTACTTCTCGATTTTATCTTATTTTATTTTATTTTATTTTGTTTTATTTTTTTCATATATATTTATTCATTTATTTTTTAATTTTAAGCTCTCTATAGCAAGCTAATGTGCTAACTAAAATGCAAAATGTAGCTATGTACAAATAATGTACCTGTAGCTGCTACAAATGAAATGCTGCATTTAATTCTTTCTAAGAAATCTTGGTCTATCTTGCCATAGATTGATATCACACGTCTATTTTTTTTCCTATTTACTTTAAAAACAGACATGGTGCCAAATTTGGTTAATAGAATTTTGTTTTTGTTTTGTTTTGTTTTGTTTTTGTTTTTTTTTTGTTTGCACCTTTGTTTGATAATACATTCAAAATCTTGTTAAGGGACGTTTATCTTTTTTATAATCTATCTTAATGTAATGTTATATCTAATTAAAAGGTTTAGGGGTTCCTAACGATTGATTGATCGATTAATTGACGTAACTATTCAAGACATTTTTTTTTTTTTTTTTTTTTTTTTTTTGTTTGTTTGTTTGGGGTTTTTTTTTTTTGTGATTAACATGCCTTCATTAATGATTATTAGTCTTATTACATGTATTTCGTTAGATTTTAGTAATTGATTGGTTTATCATTAACATAGGTGTTTCTTCTTAAATTTCCTTTTCAGCTCTATCAGTTACTCTAATGAATAGTTTACACATTCGCGATACCGTATTTATCTAAATCTGCTTAAATCTTATTCGTTTATCTAATTGATTGATATATTAACTCGGTTACATAGGCTATAATAGTATTTATTCGTGAATATATTTATTTTTCCCTTTCTTTTATATTTATTATTATTTTTTTTATTTATTTAATTACTTGTTTATTTTATTTATTTATTTATTTATTTATTTATTTATTTATTTATTTATTTATTTATTTATTTATTTATTTATTTATTTTTTTTTTTTTTGAAAATCTTGATGTCATTTGTAGCGTGTGCGTACCTGTCTGAGAATAAACTACATACATGTACTCTTTATATATATATAATTTTCTGAATTCCGAATGTAAAACCTTTCTTTTTGTTTACATAATATAGGCATTGATTAATTGTTTGTTTGTTTGTATTTTGTTTTGTTTGCATTTTCTTCTTTCGTTTGCTTATGTCTTATTTATTCATTGTTAATGTATGCAAAAATGCAATATCTGTCTTATTCTTACTTGATAGTTAGTATGTAGCTTATCATGGGAATTAATTAAAATTAGATCCACTAAACCGTAAACGCCAATGTGTTATTCTATAGTCGTACATTTTTTCTTGGAATTGAAAAGCGGGAACATTCGAAGTTTTATTTTAAAGTATTATGAGGATGGTGCCTTGAGCCCGTATATTGACACATTGAGCATCACTTTTTACGACGTGCACATCATGACTCTGACACACCCTTCTACATGTGCCTAGGTGTGCTTGATTATGGGGTATGAAATTTGGGAGGGGTTTCAAAATTAATGATGTTTTTACTTTGGATCCGATGAAACGTATCGACCTGGGGGGGGGGGGGGGGGGGGGGGGGAGGGTTATTTATTTATTTTCTTATCTATAAATTTTATTGATTTATTTGATTAATTTATCTATTTTTGTAAATATGAGTGGTGGTTGATGATTTAGATTCGTAACAGGAAGTGTTATTTATAAGGTACTGTTACAGATTGTAAGCTGTAGAACGTCGACAGTGTGGTTGCCTTGCAGTAATGGATCTCAACTTTTTGGAGTTGAAATATGAACGGGCTGATTTAGTTTTTATGGTCAAACGAAAATAAAGTTATTTTGGAAGGAAAATTGATACCTGTAGAAAATCTCAGGATGTGTTAATCTGTGTAGTTAGTACCCACTGATTGTGTGTCTTATACAGGGATAATCCTGGGTGGGGCAATTGTGAAATTATGAGAAAACTATTCGAGATAGTAGAGATCTGACTTCAAATATGAAAGGGCCCCCTATATAAACTATCCAAATATGCATTTAGTTTTAGTCTAGGACCCCAGATAAGAGTTCATCGGCCCCATGATTTGGCTAAATGGCCCCTTATTTTTTCAAATGGCCCCTATTTTTGTCAATTTTATATGCATTTAATAAAAAGAGGGCCATTGGCCCATTTTAATGGCCCCTGCCTTTACAAATCCAGGTTATTCCCTGCTTATATTTAGAATTAATTGTATATTTATTTGTTTATTTATCCATTATAATTAATATTTATCTCTCTATTCGATCAGAATTTGCAACTTTATAATTCGGAAAACTCGGGGAATCCTTTAGTCCTATGCGATATTCATTTGTAGTTCTATATTGAGGTGACCAGGGAAACATACTACCCCCATGGAGGGGGGGGGGGGGGGGGGGAGTTAGAAATCCGGGTTGACCAGATGCATCGATATTTCATACCGTAAAGTTCACGTAACCTATTCAATACTGTACGATATTTGTGGATGGAAATTATTTTTCCTGTATTATAGTTTAGAGGTTATGTTAATTTATCTATATGGTTCTTTTATTTTATCTACACGTATAAATGTGAGCCCAGTGGTACTTATTATGCCCATTGCAGTTTTGGCTTTATCATCGGAGTATGACTTTAATAATTTTTTGTACACATTTCTCCATTTCTAAACAATAACAACATTTGTTTACTTCTTGCATGGGGCTGTTAATTTCAATTGAAAACATAGATATGACCGCCTTCGGCAAGTTCAATGAATAACTTACAAGTTTGATGTATACATGTTCCCTGGGGCACTATACATATTTTCTTTTTTCTTTTTTTCAATTGGAATGAACAAGTCGAGATCGAGACTACTTACATGCCTAGGCATGCGCACAGTTCTATTTTGCAGAACTTTTATTTCATTTTATTTATTTATTTTTTTTGTTTGTTTGTTTGTTTGGTTTTTTTTTTGTTTTTTTTTTTACATCTATTTATCGTTTTACCTCTATTTTTTCCATTTCTTTTTATTTTATAATTGTTTTCATTTATTTATTTTTCATTTAATAAATTTTTGGTATTCCAGATATTTCAGATAGAAAGGGCACATGTTCAGGTTAGGTTGTGAAACTTTTGCCCAATTTCCATTTCTGCACTAAGGTTACTTACCAACTCGAACACACAGAGGTGCTATGTGAGCAATAAAATAACAATGTGAATGTACATTGTACAAACAATATATGACAAAGGCCTAAATAAACATTACTACACATAAGATTTAGCAAAACAAGATATGAATAAATTTGATTAAATGATTAAAGTTAACCACACTTGATTAGTCGAAATAAAAACTGAAGTTACATGTACTGATGTAGATCAACAAGTTTGTGGTAAACATTGGAGATAATTATGCAGTGTTTGTAAACACAGTACAAAGAATAGTCATTCAGATTTCATGTGACAGATTTCTTCCAATCTTTGCAAAATAACTGAAAGGAAAATTGTGATCCTACCTTTAATGTATAGGTAGATAGCTAAGGAGGTGAAATGACGAGACTTGAACGCTTATGTTGACAAGAGAAAGGTACATGTGAGGGTCCAAGGTCGTAGAGAAGGTCTCCAGTTGAAATGATATGAAATACAAAGAAGTATGCTATTGTTAGGAGTTTTTTCGAAAGTCAACATAAATAAATCCATCACAAAATTCAAGAAACCATGAAAAATCGATGTAAAATAGATACATGTATCGTACCTGAATCTGTATATCGCAAAGTATGCATCATGAAAGATCAATGTCTGAAAATACTGAGAGAAAATCCTACAACATCGCTAGATTATGAAATTAATTGAAAGAATTGAGATCCAAAACATATTCTTAAATATTTTATGAATCATTTCTTAAAAGATTTGATGTAAGGATGTAATTCTAAATGTGCATATTCAAACATTTCCTAGCTTAAATTTTCAATAGGTCTGTTACCTTTAGTTGAATTCCAGAAAGAGGTCGCTCAAGGACCCGTATGTAAAACATGTGCTTTGTGACGTGCACTGATGACGTAGTACATAGGGGTTCAAGCTTGGAGGTCGATGTATGAAAAGCGAGGTAACTCGCACAGCCACGTACGAAAGGCCACATATAAATAAATCTATTTGCGAACTAGCGTCTTAATAGATTTTAATAAAACAAGATGGCTCTAGTGAAATGAATTTGCCGCTTTGGCTGGAAGCTGGGTGCTTGAAAATTGGTTCGAAATTTTTCTTCAAGAAGGTATAGAGTTGGAACACTTCTGTTTTATTCATACGTCAATTACTTTAGATTAAAATTCATTGGACGAAAACACAAAGATCTATTTAGAAATAGATATTGAAATACACATAATAAGAAAAGGCATTTCAAACACTATATATCCATAAATTCAAATCTTCCTTATTTGCATTCTTAGAGATATTGTAGATATTTTCCTGTTTCCTGTGATTTTCTTTCACAAAAGTAATATTTCCCCCCAAAACACCTCTTGCGCACCTGATTCAATTCTTATGACACCTTGCATATGAAAGACAGGTGTCTAAAATATTATTACATGTATCGATTAGCCATGTACCTTGAATGTCAATAAAATGAGATTTTCATACCCTTGGTCACCGTACTAAATACACAACAGGAGCAAAATCCTATGAACTGTTGCTATATTAAATCTCTTTGAGGCAAAATGTTATTTCCCCGTTTATCATTGTAAAATATTTGCGGCAATTACTTTCAGATCTCATTTTTAAAAGAAAATGCCATTTTTTTGTGACATTTTAAATGAAAATTAGGATTGCTACAAATAAAATGAAAAAAAGATAAAGCCGAATGTCAACCGAATGAGGATTCATTTCCAGCAAATAACGTGTAAACTTGACAAAATTACTTAATAAATCGTAAATAACATCAGACTTGTCAGAATGAAAATGTCTTTGTCGACACATTCGATGAAATGTAATTGTTTCTGATAAAATGTCACGCAATCAGAGCTCAACATAAAATTGTTTTCGGAAATGATCCTAACGTGAAAGGTAAGTTGTTAAATTCAAGAAAATGCATCTGTTTAAACCAAGATAATAGTCTTATCTCGTATTGCCTTTTTGCAAATTTTGCTAGCTTCTGATTGGTCCAGACGGTATTTGTTATAACGTTCAAGTGCGGTCTATTCGGTTTTTGCCCTTGACCTATTAGCTACGACGTAGGACTTTTTATCATTCGTTCCAACCAATGAAACAGCTTTTAGCTGCGAATGTCCAGCCTATACAAAACGGAAAGAACTGGCAACAGACAAGTTTGCTTTGTTTGATGGAGATAATTTAAACTTTTCTGACTGGTCCTGCATTTCTAACATTCCCTGAATTAATGCATGCAATTGGACTAGACTTCTTGGTATCTTCTCTAACATATTATTTGTGTATTCGAGCCAAAAATCAGGTGTACGAGGCCCTCTTACGTAATACCATACTCCCCCTTGTTGGCTTTCATACAGTTTCGCTCGGAGACTTATCATGCCAAAACTTCGGATAGATTTATAAGTGCTTGGTTAATATGTTTGAATGACGTTATACTCTCGAAATTGCTTGTGTATGAAATGACAAATATGGATAATGAAAATATCCCTGTATACAGTACAAAATTGATAATTCAGAAAAGCAGAAACCGAAGGCATGCAAAATCAGGATAAAACAGGAACCAAAGCAAACAAACAAAAACCTCCACCATATGAAAAGAAGCGAATTCCCGATATGGGAGTGAGACCAGGTGCGCAGGAAGAGTAAGCATCTCCTGATTGCATGCAACACCCGCCGCTTCAATTCGGTAGAATTGTCACATCCGGTTACTTCCATTTCGGTAGGCATAGAGTACAATCTTTGGTTGGATGGTTCAAATGGTCTATGACAGAATATCATCGGAAAATTCGAAAAATATTTACCAAAAATACGCAATGAAAATAAATATAAGAACTATGTTATACTTATTTCTCTTTTAAAATCTTTTTTCATTTCTTTCTCGTTAAATATATTTCTCATTTTCGTTAATAAATTTCACATCCTTGATACATTTCGCTTTCGCGTCTCTCTCTCTTTTTCGTTTTGTTTAATGTTTGGCACTATTAGGCTTCTGTACAATGGCATGATCAGTGTTCCTCTAAGTGTGAGTCTTCTTGTTTATTTCAATGTATCAGACAGTGGCGGAACAATCTTTTCAATTAGGGGGGATGTAAAATTGGCGAGGGACCAGGGATGGGGGGAGCTCTTGCATTTCAGCCTTTTAACCCATTTTTGTGACTGCAATTGATTTAAAAATGGAAATTAATACACAAGTATATGAACTAAGAGGTAGTTAATATTTACTTATATTTATCTTTTTTTGGATTGAAATTGATAGTTTTACCTATGATTTACTGCGCCCCCTACTTGAATTCGCCACTGTCAGATCTCCTGTTCTTGTCGTTATTTCGACTATCGGCTACTATTTGTCCCCCTCCCCTTCCATATTTTCCCATTTTGAATCATTTGGCTTAAAATGACCACTGATGATTCATTATAGGATACATGCATGTCTGGTCACCGCTTTTAGTTTCTGAAGGTTGTTATCTGGCCCATGGACGCAGAGTTTGACACTTCGTCTGTCTTGTTTTGGTCTTGTGCGTATTCCACTTTGGTCACGACAATGTGGTTTCTTTGAGGTAATCTTAACTAGGAGATTGACAAATCTCACTTACAGTTAAAGAAACATCGGGAAGCTACCTTATTTTTTGATAGGCAGAATTATATGTAAAATAAGCCCTGAACAAAGGAATTTATGACATTCTGCAACTCAAAAAATATTCTTCTCACCGGGCAGAAGATCTCATCTCCCCTGGACATACACATTTTGCACCTTTGCAGAATATTTCCTTTGTTCTATTTCTTTATTTCAATATTGGGCCAAAAAATGAAGAAATAAGCATCTAAGTTAATGTAGAGTGAAAAATCGCCTATATTGTTTTTTTTTTTCAATGAAAACGTGTAAATTGAGTTGCCAAATATTTACTAAAATATATAGTAAAGAATCTCTTTACATCTCAATAGTAAATGCTTGTTTTCCCAAACGATGTTTCACCAAGGTTGGCCATGGTTATCAATTATATTATGGAAATCTATTCTGGTCAAGAATAGACGCATTTTCAGAGAAAATTTTGTACTTGTCCGTGCACCATATCATAACATGTGGTGAGCATCGTAATTTTTTCTGTTGAAGTGTTCTCTGATTACCATCATATAATTGATAACGATGGTCATATGATAGGCCTGATATAAATTCAGATTTAGACAGTACAGCCCCGACCAGTCAAAAGTTTAATATTCGCTTTCAATTCGTAATCGTCAGCGATTGCTTTCAAAATTTTGAATACTCGAGAGATGACGAAATTTCGTCAGCGATTTCTCGTTAACTAATTTTCGTCAGCGATTCCCTAGCTTTCAAAATTTTCGTCAGCGATAGCTTTCAAAAATGTCGAAAGCTATAGTTAACGAAATTTCGTCAGCTATAGCTTTCAAATTTTTTGAAAGCTAATTGCTGAAGAAAATTTCGTTAACTAGCTTTCAAAATTTTTGAAAGCTTTTCTCGTAAGCTATTTTGTGTCGAGAAAACCAAGATGGCCGAAATCAAATGAATCATCTTCATAATTTGCTTGATAAATAGTATTAATAACGATGTTTATTCAGATTAAATAATAAAGATATATATTCTTGGATTAAATGAAATATTGTATCTTGTTTATTTTTATGAGTTTATTTAAAGATTCCGCGTTTCCGATATATCCAGTGAAATACTGACTTCCCCATGACTGTCGGAGGCTTTGAAATATATTTCACAATCGGCGAATTTTTAATGTGCCACGCCAATAATGAGACGGCTTCTTTCATCCTCCAAACTGTGCAGAGGAATTCGCCCGAGGTGTGCCGCAGCCATTGCAAAAACAATATGGCGCCCGAGCATTCAAAAAGCTTTCAAAATTTTCGACAGCGATAGCTTTCAAAAATTCCGTAACCGATAGCTTTCAAAATTTTCGTCACCGATAGCTTTCAAAATTTTCGTCAGCGATTGCTTTCAAAATTTTCGTCGGCGATTGCTTTCAAATATTTTGAACGCTCCGAGATGACGAAAATTTGAAAGCTCATAGCTTTCAAAATTTTCGTTAACAAAGATTAGTTAACGCAATTTTCGTCAGCTATTTTTCGAAAGCTTTTTAGAGCTTTCAAAATTTCGTCATCTCAGTAGCTTTAAAAAAAAGCTGACGAATAGTTAACGAAACTTTCGCATTAAGCTTTCAAAATTTCGTCATCTCGGCGTTAAACTTTCGACTGGTCGGGGCTGTATTTGGGGATTCCCGTATCATGTGTTATACAACCGTGTTTACGGCCTTCGATAGAGAGTAATATTGTACATCGAATATACACAGTTCGCTTCTTTTTATATGGTGGACGTTTTTCTTTGTTTGCTTTGGTTCTTGTTTTATCCTTAATTTGTATGCCTTCGGTTTATGCCAACAGGGGATGCTTCATTTTTGTTGCCCTCTAGCCAACAGGGGATGCTTACTTCTCCCGGGCACCTGGTCCCATTTCTAGCTTGCTAGGGGTCCGTCGATGCTCAATTTGGTGCTCTATTGTTAGTGCTGTTGAGATTATCGTCAGGATCTTCTTTAACTCATTTGTCTCACACTTATGCCTTTTGCCGTGTGAAGCTCCTACAAAAGTTTACAGTGAGGGGGTTGACAGTAAGTGTTTTGAATATTTTACCTGACATTGTCGCCGTAGCACTTTCTATGTAGACATGGCCTCAGACAGTGCTTTTTTATATCTTATTTTCATTTTCATGCGTGAACATCGACGGCTGTTGCGGCTAGCAAACAGGGGATGCTTTCTTCTCAGGGGCAACTGGTCCCACCTCTAGCTTCCTAGGGGTCCGTTGATGCTCAATTTGGCGCTCTATTATGAGTGGTATTGAGATTATCGTCAGGATCTTCTTTAACTCATTTGTGTCACACTTATGCCTTTTGCCGTTTGGAGCTCGTACAAACGTTCCCCGTGAGGGGTTTTACAGTAAGTGTTTTGAATATTTTTCCCTGACATTGTCCCCAAAGCACTTTCTATATAGACATGGCCTCAAACAGTGCATGTATTTTATATCTTATTTTCATTTTCGTGCGTGAACATCGACGGCGGGTGCGGCTAGCCAACAGGGGATGCTTACTCCTTCCGGGCACCTAGTCCCACCTCTAGCTTGCTAGGGTTCCGTCGATGCTCAATTTGGTGCTCTATTGTGAGTGCTGTTGAGATGATCGTCAGGATCTTCTTAAACTCATTCTTAATTATCGATTTTGTACTATGTATTGGGATATGGTAATTATCCATGACAAATATGGATAATGACCATATCCCTGTATACAGTACAAAATCAATAATTCAGAAAATCAGAAACCGAAGGCATACAAAATCAGGATAAAACAGGAACCAAAGCAAACAAACAAAAACCTCCACCATATGAAAAGAAGCAAACTCCCGATATGGGAGTCAGACCAGGTGCCCAGAAAGAGTAACCCTAGGTTTACACTATGTTCCCGGCGACCACGGCAGTCACGGCGGCCAAAAACGTAGCACACCGTATGATTTTTGGCAGTTTTTATCTTGGTATTCAAGTTCTGTTAGGTCTCGTTACGTTTTCGCACGGTCTATCAAGGTATCCTTGACACGCCGCGGCTCCTGAATCCCGGAGACCTGACGGCGCACTACGTTTCAACCTACGGCTTGTTACGGACTTTTGTACGTTTCCTCACGACCTGTCACGTTCTGATAAGGTCTGTCACGGTTTGTTACGATCCAATCAAGTTGGCCACGACTACCAAGTTCTGTCAAGGCCCACTACGATTAACCGGGAACAGGAGACTCAAAAAGCTGCATAAAAGGGTTTGGTTTGTTATACTTCTTGTGTGACCGTGCGTGTCGTGCCAGGCCGTTGTAGAACTTGAAATAAACCGTAACAAGCCGGGACGTTCCGTGACGAAACGGCTAACACTTCCTTAGCTCGCCGTATGAAACCGTAGCTCACCTTGATAAAACGTGCATCTGCCCTAAAGCAGCCGCAGCTAAACGTGGCAGACCGTAACTCAACTTCGCTAGGATCGTAATTTGTTGAGTCATACTTTTGCTTCCCGTTCCGCTACGGACACTGTCCCAAGTTTTGTCACGGTCTGTAACGTTCTGTCACGTTGCGTTGCGTTCGACCCGTTTTGCTACGGTTTCTAAAGTAGGCCATCTGCACCGTGGGCTGCCGTGACAAATGTTTTGACAGTTTAAACATTTGCCCCGTCAGCCCCGGCAACCACGGCTAGTTACGATTGTCGATCCCGTTCCCCTACGTTGTCTCACGGTCACCACGTTTCGTCCACGGTGGCTTGAAACTTGGCCACCGTGGCCGCCGGGAACATAGTGTAAACGGGGGGTAAGCATTTCCTGCTTGCATGCAACACCCGCCGCTTCAATTCGGATCATATTTGTCATTTCAATGTACCAATTGTATTACTTTTATTTTTTTTATCTTGGTAGATGTAAATTCTAACGTAATATACGCGTCAAAATAAGATACGTCGAAATCAATTAACATCATTCATTATCCTGAAGTGCGGAATTCCTTAATTTACGTGTCATACTCATGCATAATTTAAAACAAATAGTGTTTCAAGGTGTGCCATGACATCAACTGTAATTGATATCAAACTCTTTCGACTACACTCGACTGTAAGTAACGTTCAGAGAAGCTGAAGGAAATAGATACACCTCCCTTTTTTTTTGTTCAGTAAGATTTGACCTGTGGATTACTTTTAAAATGATTTAACACGCTCTTTTGGTTTTGAACTAATATGATACAGTGACCGATTCAAAACGATGCATTCCTTTATTCAATAGGAGGAAGACTTTGCAAACAAAGAATCCGGATGGAGATTTTAGGGGGGAAAATCTGACCCGAAGGGCCGACAAAAAAAATCCAGATCATGAAATTAGCTCCCCCTATAATTTTGGATTCAACAAAGTAAATTTTACCCTCCAAATCATCTGCGTAATTTGTAAATTTCTACTATGAAAATCCAAAACATCAGTACATCCTTTAGCATACCGTATGAGCTGTAAAATGTAGATACTGTATGACAATGATCTAGGAACGTCACCGTCATGCCAGGGAAAATTACATTACTATGTTAGATACAAAATCATCTCTTTTATCATACACACTTGTACTGAATCTCTCCATTAACAATTTTGATATTTAGGTCAATAAACGGTGTTTCTGTGTTTGTAACATTTTCCCTGTTCATAGTCAATTCTTGTGGATAAATAACATTTTTATACTTTTCAAAAGCAGGATTGTCGATAGTACGAATATCATCCATGTACCTAGAGGTACCAATGAAACATTTCACATCATCATGTTTTTTTTTTGTTTTTTTGCTTTTGAAGATTTTGGATAAATTCTTTTTCAAACGTTTATTTTAAAAAATAAATCTGCAACAAGAGGCGCACAATTAGTACCCATAGGAATCCCTATAACGTAATTGTAGCGATTCTCACCAAATCTTACATAAATGTTGTCCAAGAGGAAGGACAAGGCACTATTCAGGTCACTACAAGTCCATGCACCATTTGATGAGTTTAGACAATTGGTCATTAACTTTGTCGTGAGGAAGCGTGGTGTACATATTTGAATAGTCTTATGAAGAATTGTTTTGGCTTGAAAATTTATGGAATTCATCCTGCCAATCTTATCCCCTGAATTTTTAATAGACCAAAAAGAAATGTACATCATTCCTGTTTAGAACAGTTTCACAATATTTTGCTACGTGTTCCTTTATCGCCATGAGTGCTGACGTCAGATTTCCAGACAAAATTGTAGTTGAACTGATTTAGAACTTGGATTTTCCAAAAGATGAGGGTTTTTGTGGAAGTTATCTATTCGAATGTCAGTAATTAGTGTCAAATATATAAGTCCCTCTTTGATGCATAGAACGTTTAACAATTGTATGACATTTTCATTGAAATAGATAACATTTTGTCGTTTTTATGAGCGTTTAGATACACATCCATAGGGTCTAAACACACATCACCAGGGTCTATACACACATCACCAGGGGTTTATACACACATCACCAGAGTTTATACACACATCACCAGGGTCTATACACACATCACCAGGGTTTATACACACATCACCAGAGTCTATACACACATCACCAGGGTCTATACACACATCACCAGGTTGGGTCTATACACACATCACCAGGGTCTATACACACATCACCTGGGGTCTATGTGCACATCACCAGGGCTGCGTTCGATTAGACGACCCGTGTTACACGAGTTTGACCCTAGTCAAATCGAATGACAAGTGTCGTGACCCGAGTGTTGAACACGAGTGACACGAGTTTACTCCCCAGTTTACCGGGAGTAATCAAGTGTTAAGATGGCGGACAAGGACAAGCAATCGAATTTGAAGCATCAGAAAAGACAATTAGTATTGATTAAATACATTTTAACACCAAAATATTAGGGATAATTAAATTCCTGAAATATTCAATAAAAGAAAATTGGTTTTTGTGACTTCAAGGGCTTTGGCTATGTTAGGGGCCGTTTGTTTACATTGGATACGACTCGAATACTACTCTTGTCATTCGATTATAAACAGTCAGTTGCACGGAGTACGCATGCGTTTCTCCAACACTCGTGACTCTAGTGTTATTCAAATCAAACGCAGCCCAGGGGTCTATACACACATCATCAGGATCGATAACTCGAGCTGTAAGTGGAAAAGCAGTTTTCTTTGATATGACTAAAAATCAAGCTAAATCATACATGGATGCTCTCCTAAAAATTCATATTTTGTTACTACATTAATTTAACTATTTTCTTCAATTAGAAAAATTCCGCATTTAAACTTTAAACGACACGTGCACCTGTTTACCAAGTTGCACGCGCAAATCTTGCTTGGCTGCCCGACTGATAAGGTTTGTTACTTCAGATGATCCGAACTTAATTATATAAGATTGTTCGTAAAACATTCCTCGATGTAACTAAATTATTTTGATCGAGCATCGATTTAATCTCAATTAAAGCTTCTTATCTGAGATTTCCTTTCACAATTCAGGCATCAATTACTGGAGATAGATGAATATTGGGTCGTGATTCATGAAGATTTCTGAAGAAAGATTACCTCTCTCAATGCTTTTTCAGAAAAAAAAACACTGATTGTTGAAACTGAATAATATATGATACTATACGGATTGAAATCAAGCACGATCAATATGTCTTTGTGTGACTTTGAGAATGGAATTTGTATAGTAGAAACTTGTTGTTCGGTCTATTCTCAGAATAGTACAGAGGGTTCATCAAATGTTTGGCCACTTATTAGATCAACGTTATATCTAAGATTCCTTACATTAAATACTTGTTATCTAAATTGATGGAGAAATGAGGGGATATCCAACAGGAACCAACAGCAAAACCACAAAACATCCTATGCGAAAACACAGTATACAATCACAGGAAGAGACGCAGAAGGGACAAGGAACATGTACATACACTGATGAAGAACAATGTGCACTCGAATCCGACTGTCTATCAAAAGGAAAGTCTAATTACATATCCAATTTTAACTACACTTAATGAATGACAACAAACAATTTCGTTTCAATGGTCTATTAAAATACAATTTTTTTTACTTTAAATGCCATAGTCTTTCTATTAGTTGTTTGTAGGTTCTGAAAGATATTGATCAGTAAGCAAAAAATATTAGGAACTAAAATCAAACGCTTTCCGCGCTAAGTATTATGTCCTTGGTAAAAATCTTTCAATAAAACTTGTGTAAAGGTGAAAAATGCCAACTCTGCTAATTCGTAATTTGAATCAAAGCGGAAAAGTCTTGAATCGACTCTATAGTCATTACAAGAAGCATGGACATAAAATCCATGTAAGTGAAGCGTTCTGATGCTTTGTCTACTTACCATGCAAATAAATCAAAAAGGAGATTCACTGATGTTTTGTTAGTTAAATTGATACTTTTGCATAGATTTACATTAATTTTGTTTAAAATCTCTTCAATTTTATTCGATTGATGATCAAAAGAATTTTTAGTTTCTATGAAACATGGGAAGATCAATGTATTCAGTATTTCTGAATTCCAATGTTATCCTCATATGAAAATTTCTATTCCGATCATAGATCAAAAGTTTCATGTCTTTTCCACATCCTATTTCGGTTAAAATGGTTGATCTATTATCTGAATTTCTTGAAAGGAAGAAATATTCCACCCGGAAATATGCATATTCTTTAAATAATCACGAAAAAGATACGATTTTCAAAAATTGTTTTTGCGTCTGCTTTGATTATTTGACTGTTCTGTGTGTTTGTTTGTTTAGGGCCGTGCGCTCTTTGCAAAATGCATAAACTGAAATTAAAAAAAAAATAGAACTAGAGGGCGCTACTAAAGTACATTTGGCTATGTCTTGAAATTTATTCAGCATTTCATGAAGTACCACTGATGGCGATTTTCTATCCGAAACACGTGTCCTGGGTTGGTTTGATTTTTCTTCAAGAAGGTAAAGACTTAGAACACTTTATTCCGTGTTATTGTTATGTGTCTCGTTCCAACTGTTGTGTGTTGAAGTGTTTCCTGATGTTCGTTGTTTGTTTCATCATGTATTTGTGTTCCGATGTGGCCAGTGCCAGGTAGTTTTCCTGTAGACTTCTTTGTTAACTTTCGCTGGTATGGTCATTTTCACTTTTCTTTTCTTTCTTTCTGAGGAAATAGGGATGGGGGAAGTTGATGTTGCAAAGTATATTTTTGAAAATCTATCTTAACCTTTGTTTATTCAGACGTCAACCCCAAGAATATGGTAATAGGAAATGTCATACAAACTAATAGGTCACATGCTTATTCCGTAAATCGCTAAGGGACTATCTAAAATTTTGCACGTGGCTAACCAGAATTATACACACATGTACACCGTAAGTGCGAGTGTCATTTCTTACATTTACATTACATACTTTATTTCATACACTCACATCACGAGAACTGCGCATATTGGATGTAGCAGCGTCAACAGTATCTTAATTTGTGTATAATCACAATATATATAAAACTTTAATTTGACGTCAAAATAAGCAGCCAGAATTAGTTCGTTTATGTATAGTCTTTTGTGTTAATTGTTTTGAAGGCTTCTTTGTTATTGGTGTTCCTTTTCTCTCTGGTGTCTCTTGTTGTGCTTGTGTACTGTGTGTTTTCCACTGTGTTTTAACACAGTGATGTTTTTGTGTTTGTCTACTCTGTGTAATTACATAGGGATGTTTTTGTACTTGTCTACTCTGTGTTTTCACATAGGGATGTTTTTGTGCTTGTCTACCCTATGTTTTCACATAGGGATGTTTTTGTGCTTGTCTACTTTGTGTTTTCACATAGTGATGTTTTTGTATTTGTCTACTCTGTGTTTTCACATAGGGATGTTTTTGTACTTGTCTATCCTTTGTTTTCACATAGGGATGCTTTTGTGCTTGTCTACCCTGTGTTTTCACATAGGGATGTTTTTGTGCTTGTCTACCCTGTGTTTTCACATAGTGATGTTTTTGTATTTGTCTACTCTGTGTTTTCACATAGTGATGTTTTGTGCTTGTCTACCCTTTGTTTTCACATAGGGATGTTTTTGTGCTTGTGTACCCTGTGTTTTCACATAGTGATGTTTTTGTGCTTGTCTACTCTATGTTTTCACATAGTGATGTTTTTGTATTTGTCTACTCTGTGTTTTCACATAGGGATACTTTTGTACTTGTCTACTCTGTGTTTTCACATAGGGATGTTTTTGTACTTGTCTACTCTGTGTTTTCACATAGGGATGTTTTGTGCTTGTCTACCCTGTGTTTTCACATAGGGATGTTTTTGTGCTTGTCTACCCTGAGTTTTCACATAATGATATTTTTGTATTTGTCTACTCTGTGTTTTCACATAGGGATGTTTTTGTGCTTGTCTACTCTGTGTTGCCACATAGTGATGTTTTTGTGCTTGTCTACCCTTTGTTGTCACATAGTGATGTTTCGGTGTATTGCTGTGGATGCTGCTGTCGAGTCTTTTGGAGAGCCCCTCCTTTCTTCTGAATAGTATTCCATCTGTTTAATGGACTTTTAGTATGGAAATTATACTGATAACGTGAATATCGTATGTCATTGATGGAAATATTTTACCCAATAAGTGATCAAGAATTTTGATAGGTAGTTTTATGAATAACAATTTTGCATGCAGCTGCAATCAAAATTATGCGATTATAAGATATACTTGTATAAACAATGTATGGCAAGATAAACGGGTTTAATGGTTTAGAATTAATTCGTTTACTGGAGCATTTTGCAAGTTACAAATCCTTTAATTTGCGATATCGGAATTCCCTCTATTTAAATATTTACTGTCATGACAATGAGACATAAAAGGTTCTTAATGAAAATCACAATGTCATAAACGTGATGTTTGATTGTTAAAAGAATTACAAAATTTACTTAGTTTGAAATGGGATAAGCTCGACCATGTATCGGCGCTCCTCATTCTTTGGGAAAACCTTAGAGAGGCGTTAAGTACAAAAAACCAAATCACTTTGATAAATTGATCAAATTTCCAGATCAATCAAATTAAGTGATTATCATCCTAGGTCATTGCTTTTGTTAAAGCAATTTACTTGATGCTTCTGTGAAATTTTATCGTAGTTTGAAAAGAACAAGAAGAGACAACGTGAGAACGCCACTTCTTAAGTCTGTAAACTTAATATCCTGAGCAAAGTTTGATGTATGCGATTAGCTGTTTTCTACGGTGTTCATTAGGAGACATCGCTTCTTCAAATCTTCGCCCTACCATATATCACCAGTCGAAGAATTGAAGTAATGATGCGAGGAATTGAAGTAATGATGCGAAGAATTGAAGTAATGATGCGAAGATTTGAAGAAATGATGCGAAGAAACGATTATTTCTTCAAATCTTCGCATCATTCCTTCAAATCTTCGCATCATTACTTCAATTCTTTGCATCATTTCTTCAAATCTTCGCATCATTTCTTCAATTCTTCAAATCTTTAAATCTTCACATTATTACTTCAAACTTTAAATCTTCGCATCATTACTTTAAATCTTCAAATCTTCGCATCATTACTTTAAATCTTCAAATCTTCGCATCATTACTTCAAATCTTCAATTCTTCGCATCATTACTTAAATTCTTAAAATCTTCAATTCTTCGCATTTTGACTTTGTCAGAAATAATCATTTTTGCACTGTATCTTTCAATAACTCAATGTATATATGATTTTATGAACTGATTTACTGTATATTAATCATTTTAAGTAACTTAATGCTTAAATATATATTTTATGCTAGAATTGCATTTTCAGCTTCTTTTCCACAAACACTCGGAAGAGGGGGAACCCAGAATTCTTATTGCATCACATGTACAATAACGTGTTGTAAGTCGATGCTTTTTCAACTGTAAAGTATAATTATTTCAAAAATTGAGATATCTTCGAAATGATTAACCCAAAGTCTTTGTTTTTATAAATATATTTCTGAGTGATTTTGTATTGTTACTTTCATTCATTTGGTAGCTTTTTCTTCTTTTGTTATATATGGGACATTGAAAAAGAAATGTTTTACGCCAGAAATCCAATATTTTTTTCTATTCAAGATTTTGAATCGGGTTCACATACGGGCGTGTCAACCTCCTTAAAATTTTGCAGATTGAAAATCATCCCCTCCAATTTTACATAAGGAAATAATTCATTAAGATTCAGAATGAATAAAATTCTAGCATAAGATATATATTTAAGCATTAAGTTACTTAAAAATGATTAATATACAGTAAATCAGTTCATAGAATCATATCTCACTGAATTATTAAAAGATATAGTGCAAAAATGATTATTTCTGACAAAGTCAAAATGCGAAGAATTGAAGATTTTAAGAATTTAAGTAATGATGCGAAGAATTGAAGATTTGAAGTAATGATGCGAAGATTTGAAGATTTGAAGTAATGATGCGAAGATTTGAAGATTTGAAGTAATGATGCGAAGATTTGAAGAATTAAAGTAATGATGCGAAGATTTGAAGATTTGAAGTAATGATGCGAAGATTTGAAGATTTGAAGTAATGATGCGAAGATTTGAAGATTTAAAGTAATGATGCGAAGATTTAAAGATTTGAAGTAATGATGCGAAGATTTAAAAATTTGAAGTAATGATGCGAAGATTTAAAGATTTGAAGTAATGATGCGAAGATTTGAAGATTTAAAGTAATGATGCGAAGATTTAAAGATCTGAAGTAATGATGCGAAGATTTAAAGATTTGAAGAATTGAAGAAATGATGCGAAGATTTGAAGATTTGAAGAAATGATGCGAAGAATTGAAGTTATGATGGGAAGATTTGAAGGAATGATGCGAAGATTTGAAGAAATAATCGTTTCTTCGCATCATTACTTCAATTCTTCGCATCATTACTTCAGTTCTTCGCATCATTACTTCAATTCTTCTCATCATTACTTCAATTCTTCAATTCTTCGACTGGTGATATATAGCAGGGCGAAGATTTGAAGAAGCAATGTCCCCTAATGAACACCGTAGTTTTCCTTGTGTCACCATCTTAGAGCGAGGAGGCTATTTTACACAATTGGGGTACCTGTAAAGTGCGAAACGAAACACAAACGAAACGAAACGAAACAAATCGAAACGAAACGAAACAAATCGAAACGAAACGAAACAAATCGAAACGAAACGAAACAGATCGAAACGAAACGAAACAAAACGAAACAGATCGAAACGCAACGAAACAAAACATAAAACTTAAAGAAAATGAGAAAAAGAAGAAAAATCGCCGAAAACGAATATTTCAAGACAAGATCTTATTGAAGGGTCAGGGGGTACCACTCTCCTCCTGCCGCCTCCCCCTCCCCGTGGGGGGAGGGGGTTTGGGCGGTCAAGACAAATGTTTAAACTTTAAAGTGTAAATTGGTGCAATAGTGAAGTTATTTGGGTTATTTCCTTTTTTAAACCTTGAAAAAAGAAATAGACCTGTTTAGATGAAAAACTAAGGTGAGCGAAGCGAGCCTGAAGTATTTAAAAAAAAATTGGAAATTGCAGCGAGCGAAGCGATCGGAAATTTTTTTTAGGTATATATAGATGAATTTCGTGGTAATTTTTAAAATTGAGATTATGTACATGAACGCATAAGAGCAAGATTATTTATATTAAAAGTAATTTCCATTTTTTGGGGGGGGGTTTACTGTTACCCTCCCAATCATCTGTCCCTCCTCTCGCCCCCTTTCCTCTCCCCCCGCCCCCTTTCTCTCCCCTCCCTTTGTCCCTGTCCACCCCCTCATTATTGCCTTCAACCGTTAGTTCTTGTGCCTGGAGGGTTTTTTAAAGAATCAAAGTTGACGATTAAAACATATTATATACGGTATATAGCACAATTGCATTTTAAAGGAGAGTGAATGGGATGAATAACCTCGTCATAGACGGAAAACTATTATTTAGCAGGGAGGAGTCTAGCGCAGAGGAAACGGAACTGATCTGTTATGTGTATTTGAAAATTTTATCAGAAAAATGAGAACAATTAAAAACTGGGGGGCACATTTCGTTTGAAAAAGGATAAGATTTTCTTTTCCTGAAATGTGCCCCCAACCCGTTTTATGATCTCATTACGGTGTCATAGCGTGGTTATCTATCCCCTCCCTTTTATTCCTCTTAAATACATGAATGGCAATTGACATTTACTTTTTTTAATTGTCATTTTGACTCTTTCAAGAAACCCTCTCAGCACAAGTTACAAATGTAGAACTTTTGGATTAAGGCAATATTACATGCTGATCTTGTCTTGAAATATTCGTTTTCGGCGATTTTTCCACTTTTTCTCATTTTCTTTACGTTTTATGTTTTGTTTCGTTTCGTTTCGATCTGTTTCGTTTCGTTTCGATCTGTTTCGTTTCGTTTTGTTTCGTTTCGTATCGATTTGTTTCGTTTCGTTTCGATTTGTTTCGTTTCGTTTTTGTTTCGTTTCGCACTTTACAGGGACCCACAAAATTGTGCCTATTTCGAGACCGCTGGGTAACGGAACAAGTGGGTAGTTCGGATTACCACACCATTTGCTACATTTGTACAAATTTGGCAGATGGCCGTCTTAAGTCATAGCCTAAATCATATTTTTTGCGCTTGTATAGTCTAATCTTCTGTGTTTGCGCCATTGAGTGTTTCGGTGTTTTTCTATGGGTGCCGCTTCCGAGTCTCCTACTTTCTTTCATTATAAAAACAAGGTCATGAATATGCAACAATTGAAAAAAATGATTTTTTTTCCAGAATTTTACAGATTGCCTTTAGACTGTATCTGTCAGGGAATAAGAGTCAACGAAAACTGCAGATATCTTTGCCAATTATATTGACTTTCTGCGGCGGCAACATTTCTTCGAGTAGCCATCTCAATCTGAATAGTCTAGTATTATCTCTCAGGAAATCCAGATTGTTGAATAGTTATGCTCTGGTCTAGTGTATAAGGACTACTGAATCACTGAATCAACATGCTACATATTTTGAAAAGTTACGTTTTCTTATATTCTACCGATTCGTGTCGACTAGTGTCAAATGCAAGCAGGAGACGCATAATCGTCCGATGCACCTAATTTCACTATGAGAGTCTAATAGAAAACTTCGTTTGTTATCGATCTTTAAATTGTTCAGTCTTAATTATCCGCCTGGCTGTATATATATATATATATATTACTCTCTCTGAAATTGTTGTATTTGCAGTTTTGTACCCAGTAGGTTATTTATTCCGTCAATACATTCCCTTGAAAACATGCGTTTTGAGCGAAATATTTATACCCTTATATCATTCAAATAAAAATATACCCATATGTACTTAAAGGCTTGAAAAGGACCAATCATCAAGCTTCAGTCGCAATACACAGACGGACAATTAAGTGATAAAGTGTTTTGTATGGGAGGTAATATCGTTGTAGGAATTATTTGATCATGCCGGGGAGATCTCCCGAATCTGTCTTGTGTATTAGCATCCCTATTCTCCTATCCTGATCTAATTTGTAGACTTGTAATAGGAATCTATCTAATATAACCCTCCTCCGTCTATACTATTCATCGCTGTTTGTTATTAATGATTTCCCATTTGATTTCATGTGGGTGAACTCCCGCTTTTCTCCTTTAAAGGGATAAATTCCTACAGTCTTCGTTAGTTTTAACGCGAATGTGTCTGTATCAGTCACACTGTCTAAGATGTGTTTAAGTCTATGGCTACTTATATCGAGAAATAAGCTTTTTCGCCCCTTACAACGGAGGCGTACTTCTAAACCTAAGTAGCGCAAATACATTTATTAGTGACATATACGAATCTGTTTATTTATCTTGTCTTGACGGCCGATTTGTATGTTTGTTGTCAGTGAATACATTATATGTATCACCTTTGGCACTTTTGAAGAAGTATAAAATGAGTCAACAGTGGTTTAAGAATCAAATTCAAATGTTTTTAAGAAGTGTTCAGCATTATTTATTTGACTTGATTTTGTTTTAGTAAAGCATATTAAAATCATCCCTTGCCTCATCTATTTTCACGAGCTGCATTTTAAGGATCTGTTAAGATAAGGCGTAAAATCTGCCCTGAAAAGTCAAAATTGAAAATGCAAAATTTGAAATTTGAAAAAAAAGTTTTTCTACAACACTGTCCCCCTCCCCCTCGGTTCAAAATGCCACTTTTCATCAAAGGTGTATATCAATAAAACTAATTTTCTGGCCAAGTTGGGTTCTGAAACAGGGAGGGGGGGGGGGGGGTGGTAATGTCCCACAGGCGAAAACGAAAAAAAAAAGGGATTGGGGGTTGATGGCTATTTCAGAATTAGTCTTAAGAGTGGTAAAGCATATTATAATTGCACTTGTTCTCTTTTAACATCATAAAACAAGTTACCGGTCAAATATTAAACCTTTAGGAAGGAGATAGAAGAAAAATTCGTCTATTTGTACACCGTGTGTATTTGGCGCAAGCTTTCGCTCATTATTACGAAATAAAACAAATATTGAATGATAAAGTCGATAATTATCGGGTTGTTGGTATGCAAAAGCGAAAGAACGAAATGTCAGAAATCAGCCGCCGTACCTACTAATCATCAAGTATAGTATACCAGACATACATGCTTTGGATCATGGATCCTTCTTAATATCATGAAAATAAAAGGAGGTTAATATCTTAGCAGCATCCCCTAATGCTATTTTGAGCATAGATTTTATTTGGACATGCTACTGAATCAACCCTACAAGAAATTTGAAGCCGCGCACTCTTTGCAAATTGCACAAATTCAATTTCAGTTTTAATTTCCAAATAAAATTTAAGTTAAAAAATATAACCAGAGGTCGCTTCTAAAATGAGTTTTGGCTGTGTCTAAAAATCACTTTGGATGGAAACATCACTGATGAGGATTTAATATCCGAAACACGTGTCTGGTGCATAATAAATTGGTTTCAAATGTTCCTCGGGAAGGTATAGAGTTCGAACACTTCCGTATTATTAAAACAAACACTTATTTCCTGTTGCAGTGTGGAACAGTTAAACTCTTTCCCCGTGACATGGATTTGTTAAGTGTATTAATTACTTCTTTCCAGCCATGTAACATGAAAGAAGCTTGTTTTGGCACTTTATCAATTTGACGTCATAAATATGTTTTTGCTATTTCGGAAACTTGTTATTTCATTCAAAAATATCGTTGACATCTTAGCACCATCCTTCCAATGCTATTTGGAACATAGATTTAATTGGACATGCAACTGAATCGACCCTACAGGACATTTGGAGCCTCGCACTTTCTGCAAATTGAACAAATTTAATATAAAAAATATAACCAGAGAGCGCTACTAAAATAAATATTAACTGTGTGTGGCTGTGTCTAAAACTCACTTTAGTTGAAAGCATCACTGATGAGGATTTGATATCCGAAACACGTGTCTGGTTCATGATAAATTGGTTTCAAATTTTCCTCGGGAAGGAATAGAGTTGGAACACTTTCATATTATAAAAATAAACACTTATTTCCTTTTTCAGAGAAGTTACACTCGTTTCCCGTGACATGGATGTTATTAAGTATATCAATTAATTCTATTCGCCTGAAAGAAGCTAGCTTTGTTTTGACACTTTATCAATTTTACATCATAGTTTTTTATTACTATTTCAGAAACTTGTCATTTCATTCAAAAACATCATCGAAATTAATGGAGAAACATCTTTTAAAATTAGCGCCATCCCTTCGATGCTATTTTGACATAGATTTTTTTGGACATGCTACTGAATCAACCCTACAGGAAATTCGGAGCTGCACACTCTCTCAAAATTGCACAAATTAAATATAAAAAAAGTATAACCAGAGGGCGCTACTAAAATGAATATTAACTGTGTGTAAAATCACTTTGGATGGAAGCATCACTGATGAGGATTTAATTTCCGAAGCACATGTCTGGTGCATGTAATAAATTGATTTGAAATTTTCTTCGAGAAGGTATAGAGTTGGAGCACTTTCGTATTATTAGAGACTCTTCAAGTCAAAATGATTCAGAGAATCCTTCATTCGTACCCCTTCAGTCATCATTTAGATTTGCATTACTGTCCGTACAGCTCACTTTGGAAATCGGACAAACGAAGTTTTGTTAATATTGAGGATCACTGACGATGGTTAAGTTTGGTCCATGCTGAAACTTTATCTGTTCTTAAATAATGCTATTCAATTTGAAGACGTTGAGCATTTGACTAGGTTGTTGGAATTTTCCGATTAGAATTCATAAAGGGGATGGATCTCGAACTCTCATATCTAAAGATGCAAATAATATGTACATGCGACCAATTATACGCTTAAAGTGAAGGAAAATATCTTTAGATTTGTATTTTTCTATGTTAATTTTAGCGTGAAGTCGTTGAAGACCTCAAAGAACTCTAAACACTGAAATTAATCATTTACTACTATTTTTTTTCTCCGTGAGCGTACTACTTCTTGCACAAATATATACGGTAACTTATACCGTTATTTAAAAGAGTTCAAGATCTATCCCACTTTTCGAATTTCAATCGTAAAATTTACCGACAATAAAGACAGAACTTCAATTTTTCGATTTGCGAAGTGAGCTGTGCGTATAGTAGGTATTTTGGCAAGAATAAATAGCTCCATATTTTGTAAGGGGTCCATACAGAAGCGAAATAATGGGGCTACTTCATTTAATATTTTAATGAAAAATTTGAATCCAGACTTTCAGTATTGGAATGTCAAGATATTATGTTGAATTGATTAATTCTTTGCATTTCCCTATTTTCGACAATATCGAAGATTTAGGAAAGATTTCCATACAGACCACCCTGAATGGCCACGCCACGGCCAAATACACAATGTCGAAATCTTTATTATCATTATATTATATTATATTATATTATATTATATTATATTATATTATATTATATTATATTATATTATATTATATTATATTATATTATATTATATTATATTATATTGTAAAGATGATAGAATGGGACCTCCATACAGCTACCACATTAACACACCGCAACACCCTAATGCAAAGGATAACAAGAGACACCAAAAGGACAAGGAATACTATAGACGACACAAAAACAAAAAACAAAAAACAAAAAAACAAAAAAACCAAACACACACAAAATAAAACTATAGTGACACAGAAATTCTTTTCACATTTACAACAGTATTTTGTGTAACGTTGATGATGTAATCTTTCTTGGCAGCGAAGATAGTTCGCCTAGTTTATTAGTTCCTCTCTATGATTCATGCCAAAACAAACACATAACAAATATAACACATAACTCGTTCTTGTAAAATAAATTTGTTTTGATCATTTCATGCTTTAACACTTCCTCAATATTCACGATTTAATGAAATTGAGAGAAATTAAACTTCGCCTTTGTGAATACCTTAAAGGCTCAAATATTTATTTATTTTGTTTCTGGTGACATTCAAATTGACACAATAACTAGAATTTTTCAGAATCAGAATTCAATAAATATTTGCCGCCTGTATAAATGAGATTTGCGTGATAGCGTTCCGGAGCCATTTTAATGTACTGATAAAATCCTAAATCTCAATAAGTATCTATCCTTCCGATAGTTTTATTATCTGACAATGCAGCGAAGAACAAAGCTGATTAGACCTTATTTTCCCGACGCCACTTTCTGTTTAGATAAAGTATCAGAACATGGTATATGGATCTTCTTCATTCCCATATCACGAGATCCCTTATCAAACAATGACTCCCAAATCTCTAAATTGATTTTGTGAAGAACTAGAGCTTGTATCCATTGTTTTTTTTTTTCAAATTAAAGTAGGTATATGAATGTATATCGTCTATGATAGTCTTTCTGTGGTATGTTATTAGATAAATACTTTTACAGGCAATCCAAAGGACGGAAAATGCATTAGCACTAAAGGGTTGCTAGTCTTTAAGTGAGATGTTGAAGTGAAGATCATGCACATCGTAAGACAGCATGACTTCACAATGTAAAACTAATCGTTGGTCTTTGTAGATTCTGAAACCAACACGGGTAATTGACACTTCTTCTGTTCGTGAATATTATAAAAAGCAAAATATCCTATCGTTCAGTTGAGTGACATGGCATTCAATATAGGATAAGTGTTGCGCTTTTTTTAAGAATAATAATTTAATATTCACGAACAGAAGAAGCGTCAATTAACCGCGTTGGTTTCAGAATCTACATAGACCAACGATTCAGTTTTACATTGTGAAGTCATGCTGTCTTACGATGTGCATGGTCATCTCTTCTACATCTCACTTAAAGACGAGCAACCTTTCAGTGCTAATGCATTTTCCATCCTTTTGATTGCCTTGTTAAAGTTTTAACGTACAAAAGACAATAGTTTAATTTATCTAATTAGATACAGCAGAAAGACTATCATAGACGATATACATTCATATACCTACTTTAATTTGCAAAGAAATGGATACGAGCTCTAGGTCTTCACAAACTCAATTTAGAGATTTGGGAGTCATTGTTTGATTGTATAAAAGACCGAAGGGATCTCTTGAAACTGGAATGAATAAAAGATATAGATACAATATTCTGATGCTTTATCTAAACAGAAAGTGGCATCGGGAAAATAAGGTCTAATCAGCTTTGTTTGGCGAGTTCATTTCTTCTCTGCATTGTCAGATAATAAAATTATTGGAAGAATAGTTACCCTGGGAGATTTAGGAATTTATCGGTATGTTAAGATGGCTTGGTAACGTTATCACGCAAATCTCATTTATAGAAGGTGGCAAATATATATTGAATTTTGATACTGAAAAAGAAATTGAAAGTCATTGAATCAATTTTAAAGTCACCAGAAACATTATTCATAACTCGCCTCGAAATCAGGATAAAACAGGAACCAAAGCAAACAAACAAAAACCTCCACCACATGAAAAGAAGCGAACTCCCATAAAGGAGTGAAACCAGTTGCCCAGGAAGAGTCAGCATCTCCTGCTTGCATGCAACACCGGTCGCTTCAATTCGGCAGAAATATCACATCCGTTTACTTCCATTTCGGAAGATATAAGTATAGTCTGTGGTTGGATGGTTCAAATGGTCTAAGACAGAATATCATTCACCGTTCTAGACAATGGGACAACATAGTGTATGACGAGTTCCCCTTATCGACCGTATAACTTCCTCAGTGACTATGTGAAACGTCTTCAAATTCTATTGAACCCTCTCCAGTGATCCTCAATCTAAACAATGTAATATTGCCTAAGAGTGTGAAATGTTGAACGTCTTCAAATTCAATAGCATCATTTTTAAAGAACAGAACAATTTGCAGCATTGATCAGACATGCACGTTTCGGTTACTTAACCCTCGTCAGTGATCCTCAATCTAAACAATGTAATTTGGCCAAAGAGTGTGAAAATTATTATGTCTAAAAATGTACCAGGATGGGTTTGATATGATGCTACAGGACCAATGTTTTAGAAATTTCAATATTTTTGATAACAGAAATTTTCGAATGCGTTGATTAGACAGACGATCAACCGAATTTGATCGAACTTGGCTACATGTGCTCTCGGGGACTCCTGGTCCGCCAGCAGTGACACTCACCAAGTGGTACAAATGTTAAACGTCTTCAAATTCAATAGCATCATTTAAGAACGAATAAATTTTCAGAATGGACCTGACAGGCACGTTACAACGTAATATTGCCAGAGAATGTGAAAATTATTATATAAAAAAAATACGGAAAGACGTAGGAGGATAGGTGGGATATGATGCTACAGGACCCACGTTTTCGAAATTTCAAGAAATTTTGATAACAGAAAATTTCGAATGCGTTAACGAGACGATTAACCGAAGTTGATCGAACTTGGCTTCATGTGTCCTTAGGGACTCCTGGTCCACCAGCAGTGACACTCACCAAGTCGTACAAATGTTAAACGTCTTTAAATTGAATAGCATCATTTAGGAACAGATAAATTTTCAGCATGGACCAGACATGCATGTTTCGGTACTTAACTATCGTCAGTTATCCTCAATCTAAACAATGTAATATTGCCCAAGAGTGTAAAAATAATTATATCAATAAATTTACCGAAAAACGTAACAGGATGGGAGGGATATGATGCTACAGGATCCACGTTTTAGAAATTTGAAGAAATTTTGATAACAGAAATTTTCGAATGCGTTGAAGAGACGATTAACCGAAGTAGATCGAACTTGGCTTCATGTGCCCTTGGGGACTCCTGGTCCACCAGCAGTGACACTCACCAAGTGGTACAAATGTTAAACGTCTTTAAATTGAATAGCATCATTTAGGAACAGATAAATTTTCAGCATGGACCAGACATGCATGTTTCGGGTACTTAACTATCGTCAGTTATCCTGAATCTAAACAATGTAATATTGCCTAAAAGTGTGATAATAATTATATCAATAAATTTACCGAAAGACGTAGCAGGATGGGAGGGATATGATGCCAGAGGATCCACGTTTTAGAAATTACAAGAAATTTTGATAACAGAAATTTTCGAATGCGTTGAAGAGACGATTAACTGAAGTTGATCGAACTTGGCTTCATGTGCCCTTGGGGACTCCTGGTCCACATTATGTTAGTCGATCACAAACGTATCCCTTACAAATTCAGATATGAATTTTTCAAAACTTTTGAATTTTGAACAGTGGAGACATGCAGTTCTATCCATATCTTAACATTAAATCAGCTTCATTAATATGGATAGGATTAAGGAATTCGATTAAACTTCTTAGTTCAATATGTGCCGAAACGGATTTAATGCATTTTCATCTTTGAGCAGACAAGCATATTTTTCTCCCAAAATAAACATGATAAAGAGATGGATTTTACATATGCAATTAGAATTCTGTGATGATAAGTAAGGAATGTCAGTTTACTTGGTACCCATTAAACTAATCCTTGTCATTATTCTGCATACGTCCTTGCGAAAAGCCTACAAGCCAAGTTGGGGAAATAAATCATAGCGTTCATAGTATGTTATAATATTAGCTATAACAAAATATTGATCAAATAAATGTATTGAAAATAAAGGGTTTGAGATACTCCCTTATACTTTAATCATCAGAATCTTTAAAGTATGTTAATAATTAAAACCAAAATATGAAAAGATATCAATTCATAATTAAAAATTGCCATTAATTTGAAAGGCTTCCTTGGTATTCATTTCGATCGTTTTCCTTATTTCCGGATTCAAACCCTACCAATACGAAAACGCAAAATTGAGAACATTGAAGCCAAATATGGCTTACCGACATATTTGTCAGGATCTTCTTTAACTCATTTCAATTTCATCAATCTTTGCTTAGTCTGCATTTGAACATAAACAAAGATCAAATAGATTTTCAAGCAGCAGATAAAAATTGTCTAATACACATACTGGAATTACACATCATTAAAGATGTACTTTCCAGGGTAGAATTAATATCTGTGTATGGTGGAAATTCCAAGCAGAGAAAATAAACGAGAGAGTTGATGGCATATACACTCCCTGATGCTAGCTCTGTTTGGATAATCACGTTCCGTAGAGACTTTTAGCAACAGGATTTGACTAATGGATTATCACCTTATATATAGAGTAGATGGATTGAATGATCATGTTCAAAGAGTGTATCGTCTGGGCTATTGCCTCGTAATAATGATGTTTACTAGTGTTCGTTCCAACGTACGTGGGTGTCATTGCTGTTTTAGAGTTTCTTTTAATAATTAAACATAAAAACTATATGTCACAATTTAGATATCTGGGTTTTTTTTTCAAGAATTTGGGGTTTATTTTATGAATAATACGTCTAACATTCCTAATTTTTTCATAAGAACACAAAAGACTTATGTTTTTTTTTTCTGCGGGCAAAAAAAAAATGTTAACTAAAGCGAAGTGCTGAACCGTAGATTTTCCTTCTAGCTAAGAAACTTGAAGATTGAAGGAGAAGTACTAATTAACCCTTCGCCTGCTGGTAGAAGTTGACTGAACATAAATCTATATCCCGAAGTAAGAAAAAATATCTTATTTACTCCATGTCTCGTTAGCTGAAGGCCAGTCAACCCTTAAGAGACTTGGAAAGGGAATACTTAAAAAAATTAACAAGGAGATAGAAATGGTTTGACAAAACCTAGACAATTATACACTTCATAACGCCATTTGAGATTCGAAGTTGAATATATGATGATGTTCCAAAGAGTGAAGATTCGGATGGATGAGAAAAGGGGATCTCAAACAAGACTCAGCTGCATCACCCACAGAAAAACACCGATACACACCTATGCAAAAATAAAAAGTAAACAAGCACATCCAGAGTCGCAAAAGGGATAGGGAACACCCAGCACGACATCAAGAAAGGAGGGGATCTCCAACAAGACTCGGTTGCAGCACCAACAGCAACACACCAAACAAACACACCAAACACCCCAAGTGAAAGCACAGAGAACAAACACACAGCAAGAGAAAAGGAACAGCAAACGAGTCAAATCACCAACACACCAAAAACACTACTTCAACACATGAATCAACGATGTCAATGGACAATTGTTGCCGACTTAGGAGGAGCATCTGACACGTTAGTTGCAAATGGTATAGTTAACCGGATTATATTCATAAAACCCTTGTCCAGTAACCCAGTGGTATAGAAGAACTCATAATTGTTGTGTGTAAAGGACTCTTCACTGTCAGATGATCCCACTATAAGATATACATGTTAAAACTACTAATTAATGCGGTGCGTTATTTAACAACGCCATCTACAATACATTCCAAAGTTGCACTGACCTCACTTTTGAGATTGTTTATTAGATCAAGTTATCCTTCGTGATTCTATGGTTCTGTGTTATTATCTCCGTTTATTTGTCCGATTTGTTTTATTCTCATGGGATAATTTTGCTTGCTTTTTTTCAAGAATTTTTAGGCCTTTCAGTTGTGATTTTTGGATTCTGATGTGAGATTTTGTGTAAGACTTTCGTGATTTTTGGATTCTAATGTGAGTTTTGTGTTAGACTTTCGTGATTTTGGATTCTGATGTGAATTTTGTGTTAGACTTTCGTGATTTTTGGATTCTGATGTGAGTTTTGTGTAAGACTTTCGTGATTTTTGGATTCTGATGTGAGTTTTGTGTTAGACTTTCGTGATTTTTGGATTCTGATGTGAGTTTTGTGTTAGACTTTCGTGACTTTTGGATTCTGATGAGAGTTTTTGGTTAGACTTTCGTGATTTTTGGATTCTGATGTGAGTTTTGTGTTAGACTTTCGTGATTTTTGGATTCTGATGTGAGTTATGATGTTGGACTTTCGTGATTTTTGGATTCTGATGTGAGTTTTGTGTTAGACTTTCGTGATTTTTGGATTCTGATGTGAGTTATGATGTTGGACTTTCGTGATTTTTGGATTCTGATGTGAGTTTTGTGTTAGACTTTCGTGATTTTTGGATTCTGATGTGAGTTTTGATGTTGGACTTTCATGATTTTTGGATTCTGATGTGAGTTTTGATGTTGGACTTTCGTGATTTTTGGATTCTGATGTGAGTTTTGTGTTAGACTTTCGTGATTTTTGGATTCTGATGTGAGTTTTGTTTTAGACTTTCGTGATTTTTGGATTCTGATGTGAGTTTTCTTTTAGACAGTTGTGATTTTTGGATTCTGATGTATGTTTTGTGTTAGACTTTCAGTCACCGATGACCACATTATGGGAGTTTAATTTCACAGATCTGAACAGACTTCATGTGTTATTATAAGGAACATGGATTAAAAGCACTCAAGGTCATAAAACAAAAATAAATGAAATACCAATGAATTTTTCATCCTTACAAATAGAGTAATCATACATGAGGTATCATCGAAATTAAAGGAGGTTGATAACTTAGCATCATCCCACTTATTCTATTTTGAAGCGGCGGGTGTTGCATGCAAGCAGGAGATGCTTACTCTTCCTGGACACCTGGACCCGGTTGCACAATGCGTTGTTAAATTTAACTATAAGTTAAAAGTTAACTTCAAGTTAAATGTTAACTCGTAGTTAGCTAACTACGTGGTTAAATCCCGTTGCACATTCACGTAGTTAGCTAACTATGAGTTAACTTTGTGTTAAGAATTTAACAGCAAGTTAATTCATGGTTAAATAAATTTACCCATAATGCATTGGACATAAAATGCATTAAATTCAGCTATTTTTCTTTATTTTCTGCATTTAAATCGGGAAAACATAAAAGTTTCTTTCACAAAACGGTCAAACATATACGTCAGCGTCAATATTACGTCATTCTATGATATATGACGTCATTGTATGATATATGACGTCATTTATTGCTTTCGTGAGTTTGACGTTGATTTAGACATGGATTCTCCTAAAATTTTAAAAAGGAAAAAGCCGAAAGTACCCAGATCTGGAAATTGGACAGTGGAAGAAATAAATTTATTAATTGAAGAAGCAGAGCAACACAAAGACATTCTCAGAAGTAAGCTTACAAATTCTCTCCATCTAAATGAAAAAAATGAGAAGTGGCTCGGAATTACGGAGAAGCTTAATGCCCTTGGGATTCAGAAGCGCAACGTAGATCAAATAAAAACTAAATGGAACAATCTAAATCGAGAAGCAAAAAAAAACCTTTACGGAAACTATCAAAAAGAGGAAGAAGACCGGCGGAGGACCTTGTCCTACCCCAATATCTCCAACGACTGAGAAACTCATAGAGTTCAATAAAGACTCTACATCATTTGTGGGAATTACCGGAGGATTTACAACTTCAGGGTTCGAAGAAAATAAAGGTATTATTAAATTATTTATGTATATTTATATATCTAGATTATATATAATGTCTACATAGGTACTGTAAATTATGCAAAAGAATTTAGTTTTCATTTTTACTGACGTACTAGATCATTTGTCAACCAAAAATGTAATGAAAAAAGTTTCTTTAGCACAGAATAAGATACATGAGTATGCTTTAAAATCCGCCCCCCCCCCCCCCCCCCACCAACGCACACACAAACGCTACTCATAAAAATACATGATAATTTAATGCTATAGAAATTGTAAATTGCACATATACGAGTATCTTATTCTTTCATACGCCAGTTTTTCAGAAATTATGAATTTATGTTATAAAACAATCAAAATCGATCTTGTGCACAGGAGCTCGTCGCCAACAACCGCAATGATATACGCCCCTTCTCTACTTTCACTTCTTTTTTTAGATGTAAAATAGTAAGATTTTACTGTATATTCGTGACATCGATCTCCTTTGGTCTTGTGTTTGATTTTTGGTGGTGATGTAGTCTATATATATAGTTACCAAATGGCAATTTTTAGGAGAACCCTTAAATTAATTAAATTAATTGGTACGCCCAAGATATTTTTGCATGAATCTTCTACTTTGATGATCCGATTTTTTTTTTCATCTGAATGTCATTTTTAATTTACAGTTTTGTTGTACAAGCAAATTGCTTATCTGACATTTTTAAAAAGTGAAAGGCAATTAATTTATTGTGTGTTCGGTAATAAAATTGTTGTTTTAGGTACAGAATGAAAAAAAAAATTACCCAATTTTCAACCATTTTTCATCGAGAATCCATATTTTTTCCAATTGTATGTGCGAGAAAATTGGTCAATTGAGCTTAAAAATTAAAGGCAATGATATTGTCGTTGCTTTGATACCAATTTGTGTGTGTGAAGGTGCGTAAGAGGGTGGGAGTGTGTGAGGAAGGATGTGTGTGTTCTAGCTGCAGCATGGATTTTTTTTAATTAGTATTGAACAGACAAAGCAGGATCAATCAATATATTTTTTACTACAGATATGCCGAAAGAAATCAAACAACAAAGTTAAGAAGGATATCATACCAAATCTGCGGCCATGCATCAGGAAACAACTTACTTCATTCAGCATTTAAATTTATCATTTTGACATGTTACGAAAAATCGAAATGTGTTTACCCTCGTAGCGTTAATACGGGTGAGGGAGAAAGAAACCCATAATCAAATGTCTATTTTATTTAAAGATGATGTGCGTTTTTTTCTTCTTTTTTTTTATTCATGTTACATTTGCAGATTTCGCAGTTCGGTTTCGAATAAAATGTAATTCATAATTTTGGTAATTCATATAAGAAACATTATGTCTCTGTCACGCCTAACCGGACAAAGCGAATCCGTTCTGTCCTATGTAAAGTTTTGAGCATGTTACAAAATTCCCACAGGTTAGAACGGACTAGGGCGTACGACGTAGTATGCACGTCAACGGTCAAGTATATATATTGGTATCAAATCTCTCTGGTACACGTCAGTCACATTACCGGTAGGTGTTCGTTTGTTGTCCTTTCATGAAATTTGCGGTAGGTGTTCGTTGATATCCCTACGACACATGCAAAAAGAATAAAACGGAGATGTAACGGATACCTACCGGAAGCCAACGATTGAGTAACGGATATTCGTTCAACTTCCGTTTTGTTAGCTCCTTTACCCTTTGCTTTTCCGTTATTCGTACATGTACACGATGAAGTCTTTTACACATCGAAGAAGTAAAATAATTAAATTTCTAATTAAAAATATGTATTAGTTCATATCTATCTTTAATTCATTTAGTACCAACAACAGGCGATGTGACACTGACAACTGTGGATGCCAACGAGTGTTCTCAACCTGGTCCATCCAGCATCAATAGTGTGGATACTGACAATGACGTGGTGTTGGTAGATGGCAGTGATACACAGAAGGAAAGTAAACGTGAGTGGCATTGAAGGTCTCTTAATTATAATTCACAGGGATTTATCACGCTAATACCGTTTGCAGTATTTACTATATATATGTGTTAAAGGGATCTAACTCGATGTTTAACGAAAAATCGACAAGTCATCTTTAAGTCTTATAGGCTAATAAATGTCAAAACCTATTTTCTGTGGTATATTTCGATAGATTAATTCATACTGAATCTTCATACGAATTTTGAAATCAGTACCTCCCTTACGAGCCGAGATATGCCCAATACCGCTCTCTTATAAGTGCCGCATTTCTAGGTCGGACAAAAAGGTGTCCAATGATAATCAGGCATCAGTGATCAACTTGAGGCACCGCTTGACCATTCAATGATGCGAACATCTCAAATACATAACATTGCTTGAAATAGTCCCATATATGCTTAGTACAATTTCAAATAAAGTTTTTTTTTTTTGACGACTTTGAAACAAGAAAAGTGTCGGATTTAAGCGAGATTAAATTCAACATGTGCAGAGTTATGAAAGACATATACGTGCATGCAAAGAGGTAGCTATTTGAGGGATTTTCATATACCAGCGATTTTTGAGATGGTAAAAAGCATGTGAAGAGTAGATAATCATGCAGTTGTATGTCTTTGAAGTTTTCGGACGTTTAAACGATCAAGCAGTAACCAAATTTTGTCTATACTGCTTGATTATCACCGGACACCTTTTTGTCCGACCTAGAAATGCGGCGCTCATAAGAGAGCGGTATTGGGCATATCTCGGCTCGTAAGGGAGGTACTGATTTCAAATTTCGTATGAAGATTCAGTATGAATTAATCTATCGAAATATACCACAGAAAATAGGTTTTGACATTGATTAGCCTATTTCTGAAGACTTAAAGATGACTTGTCGATATTTCGTTAAACGCCGAGTTAGATCCCTTTAACACATATATATAGTTTATACAGCAACCGGTATTAGCGTGATAAATCCCTGTGTTATAATTATATAATCTTCATCTCTTGGTCACATCTCACTTTCGTAAAATCTTCGTATGACATGTGTAATGGCGCCACATAGGCTAGTTTCCATAAAAAAACGTTTGTGATGACTTTTTATGTTGCACTAGATATAGATACAGTTAGATATTCATATTAAAAGAATATACTGTAATTCTTTATAACAGTTCTAGTTAAAACTGTACATATTTGGACCATCTGAATTATGTACATTTATCTTTAGAACGGTTACAGTAAATAATGTGACTTCATATAGACTCATACTGTATGCAATTTAACTCCATTTTCAGCCATCGCTGTTCCTGTAAACACTGGTAATAAAGGGAAAAGGCGCAAAGTAACTATGGATGACATTCATTCAATCCAGTATGAGGTTCTCAAGAAAGAGAGTTTGTTGATTAATTCTAAACAAAAATTTTATGATCTTCAAAACGAGAAACTTATTTTGGAAATTGCAGTTCTGAAACAACAAATAGCTGCTGATGAGAGTGCACAGTATGCATTGGACCTTGTCGCACAAGAGATGTGAACCATTATTATGTTAGCTCAGATCATCGAGCTTATGCGATCGTCATGTGTCTTTCTGTCTGTCTGTATGTTTGTCTGTTTTCTGTTAATTAAGCTTTTATTGTGAGAGAACGCGATTGCTGGTAAGAATTCTTGAAATTCTTCTTGTATTTATTTTAATAATTTTATCGTTTTATATTGCATCTAATATATTGATTGAGCCCCTATCTCACCTGATTAGAAGATCACCAATCTCGTCGGAAACTAAGTCCATATTATTCCAATTCAAACTCTTTATTTTCACAATACAATTTATCTTATAGGATATAATGACATAAAAAATACAAAATATAAGTGTGGCGAATGAACAGAGACCCTAAAACAAGAGACAATGTACATTTGTACAATTGATCTAATGACAAGAATGCTTCATATTACATATTGACTCGATATTACTTAATATTACAGTACTGGAATTTGATGGACAAGATTTAGATCAACATAGAATGAATATTATAAACTATTACAGTGAAACTGCAGTGCTATATACGTAACATTTTTAGCTATCTTCATGTTGCAAAGCTGTGCGAAACATGTAAGCATGAGAATATTCAGGTCCTTTATTAAAATATTACACGAATGAACAATGTATCTTATATCTACATACAAGTTATATTTATCTGGATGACGAAAGTTTTATATCATAATTTCTTCCTTATTTATGATCACTGAGGAATATGACTTGCATGCATATTGAACATTAATCAGAATTCCATGAAAACTGTGCCCTATTATCGTCAACTTGTACAGAAATACGTGTTTGTTATGTAGTTTCTAATTGCTCTGCCGTCATCTTGGTATGTTCCAGTCAATCTGTCATGGAAACCTTGATCAACAGCTGCCTCGTCATCTTCGAGGGCGGTGTCCCTCATTGTTATGGCAATATTATGAAGGATTGCACAGGCACCAATGATTTTGCAAACCTTATCGGGTGTCATACGTATTTCTGTGTGAAGGCAATGGAATCGTCTTTTTAACCAACCAAAGGCTCTCTCTATAACACAGCGTGCCTTGACATGTGCCCCATTATATCTCTCCTGATTGGTTGTGGCAGGTCTTAAATACGGGGTAAGCAAGAAAGGCCTACATGGATACCCACTATCACCCAGAAGAATGCCATCTTGCAGCTGCTTGTGGTGCATCTCCAAGTGCAAGCAAAGATCAGATGCCCGGAATATGTGGGCATCATGAGTGCTGCCTGGCCATTTTGCCTCGATGTTTAAGAATTTACCTGTAACAGAGAAAAATTAAGGCAATTATTTTAAAAGATGTATATAAGCCTAGATCAATATATCATTGAATCGCGCTTTGTAAAAAAAGAAACAAGAAACAAGAGGCTAAAGGGTCAACTATTGCTCACTTTGCCTTTATTGTCAATTATTTCCGTTTTTTAATGCCCCCGATAATTCATGACCAATTGGGCATACTAGTATAGCGATCGGTTCGTCCGTCCGTCCGTCTGATTCCGACTTGTGGGTTGCAAAATCCGGCTTGTACCCATAGGGAGATAAGGTCAAAAAGAGGGAGTCTCGTTCCAAAAGAGGGAGATTTGACAGGTATGGGAGGGAGGGGATATTCATGATCAAATTCTGTCCGACGATAATGAAGATTAGAAGCTATCCCATGTATACTCTTAGCATGACGAAAGACTACATTAACACTTTCGTTTATGATAAACATATACCTTGATCATCGCATACAGCCTGTACATTGATAGAATGCCATCCTTTCCTGTTGACATATGCTGGTTCGTCAACCGTGGGAGCCTGTATGGGCACATGAGTTCCATCAATTGCTCCTATTACCCCTGGAAATTTGTAAACTCTATAAAAACTTTCTTTGATCTTTGATTGTTCATCAGAACTAGGCCACTTGATGAATGTATCTTTCTTTGAAATTAAGGCGTCTGTGACTCTGTCCAGACTACGGCTCACTGTTGACTTGTCAACACCCATCGTGTCCCCAATCACCTCTAGGAAACTTCCACTTGCGTAGTACCTCAGTGCCAGAAGGACCTTTTACGAAAAAAAATATATGTCGTAAAATTAATTTACTCTAAATTGACTAATTTTTAGCTCGCCGGGACGAAAAAGTCCGGTCTTCATTAGGGGACATCGCTTCTTCAAATCTTCGCTCTACTATATATCAACAGGCGTAGAAGCGAAGAATTGAAGAAATGATGCGAAGAATTGAAGTAATGATGCGGAGAATTGAAGAAATGATGTGAAGAATTGAAGAAATGATGCTTAGGAATTATTTCTTCGCTTCTTCGCATCATTTCTTCAATTCCTCGCATCATTTATTCAATTCTTCGCATCATTTCGTCTCTTCTTCAATTCTTCGTATCATAACTTCGCTTCTTCAATTCTTCGCATAAATACTTCGCTTCTTCAATTCTTCGCACCATTACTTCGCTAGTACATACATGTGCATGGGTGACTTTCGGCGAGAAGCAAGAACGTGTTCTCGAGCGTTCTCGGAACAAAAACAATGTTCTGCTCGCCCTATCATCAAGAACAAAGATAAAGAACGTGTTTTAGGAACAAAAATTCTGCACCACCATTTGGCATAACTTCTTCTGTCCGTCAGTCTTTCACGCCCTATAACTTTTAATGCGTAGATTCTTGTAAACAAGTATTTTTGGAAATTATAGTAGATTTACCCCGGCGAAAAAAAAAAAAAACTGCTATATAGCCATCCCCCCCTCGGAATTTTATTAAATCTATATATTAAGAAAGCAAGAAATCTGCTATAGGGGAAAAACTACTATATAGCAGTTTTTTCGCCAGTTTTTTTCACGCCAATTAACTGTGTATACTCGTCATATTTAAGTCTCTTAATGCTGTGATATATATTTTATGTCTGAATTTTATATTTCAATGTTTTAAAACGATTTATGAGCATATAGATCCAGGGTTGTAGGCTCAGTTTCTGGCACTGACACTATCATAATGTAGGCTTCACACTGTCCCGATTATGATATCCGATGGACACACGAATATGAAATTTTCAATTTCGTGCGAAGTTACTCCCGAATATGGTTAAGATCCGCTCAGCAACCGATGTTTTTACGATGCTAAAATATGATTACACGATGCTAAAAGATGACCACACGATTGTATCCGAACCGCTCCAGATGACAACACGATGGGACGAATTTTATCTTAAAACGTATCCGAATGTCATACCAAGGCTTACGATGTATTAACGAAGGCTATTAGATTGCTTCACGACGTCGTATCTAGAATGCGATGCATCGGATTATAACCAGAAATAATCACGTTTTTGGATGTTTAAAGATTCTTGTTTAATCAGTAGCACAGTATCAATGGTTTCCTCCTCTGCATTTCATTATTTCTGTCTCAGAAAAATACAAAAAATACCAAAAAGTTAGCAACTCAAATTATTATATGTTATCGAATATCTGAATCGCACTGTCTATGTAGCATGGTTAGCCAAGAAATATGAATGTTGATTCTTATCATGCTCGACCATCTTTGAAAGTTTGAATCATTACAGTTCTTTATGAGAAAGTGTTACTACCAGACGGACAAATAGACAACGGGTTCAGTTATCAGTGACCTTTGCGTAGTAGTTGACATGTATTATTGTCAACCAGAAATTGTCAACCAGAAATCGTATTATTGTCAACCAGAAATCGTCTTGTCATTAGAATATCACGAATTTCATTTATAAACATCATTGGTGGAAACAAGTAGAAGACGTGATGATTCAATGTAAGAAAGACATGTTCGAAATGCCTTCGTATGGCAAAATTTCCCCGATGGTTCCGATGGTAATTCGAAGGATAAACGAAGATGTTATGAATACGCAAGAAGCCTTTCCGATGGTCTCACGAAGGGCAATATGATAACACAAACCTGTTTCGAAGGTAGTTCTTCGGGAGTGCCATCGGGAATGTTTTGGCATGTCAAAGCCCTCCCGAAGTTGTTCCCGAAGTTTGACAAATCAAGCCGATGGTCATACGATGGTTCAAGATGGCCTTACGAATAGCCCGATGATATTACGATCACACCAGAATTTGAAAAAATCTTTTATCGTGTGGCCATCGGCTACTTAATAGCAGTTCTCTGTAAGGACCAAAATAATTTCAATAGCACGTGGAAACAGCATGTCTCCAATTTTGGAGATTTTTGGTGTGGAAGGTGTATATGATGTACTGAGACAAAAATAAACTTTCTTTTTACAAATTAAGTTTTCGTTGCCATGGAAACCATGTTTGATGAGTGATCAAAAAGAAGTCTTATGGTCTTGGATTCTTTGAAATGTAAATTGACTTTAACAAGTAGATGAAGAGGGGGTACATGTATTATGATATGAGTGAATAATATATTTGATGATCTCGTCAAGAACTTTGTTAAACTCGGAGGAGATTCCATGTGTTTATAAATCAATATGGTAAAGTAAGTAAAGAGAAAGATCTGCCTCTCTCCCTCTCCATCTCTTTAATTCTGGTCAGACAGATAAAGTTGGCCCGACTGAAAGTTCACGAAAGGTTGTCCGATGGCGCTCTGCAAAATTTCGATGACACGGCAGATCCGCGAATGTTCGAGAGCAGGTGCGCGCTTATCTTACGGTCCTAGCTAAGAATTGATCAAACAATGGAAAACTAAAGTAGCAGTATTAGAATATATTTTGTATTTGATTTTAATAAAAATACGAACGCTCAAATGTACAAATTTCCTAAACTTTGGACTTTCAAATGGAGATATCCATGTAGTTTACAATATAAAGTGGCTGAATTTTCATTATTATAATGTAGCCTACGAAATTATGACAGCTGAATTTCACATATTGTCATTCAGCTAGGGAATGAAAAAAATGGAAATGGTCAATACTTTATTCAGATAGTAAGCCATACAGATATCCTAAAACGTTTTTATATATGATTTTATTTTTTAAAAAATGATCCAAAAATCATATGTGCACACTTATCGCACATGTAACCCTTTCCTCAATACAAACCCTTTCTTCTATATGTCTAGATCTATATTAAAATTTAATATAGACATATAGAAAAAAGGGTTTGTATTGAGGAGAGGGTTTGTGAAATTGTGACCTAGAGATGATACCTCACCCCTGTGCATGTAACAGAATATGTATAAGTAGAAGTGAAAAAAAAACCACACACACACACACATACTTTTTCTTAATAGACGGGATCTTTAAATATGCTAATTCGTAACTAAACTCATCATTAAAGGGAAGGTACTCTTACAATGAAGTTTCAAGTTGGTACGGAGGAATCTACAAAATATAGGATTAAATGATAGTTTTACCTGTGTCTCTGGATCTGTCGCCATAGATCTTCTTGTTGGGTGACAAATATCATCCTGAACTAAATCTATTATGTATTGTAAGGTAGGTCTAATAAACCTAAAACGTGATGACAGCTCAAAGTCAGTCAAATTACCGATTGATTGTAGACGTTTTCGATAAACTTTTCTTTTTTTATTCTCGAACAGATTTGCAAACAACAAACTATCGGCCATTTTTTTTTCGTGGTTAAGAATTTAATCATGCCCCTGACCACTGTTAAATTTTCAGTGTTTAACCACAAACTTAACCATGAATTAACTCTTAGTTATCTTTGTGCAACAGACTTAACTTGGAGTTAAGCTAACCATGAACTTAACCACAAGTTAACTCGTGGTTAAATTTAACAACGCATTGTGCAACCGGGTCCTGGTCTTACTCCCATATCGGAAGTTCGCTTCTTTTCATATGGTGGAGGTTTTTGTTTGTTTGCTTTGGTTCCTGTTTCATCCTGATTTTGTATGCCTTCGGTTTCTGATTTTGTGCTTATACAGGGACATGGTCATTATCCATATTGGTCATTGTTATTGAATCGAGCTTACACAGAATTTGGAGCCGCGCACTCTCTGCAAAGTAAATGTACAAATTTAAATAAATAAAACCAGAGGGCACTACTGAAACATATTTGGCTGAGTCAGAAAATCACTTCGGCATTAAGTACGTACCACTGATGAGGATTTACTTTCCGAAACACGAGACTAATACATTGAAATTAGTTTGAAATTTTCTTCAAGATGGTAAACAGTTAGAACATAATATAAAGTTTACCAACTATAATCTTCACAAAACTATAAACATAATTTAAGTTTTCTATACTGAATATCAATGATGAGCATACTCCTGTTCACACCATTGCACAATCCCTATAACGGTTATATATTCATATTTTCCTTTTGATATCGCCCCTTGATATAGCCAGAAGGAAACTTTGGAACCGCTGACTCGGGACAAAAAAAAAAAAACAAACAAACAAACAAACAAACAAACAAACAAACAAACGTAAAAGTTTGGAGTTAAATGAGGGAGCACTACACAATTCATTTCGTGAATCATTTCGTATTGATTTTGTTTCTATAGAGACAGTTTCGGATATTCAGAATTATGAATGAGACCAAATGGACCAAACTCACTTTTCCAAAAACAAAGCACATAAACCTAGAAAAGATGATGAAGGTAACCCTTATCAAACAATTGCAGGCGTTATTTCTATTACATCTTTTATGTCCTTCCTTTCAACGAAGTCTTGTTGAAGAATTTTCTCCATTATCAAGTAATCAAAGATAAAAGGAAACTGAAGGAAAGACAATTTAAGAATTGATGCTTTAGACGAGGAGGAGGAGTGGTTCGTTTATTGAGGCAAATATTAAAAATTGTTCTTTCATTGAGGATCAATGACGAGGGTTAAGTAACCGAAACATGCATGTCTGGTCCATACTGCAAATTAATCTTTCTTATTAATTATGCTATGAATTTGAAGACGTGTAACATTTCATAAACATAGTGTTGTCCTTCATGTGTCCTTGATGTGATGTAATTACTTTTGTTGTTTCAGTTTGTTTGTCCCCTTTACCTCGTGTCAAGTTTGTGTTCCGCTGTGATTACTGCAATATCGTCATATTGAGCTTCTCCTCCTTATCATTATTAAAACAAGAGAAGTAAATTAAGGAAGCTTTGCTTCAAGAACAGAGAATTTATCAGGAGTTTCGATATGTCAATTGATCTAATCTGAAATAAATAAATTCCGAAAAACTTCCACAGTACCCATTCCTCAAAATCGTATCTTTTCCTTAAACTCATCCAGGCCTTATACCCAGTTTCAAAGCGCCTAGTATTCGATTTCAGTCAATTTCAATACAATTTTTACAATTCACCCCCCCCCCCCCCAAAAAAAAAAACCATTCAGGTTAAAATTCCTCAAGAATGCATAAATGAGGTATGACTACTTTTGGCTTTATTTGGTAATGCTCTCTCTCTCTCTCTATCATTTAGAGCTGGGGCATAGATTCATCTTTTCTTTTTTTGTAACTGGTCGTCCCTAAGTCTGTGTAGAGATTAACCTTGAACTGTTGCTGTTTGAAAAGACTCCGTCGCACTAAATTTCTTCTGTCGCTACTAGGTAATTCAAGTCGGCTTATATGTAATTTTCAGAGAAATAGAGTACATTGTCTGATTACTTCTTCGGTATGAAGCCCTGATTACCCTCGACCCAATTCCAGTTGTTCATCATCATCATCTATTTAGTTTAATCAGGCCCTTTTCCTCTCCTCCGTTCGCTAAGAACCCGCCATACATAACACGATTGGAAAACTGAATCTGAGAAATCCAAGGCTCGTAGGCTTTACAAATAAATTATTGCGAGGGCAAGCTACTTGTTCTGTCAATATTGCATCGCAACATAGTCTCCGATATCTACTGCGAGTAATCAAGCCATGAAGTGTCGAACTATCTGATAGATATCACAAAGCATTTTGTCGTGATTAGCCGGACCTATCGTGCTGCGATTGGTGAATACCAAGTCATGACTCCCACGGTGCATCTTCCAATGTGTGACTTACTACGATGTAGTGGATAGAAAAGATACAGATTCGCTTCATTTGCACCACTTCAAAATTAATCGCACAGAAAGGACAACCTACCGTCTTATCCGGATGGACATAAACTTTATTCAATTTTGAATGAAAAATCACGGTGTGTAAAGTGATACTTAGAAAAGGTGAGCTTAACTTTTTTTTCAAAATATCTATTCGAATAAAATTTTACATCATATATTTTTAAATCGAATTCCCATATATTCTTGAAAAATCTTAGAAAGTGTTACAAACATTGTTGATAATCGTTGAGAGCTAATCTTAATACTTCGAAATTGTTAAATACTTCTTCATTTCTTTGAAGCTGATGAAACAAACATATTTGGTACATTTCATATATTATCTTTATTTATTTTCAAAGCTGGTGCAAAATTAAAATGAATAGAATTCAAATAACGAATAAAATGTTGCATGTCCAAGCCTATATTAACAATCACTATAATTGCAATGATATCTATTCTATTGTTATATTAACATATTTTAAAAATTAGTAAACATACTTACCAATGCAAGACGAATTGAAGTGTCTATTACAGAACTGCTGAAACGTCCTTCTATTCATATTTCTTATTACTTTGCAGTATCTTTAAAATTAAATTGCTCCTTGATTTTGTTTACTTCTTCAGATCCCTCCTGAATTTCTAAATCTTGTATTTTCATCTTTTTTATATTAAATATTCTTATGATAATCATGACCAAATTTGACATTCCGTACATACTAATCAAAAAGACATTTAAAAAACAACTTTAAAACATATGTTCTAAAATGAAAAAAATTAAAGAAGAAAAGAAGAAAAACCCCAAGATGGCATTCTTTTTCAGCTGCATTTATTAATAGAATAAAAGAACTTTCTTATATCTGAAAAAAGGATATGAGCTCATAAAACAAGACGGGTGATGTATAGAAAAAATAAATAATATTTAGAGGCGACACAAAAATAAACTAATGCTATTGATATCGATTATTACATTTGTTTATATATTCATGAAAAATAAAAGTGAAAAAAAAATAAATATAGAGTGAACTTGAATCGAAGATTGTTCATACGCCTTTGAATTCAGCAAACTTATTTGTAACTTGAAATCATCCACTGTTTGCGCTTGAAGATAAAGTAATCCTCATAAAGTTTAATATTACGCTCGCATCAGTCAATCGAAGGAGGAAACCATTAAACTGTAGGTTTTAATAAATTTCGTTTAATGATCGATCTATATAATGCCTTCCATCTATTGTCTTCATAAAAGAGACAATATGAAAGTTTTGTTTTAAATTGTATTCAATTTCCATAAAATATTCCTTCATTTTTTACCCAAAACATTTTTCGGTAATGATCAAAAGATGGCAATGATATGTAGCTTATTGAACGATAATCAGAAGAACTTTTATGAAATTGAATATAAAACATTAAAACATTAAGAAGAAAGAACCTAAAATACGCATATAAAAGGTATAAAAACTTTGTTGTTTAAAATCCGAAAAATTCAAACACAAAGTTAATCAAATCAAATTCCAGAAAGCACAATAGCATGGCATACAAAACCTTGGAAATTACAAAACAATGCAAAGATAGGGAGAAAACAGCGGAACAATCTCTAACGAAATGAGCAAATACCGGACAAAAAGCGGAGACAATGACATCACACCATAGAATATTGAAGGATAACGTTATCTATATAAACTATATTCCCTGGGTCTTATGTTAATACGAAATTACGAGTTACATATCGGATGTCAACCCTCAAATAAATACGGTGCCGTACAAATATACTCAAAATAGTTTGGAAGGCAACGGTAATCCTAAGCTGTTTATTTCCTTAATTTTCGAGTCTTCACTTTAAGTTGATAAGCAGAAGTATGAATAAGTTAAGAGCTGAGGTATACGTTCTAAATATCTTGTGGTCATTCGATCAAAAGACATTATCAATTGAAAGGATGAAATAAAGTTGAATGACATTTACTTCACATTTCAGGAGACAAGGAGAAACAATATAGATATATGAACATCACAAATACATCATCATTTGACACAACCATGAAAATCTATCAGCAAATATCCGATGGAGATAATGAAAACACCTCAGGTCCTAATTCTACAAATCACAGTGGATTGCTTTCCGCCATAATTGAAGAATTCAAGCAAAATGACCGATGGTTTGACAGCAGAACGGAGACATTTTTCATTATTCTCTACTCAGTTGTCATAGTGACTGGTGTTTTAGGAAATTCTATCGTATGTTACGTCGTTTGGCGGTATAAACATTTACGAAAGCCGAGAAATTTGTTGATAGTAAATCTGGCAGCTTGTGACATCATTATGTGTCTGTTCTGCCTTCCATTTTCACTGATGAAACTGACAATCAAGAATTGGTACTTTGGGGAGTTTTTGTGTCGAGTCGTACCCAGTCTTCAAAACATCGATGTATTTGTATCGACATTCAGCGTCGTTGGTATCGCGATCGATCGGTATTGGGCCATCGTATGTGTTGTAGTCAATGATGCGCATCAACACATGACGAGTTGTATGATCTTGATCATTTGGGTGCTTGCGATCGTTTTCTGCTTACCCATGGTAATATTCAACTCTGTAATGGACGTGGGAGACGGTCTCTTAAAAGTGTGCGCTGAAGCTTGGCCATCCAGTACCGTCAAGGCATTGTACACAATTTTCGTTATGGTAATTCAATATATGTTACCATTGATAATTATTTCCAGCATCCATGCCAAAATATGTCACGTACTTCGATCGAGGATTCAAAGAGATCCAATAACGAGACACGAAATGCAGAGGGCTTTACGGGATATCAAAAGACATAAGAAGAACATGTTACTACTAACTACAGTGGCGGTAACATTTGCTATAACATGGTTGCCTTGGACTGTTCTAAATGTAACAGCAGATTTCGAGTATTATTTCCTAAAGTGTAACTTTAACTTCTGGTACGCAATTTGCCTTCTAGTTGCTATGTGCTCATCTTGTACTAATCCTATTTTGTATGGGTGGTTCAATGCTAACTTTCGAGAGGCTTTCTCATCGTCATTTTTCTTTTGGAGAAAATTGTCCACAGATTCCATGGAAATGGCTACATTTAAAACTGATTCAAGGGACAAAGAGAGGCGTAGCCCAATTGGCGCAGGCATAGAACAGGAATCACCTTGAAAGTGTCTTATGATCAAAATGAAATAGGAATGAACAATGACAAAAATAGCATAAAATGTTTAATATCTTTTGCCTTATGGAATATGCCTTAATGACAAGGTCATACAGTTGACGCACTCGTCTCTTCGCCTTTGGAAAGGGGGGGGGTTAAATGTAACTTTTGATGGACATATATAGAATATCTGAAAATATAATAATTTTTTTTCTATTTGTTTATTCAAGTTTCAGTGAACTCATATTAATCTTTGTTCTACGACCTTTATTGTGTCGCAATTTTTTTTTTACCTCTTTTCATTAATGATGTCTAATTCTGTTCATCAAGAGAAATAACTCAAAAATTCAGACATAGAGAATCAGAAACACAAAATGTGTAAGGAGTGACCTTAAATCTCATGTCATGTACCATTGTTTACCCTCTTGAAAAAATATATTATTGTTTATGTATATATGTCTTTTTCAATGTGCCATAACATATTTATAAAACTCTTATGAAAATATATCGTTTTCCTTATTTGAAACTTCATTTTCTTTCTACGACTATGTTTTTTCCTACTTTCTATTGATTGTATCATTTCTATTGATCGCATCATCTAATCAGGAGACGCTTACTCTCCCCGGGTACCTGGCCTCACTTCAGAATGTTATTCATTCCGAGGTTTGCAACCGTTCCAATGGGAATTCTAATGATCTCGACTTTGAGACTGAATAACTGATATGTACTGCTTTGATGTTTATTTCAAAGAGTGCATAGTATCTTTCTATCAACTGCGTCATACTTAATATCTATCAAATACCAAAAACAAAAAACATGTAAATAAATATCAATCATACCGCACATTTAATGTAAAGCGGCTAAAATTTGAGGTTATCCGAATTACGTGCACTGAACCCGCCACCTTGTCCGATAACCCAGCGATCTCGAAGAGCGCAAAATTGCATGTATATACTAGCCTCGTCACTGTAAGATGACAGTGATCCTCAAATCTAAACAATGTAATATGACCAGAGAGTGTGAAAATTATTATGTCCAAAGATTAACCGAAAGACGTAGCAGGATGGGCGGGATATGATGCTACAGGACACACGTTTTAGAAATTTCAGGCAATTTTGATAACAGAAATTTTCGAATGCGTTGAAAAGACGATCAACCGAAGTTGATCGAACTTGGCTACACGTGAAAGGAATATAATAAGGAAATACCGACTCTAGTTCTAGACCAAATTTTAAGGTTAACGAATTGTAATGACAAATATGGATAATGACCATATCCCTGTATACAGCACAAAGTCGATAATTCAGAAAATCAGAAACCGAAGGCATATAAAATCAGGATATGACAGAAACCAAAGCAAACAAACAAAAACTCCGGATATGGGAGTGAGACCAGGTGCCCAAGAAGAATCAGCATCTCCTGCTTGCATGCAACACCCGCCGCTTCAATATGGTAGAATTGTCACATCCTGTTATAACTTATATTCAAATTTTCTTCTACGTTATTACGTTCATATATCGAGTATCTTTTAATAATAGTTTTTGGAAATTGTGATGAGCAATAAACTTAATTGTATATATCAAAATTGAATTGAAATTAAATTGAATATATTTTAATGTAATTTCTTATAAACTTCATTAAATTATCTTCATTTTCCTCATATGTATTTTGTTGTCTAAACTCTTTAACCTGAAAAACAAATTCATCCAGTTATGCATAGAATCCTGATCTGAGTACAATATAGAAAATAAATGAAATACATTAAGAGAGAAAATCACATACCATCGAGCATTCCCTATGAAAATCATGGAAAGTGCAAAAATTTATATTTCAAATTTTCTTATTTCATCGAAAGAAAATGTAGGATTCTTAAACAAAATGGTGCATGATATTGATATTAAGTCAATTTTTCATTGTTTTTATGGCATTCAAAGTTGTTACCATAAAAGCATCGTTTGGTTTTTTTGTTTTCAAAAAGGTAAAGAGATGGAACACTTCCGTTTTATTATAAACACTTATTTCCTTTTGCAGTATGGAGCAGTTAAACATGTTCCCCATGACTGCATGTTTAATGTGTAATAATTCATTCAGCTCTGTCGCCTCAAAGAAGCTTTATTTGGGCCCTTTATCAATTTGACATCATGTATATTATTTTGCTTATTCGAAAACTTGTCACTTCATCCAAAAAAAAAAATATCATCAAAATTAAAGGAGGTTAAAATCTTATATCTTAGCCCAATCCCTCCAATCCTCCAATATTAATTCGGTCATTGATTTCATTTCCATTTAGAGCTGCGCACTCTATGCAAAATAAATGCGAAAAAATAATTAGATAAATAAATCCGTTGGACGCTACTGAAATAGATTTGACTTTGTCAGAAATCACTTCGGCATTTAATTTGTACCCCTGATGATGATTTACTATCCGAAACATGTGTCTGGTCCATAAAAATTGGTTCTTCAAGAAGGTGAAGGAGTTGGAACACTACCGTTTATTTATTGGCGATCTGAAAACGTCTTCTTGTCTTGTAATCTACACAGTAGAGAAAAACAACTTATCCAATTTAGATGTAAGAAAACAGATTTCTGGACAGAAATGTCGAACTGCTGTACCAGACATGCATGAGATAAAGAAGATCCAGACAACATTCTCAGCGGCAAATTGAGCATCGACGCACCCGCCGTCGATGTTCATGCATGAAAATGGAAACAATATCTCCAGAACATGCACTGTCCGAGGTCATATCTACATGTATATAGAAAGTGATATCGCGACCATGTCAGGGAAACTTTATAACACTTACTGTCAACCCCCTCGCGGGGAACCTTTTTACGAGCTCCACACGGCGAAGGGCATGTCTCGGATAATTAATTCTCATCAGTGGTACTAAATCAAAATGATTAAGTTGAAAAAGTAATTTGGTGTGGCGGTCCCATGTTTACATTTATATTTTATTGGTTATTTTTTGTTAAGAGTTAGCGGCTCGAAAATATTATTTAGCGTGTATTCACAAACATAATTCAATGAAAAATGGACTCATATGGAAAAATCGGTCAAACAATCAGTAGAAACACGAAGGACAACTTTATGTAATCTCCAGATTCTAGTGCAAGTACGTAATGCATTGGAGGTGGCGATGTTAATTCTGCTAATAAGCAAAGTTTAAACATCTTCAAAAAGATAATTCAAGTATAGTATCTTAGTGAGTAGGACCAAAATGGAATGTGCAATTCAACAATATCTCTTTCAGTGATGCTAGGTGCTGACATAGAAAAAAATCAGAATAGTGCATACATATAGAGCAAAATTCTAAACATAAACCTTGTCATTTATAATAATACAACGGAGAAAATTCATTAGCTTTAAGTTTCCTTTTTTGTCCTACATACTTTGAAAAGTACTATAACTTGCGTCATGTATGGCCAAAATATGGCAAAATGAAAATTATGTCCTAAATTTGAAAGTAGACTTAGCAAGATGGTTGGGATATGATGTTTCTGTACTAAAAGACTACACATAAACGAGACTACACGAGACCAATGGAAAGCCGGTGCCCACTTAAGACTGCCTTCTGTCACGATAGTAGCAAATGGTTTGGTTACCCGGATTATGTGCGCACAACCCTTCAATTCTGGGTAACGTAGCGGTCTCGAAGAACGCACAAGTGTTGTGTAAAATAGCATAATTACTGTAAGATGACGACACGGACAAAACAGCTTAAGGTATTAGGGGTATAATAACAATATCGTCGAAAAGCTAGAAACTATGTACTTCTCCATCTTCCAAATTTTTAGATTTTGATTTTTTAAAAATTGTTTCATTCGACTCGCCATGAAAATTTATGGACATGAACATTACCGAACGTCTAAAAATTCGATAGCACCATTTTGATGTCACCAGATATTGCAGCATGGACAAGATATGCACGTTTCGGGTACTTTACCATCGTAAGTGATCCTCAATCTAAACAATGTAATATCACCAAAGAGTGTGAAAAGATATGTCCAAAAAAGTACCGAAAGACATAGCAGGATGGGTGGGATATGATGCTACAGGACCTAACTATTCGACAAAATTCTTGACATTTAATTTTTCTGTTATCCAACCCACCGGAAGTAGAGTATTATACTCCTAATAAAGGTTGGGCCAAAGTAAAAAAAAAAAACAAAACAAAACAAGATGAATATGTGCCAATTAGGCGGTATCAGTCAAGCCAAATGATCTGAAGACGCAATTGCACGGTTTTCATGTTCGCATATTTTGAGAAAGAAAGACGTCAAAAGATATTGTCAACAAAGTTCTGACATTTCTTGAAAATATGTGTCATTAACAGATGCCACACTTACTGTCTTTTTATGTAATACTTGTCAAAGATTAATACGCCAGCTCATTGAAAATGTCACAGTCTAGGTCCTTTTTGCGTATTAATTCCATACTCATTCATTAGTTATTACACTTTGTGCCCTTATGTCTAAGTTGTCTCAGTTGTTTTTGATAACGTCAGGTCAGTGAAATGTCGCGGTACTTTTTTTAAGGATTCAGTACTGTCGCAAGCGAAACAAGTTTTCGTCATTAGGAAAAATTATTTTTAAAAATGTACGGAAGAAGCCAGACAATATACTGTGATCAACAAAGACAAAGGAATTCGATTAAGATTATTGTATTAGATGTCCTTATTTTGTGGGTTGAATCGAAAGCGATTCTCACCTCCCTCTTGTTTTGAAATTGAAAATAAGGTCATTGAATGTATCATTTTTATAATAAAATTGTTTTATTCTATCCACAATGCGGTTGTATTGATTAAACAGATTAAATGGCAACGTCTGAATTGTGTTCCATCAAAATTGATCATGAAAAAAAGGTGCGGATCTCCAACGAGACTCGAGTCCAGTACCCACAGCAAAATAGCGAAAAAGCCCTATGCAAAAAGACAGAGTAGACAAACAAATGAAATCTTATAATTACAAATTACAAATATATGGATTCGATACTTGTTAAGGTAATAATTACCTAAAAAGTCAAAGTAGAGAGCATATTGCGACGAAATCACTTTTAAAGATTTTGATAACTTTACTTATGGATACATGGATACAGATGATTTTGAAAAAGCAACAAAAAAAAAAAAAAAAAAAAAAACACGAACACAATAAGACTCGTTTGTGAAAGACTAATTGACACTCTCAAGGAAGACGGTTATGGCCGCCTCGAGTTTAGTTGATAACGGTAAGCTTATTTGTATTTATCTATTTCTTGTCCAAAAAAGCAAATGTAATCCTAACGGATAAGAACGAAATGTAATCCTTACAATTTATCTTTTTACCCCATAGCTATGATAATTTTATCACAAGGAATGGAATAAGGCATCCATTATCCCTCGTCCGGTCTAAAGTCACTGTTACAAAAAGATATGAGCTGCTAGCCGATTTCTTGCCATCCTGCCCTTAATGACATCGAAAAGAGACCATCCCATCAATTAGAAAGGTTTGATAAGAAAATATTTCCTGAGTCATCCCAAATTGGTTAGACTTTCTTTCAAATTCTTGCAAAGTAATGACATCAAGCAAGTAAAGGAGGACAAGATATAATTGATGCATTTTTTCTTATCCATTCGTTCATTCTAGAAAAGATTATGAAACTAATCAAAAATAAAGTACGAGTTCATATATATTTTCTTTACTTTGCTACTTGTTACTTCGAGAAAATGTGGCACAATAGATTTTGTACCTTAAAAACTATATAAAATTTGTACATATGCATTTAAGTTGTTATATTAACAAAATATCCTAGATCTTATTGCCCTGAAAATGATAATTTTCGTTCAGAGCACTTTTATTTACAACACAGGAGACGTCTTTGAGTTAAAGAAGATCCTGACGATAATCTCAACAGCACTCACAATAGAGCACAAAATTGAGCACCGACGGACCCCCAGCAAGCCAGAGGTGGGACCAGGTGCCCGGGAGGAGTAAGCATCCCCTGTTGGCTAGCTGCACCCGCCGTGAACTCTGATGTAAGAAAGGAGGGGATCCATTATCATTGGCATATAAATTTGGCCTGGTCAAAAGTGACTGTTTAATAAAATATGAGCTGTTTTCGGATTTCTTGCCTCCTTGTCCTAATTGCATGGTAACGCGACCATCCTCTCGTATGAAAAGGTTTGATAGGGGAAAATTCCCTAGTCATCCGAAATTGGTTACAACTTGTTTCAAAATACTAGCATAACTTCAAGTAAAATGAACACTTAATTCGTCTGAGTGCCCCATTTGCATATGTGAAAAAGGCCGTCCTAGTACCTTGACCGATTTTTTTTTCAATGCGAGTATTTTTCAAATTTGTCTTAGTCTGTGTGTGTATATTGATATTTGTAATCGTAATATGTGTCTTTCGTGGCACTGGAATTTATTTATCCTGTATATCAGAGTGTTTTGCAATGGAACTTGTATTGGTACTGTGTTTGGGATATATTGTTGGTAAACATGGCCAATACATATACTTATGTTGAAGATGCATTTCTATATAGCAAAATTCTTTAATTCAACAATATGATGTAGACCGCATGACACAGACCAACAGAACACACACGCATAGTTTAACCTACACCAATTGACAATCGAAGACAACAAGAAAAATCGGCCAATAAACAAATAGCTACACACTGTATAAAGACGAATGACAGGCTTTGGAGGAACGAGATCAATTGATACCAGGAGCCTATTTTAATATGGTAATCTACGAAACATGTTCACAAGTTTGTAACAAACGGAACCTTGACACCGTTATGTTGGAAAAGAATCTTTTAAATACCTAAATAATTTTGCAAGCATTTACATAAGAACTAAAACCATCTCAGTTTTGCTCGTCGCTATTGTTGTACGTGTTTTTATGTTTTTCCTCATCAAATAAAACAAACTCTTTTTTCAAATTTTCGACCGCGTGGTCTTTATCAAGAAAATTTTACAGACACAATATAAAGTCTATGTAACGTCCATCTTTGCGCTTGTAATGTTTGTTTAAGCGCTTGCTTATCATGACGTCATAGACGTCCTGAGACCTGGAAGAGCTTTTTGATGATGTTACACCACTTCCCTAAGGAAGATTACTTTGGACATTTTATGTTTTTGCCCATTGTTCTCGATGGTTTATGTGTAGTCCTTTGTGTTTGATGTTTCTGTGTTGTGCGTTGACGTTCCTTGTCCCTTATTTGTCTCTTTCTGTGTTTGTATGCTTTGTGTTTTTGCATTGGGTGTTTTGGAGTTTTGCTGTGGGTGCTGCAACCTGGTGTTGTTGGAGATCCCCTCCTTTGTTTGTGGATTCAAGATACGTATATATTTCAAGCAAAGATCCGTTGTCTTGGATGGTTGTGTCATCGCAAATACAACCTGAGATTAAGACATTAGTAATATGGTGGTACGATGTGGATTTTGTCATGAAAGAAATGATAGGCATGCAAATAAAACGTAGACGACGTTCTATGTATGACATAACAGCAAAGTACTAAACATAGCCGTGGCTGCGTCATGCTGAATACCTCGATGTTCAATGATACTCTTCGATAAACAATGGTAGCTCATATATGATATTGCAAAATGCGTTATAGAGAGAATTCCATCAAATTGATCAAACATGAGACTTTGAAAACAAAGTAGACGGAATGAATACGCAATAAGAGTCATTATAAATTGGAATTAGATATAGGAACATCGAATACAGCTACTTTAATTATCTCCCTCCGCTTCTTACATGCTATATTTGCATGACTTTGTATCAAGATATCTGAAGACGCTATGCGAGTGAATACATGTACTTATGGAACTTGACTAATTAAGTATTCATGTGATATGAATAATACATGCTGATGCAGGAGATTCAATCGTCGGAGATTATGGTAGAACTCTAAGATTGCCATCGTACGGCATTTACATCTCTCAGCTCATCAGATACGCTAGAGCTTGCTCCCATGTTTCGGACTTCCATGACAAAAATATACAAATTACAAAAAAAAAGACTTATCAGTCAAGGCTATAGATATCATAAACATGTGAAATCTTTTAGAAAACTCTACAATAACTATTCTGAACTTCTTTCAAAATTTGGGACGACTCCGGCATCAGAGTATGTATCATTGGGACTTTCATTGCTTACATTTTACCTTATGAACAAAATCATAAGGATCAAAGGCAGATCAAACTTTATCCAAAAACGTCGGTCGCCTGCTTTACCGAGGATATGATCCTACAGTCATCACAAAAACACTGAGCATGGTACTGGTCTACTGGACCAATCTACAGTTTAGTACCAGTGTCTTTTCCAACGTTGCACACATGTCAACTGTGATAACGGGACTCCTTAATGGGCCTTGTTGAAATCTCGTCAGCGAAGACTTGGTCTTGCTTTTCTGTCCTTTCCGAAAGTTGATCAGACTTCTCGGGTGATTGATCTTGAGCTCGCTTTAGCCAGCAAGGCACAGATTGTTACATGCATGCCATAGAATTTTTAGATCCATTTATATAGAATCTGTGTTAAAGAGGCCGCTGCGTTTAACTATCTTGTTTGTGCTGTCATCTTACAGTGAGAAGTTTTATGTTTATTCAACAATTGTGTGTATATGGAGACCCCTCTGTGTATCCGGATAAGTGGGAGGGTTGTGCGCACGTAATCCGGATAACCACACCATTTGCTAAAGCAGATGACCGTCCAAAGTCGGCGTTGGTTGCACATTGGTCTCCTTCCTTTTATGTGTTGTCATCAATGTTTTATGTTTCTGTGCGTCTGTTACAATTGTTTTGTATGATGTTCTAGTGAATATTGTTGTGTCTTTTTGCGATTTGGAGTTTGTATGATGTCATTTATTTGTCGCTTTCAGGGTGGTCATGCTGGAGATAATTTCCTTTTCTTTCCATTTGAACAAACAGAACAATGAAGATCTGGAGGTAGACAACGGCTCCAATGAACACTGCTATTGGTTTATGTCAGCTTTGTTACGAATGGACCCTTGTCATTGATATGTTGGAATATAACTGTTTGACTACCTCAATAATTTTGCAAACATTTGCAAAACAACTAAAAATATCTCAACCTTAGTTTTGCTCGTCGCTGGGTTTTTTTTCCTTGTTTTTCAGATGCAAAATACGTATCTATTTCAAGCATAGATCTGTTGTCTTTGATTGTTGTGACATCGCAAATACATGTAAAACCGGAGATTTAGACATTTGTAATAAGACAGTACATTGTGGATTTCGTCATGAAAAAAGATATATAGATGCAAATAGAACCTAGTCGACTGAAAAAGCATTGGAAGGTTGTTTGGTTCTATCTAATTTCGCACTGAAAGTTTAAGAAATGTCATAAATATCATAATTATGATGGAATGAACAACAACGAGACCACAATTCGAAAACATGAAACAAAAAACATTAATACAAGGAACACTATCCTAGCTGTATTCAGTCAGAGTTACTGATGTAATCTACACCGATAAAGACATAAAGTAAGCCTAATAATTTCTTTTTTTCCCTAGTTGATTGCCCATAGTTATGATATTATCTTCACACGGAACGGAATAAGGCATCCATTATCCCTAGCAAATTACGTTTACCGGTACGAAGTCACTTTTATATAAAGATATGAAATTTCATCCGATTTCTCGCTATTTTGTACTAATGGCATCGAAAAGAGACCATCCTTTCATATAAAAAGTTTTATAGGAAAAAAATTCCCTGGTTATCCAAAATTGGTTACAACTCGATTCAAAATACTGTCAAAGTATTGTTAACAAACAAGCAAAGCAACGAAAGAAAATACTTCATTCATTCATTCATTCGTTCGTTCATTCATTCATTCATTCATTCATTCATTCATTCATTCATTCATTCATTCATTCATTCTTGTAAGTACGAGTTTTATGTATATCTATTTTTCTGTATATTTATTTAATATATATTTATATATATTTTTTGATATTTATTTAAAGAAAAATTCAATCAAAAATGGTAACTGGAAACCAAACTTCATGACATAAAAAGCCCAATGGATTTTTGTAGAAAACACAACCATATATACATATATGCACAGTCAATGTAATTCCCTATGATACAACTATTGACTTCCAGAACGTGTTCCATTTCTACATGTAAACGCTCGTGACGTCACAATGTATATATAAGTGCTGCGACGGCTGTTCTAACCTACAAATCGAACCCGCGGTGACCTAAATCTTTACGTCACTCTTTACCTAGAAAACGCGATTTTAGAAGACAAGACTGAAACTGATAATTGTGGTGTATATTATACAGCTCACGAGCATTACATGTACGATAAATGAACTTGCTGTGTGTTGCATGTATGATTACCCATTAAGACACTTATTCTCTATAAATTACACTTGCATTATTTTGGTCTGGTCTCACTCCCATTTTGGGAGTTCGATTCTGATTTTGTATGCCTTTGGTTTATGATTTTTCTGAATTATCGATTTTTTACTGTGTATTGGGATATGGTCATTATCCATAATTGTTATTGTTAAGAATATATTAAATCTTAACCTCAATGTCCTTTGAAACGATAATTTTCTATCAGAGCACTTTTTATTTACAACATTTGGACATCTATGGAGACCTTAATAAACTCGGATGAACTCAAATGATATGAACACGTTATCCGGTTATGTACACCATTTTCTCATATTTCAAATAGCTAAGGATTCAACATGATCATGGCTGCATCATTCTAGATATCACTCGATCAACAAATAGAGCTGATATATGATATCTTAAAATGAATAATAGAGGGAACTCCTTTTACTATACATTAAATATGACATACAAACAATAAATAAGTGTATTACTTAGGAAAAAGAAGAATATCTTGTAGGTGACATCACTTATTGAGGGAAGTGATAATTTAGATTTCAGGAAAAACGACAAAACCCAGAAAGATGTAGACAAATATGTCCACTATTAGTACATGTATTTACTAATAAAGAAAGAAAAAAAAATTGCCGTTTCAAAAACACTTGCCAATCCATTTAGTAATTCAAAACTACCATTTTGTGATCAATCTAATTTTTATTTCACTGCTCTAGCATATAAGCCAAACAATTAAAATTTCATAGTACATGAAATTTGATAAAATGTGGGCGTTATTTTTTCTTAATTTCATATTTTATTTTCACCGCTTTGCAAAACAAAGAAAGATCATGCTTGAATTAGATATATTTTGCTGTTGAACTTATATATAAATGTATATAAATTTTCATTTCAGTCTAGGTCCTGTTGAGATATTTTTCATGCATTTTGGTCATTTGATCGTCATGTGAATACCAGTAAAAGAGTGCTTGACCGTAAAGAATGATTTTTCCCAAATATGAAAATAAATCTTCACTTTCTAAGAACTTTCTGTTCATCAAATATAAAAAGATTTTCATATATGTAAAAAGCAGCGTACTGCAATCAAAGGTCAATGAGTCTACTATACAAATGAACATGAAAACCGGGGAAATTTTCCAAAGTTCTCAGCCAACTTCCAAACATTTATACTTTATACTTTAACACCATTTCTCTGATTTTATATTGCGACACAAACACTAAAATCTTCACAAAACCTAGATTATTCATTTGATAGGGAATTATTTTTCGTCATGATGAACTGAAAGATTGGCATATAAGGAGACAAAAAATTGAGTTTACAGGGAGGGGGAGGGACTTCTTTGAAATAGATATTGTGAACCATAAATGTTGAAAATAAGTAATCTGACCCACGGAATTTGTTGTAAAGTCACTTAGTACAAAAACAGACCGTCCGTGTGTAAGGGGTAGGGCCACGAAGCCCGATATCAAATTGGCCCTAATTTTTATAAATTTTTAACATTGTACTTTATAGAATTTTTAAGTGTTATTTGACATTTTGAAACGTTCTCTACAGAATCACAAATCTACTTTTTGTAAACATTGCTTATTTCAACACCTTTTTGCCCTTTGAAAACACCAAAATAGGTCATATTCGGCGAAATTGATGCAAAAACTCAATATTTCTATTAAATTAGCAATGGCAGCATGCATTAACTATGATGGAAAATTTATATGTGAAAGATTATCATTATATCCTCTTGTCATAAAAGTTTCATCTCAGTTAACGCATGCGGCCACATTGAATTCTACGACAAAAGACAAAATTCCTAGCAATTTTCGCCATATTTTGACAATAACGTCAAAATGACGTCACTTCATGACGTCATTACAGTTAAATGGCACATTGTTTGGTGATATTATTCTTTTCATGAAAAGCGGTAAACATTCGTGTATTTTCATGAGAGATATCAAGTATTCCTCATGAAATTTATTTCAAGAGAAAAATCAAGGGCCGATTTAGGGGTCTCGTGGCCCTACCCCTTTACTATTCCTGTCAGAATTATATGCTAATCTGATAGGAATTCACTTAATGGAAAATAAATCATTCGGATGGCTCCGCGTTGAAAATTAATATTCTAACACGAAAAAAATCGCCAGCCCCCCCCCCTCTCAAAAATCAAATGGTATTTTTTTCTTCAAATTGTTTCCTGAAATAGTCATTAGTAATTCAACAAAGGGAATCCTTCGCTAAATTTCAAAGTGAATACAATCCTAAATATCGACAATAGTTTGCCAATAAGTCATAAAAAGGTAGATTTGTCAAGAGAAATTAGCATGTGCAATATAATAGCATGACCTCAACATGAGCGTTGCTGCATCATATTAAATACCGCAATTTTCAGTGAATAAGTATCATTCGATCAACAAGGAGAGCTATAATTTATATTCTAAAATGCACACTGGCGAGAATTCCATTAATTTGGTCAATTAAACATTACACTTTGATGACAAAGAAGATGGGATTACAACACAATAAAAGCCATGTAATATTGGAATGAAATAGGTACATCAAATACAGTGATTTGAATAACAGCAGCAAGTCAGTCATCCCACTAAATCATTTCAACCTTCATTCTTTATTTCCATAAGGTTCTATCAAGATATCATGAGACGCTAATTTGCAAGAGAATACCATGTCAAAATTGACTACCTTGTTTTCAGTTGACGCAATTTCAAACGCGGTAGCTTTATGACTAAACAGATAGAAGATAGAAAATACGTTACCATTTAAAGATCAAGCTATCCTTTATACATTGTATCAGCAATTTTAAGTTCAGAATTAAAATTTCATTAAGATGAAATGTTAAAAAATGTGGGCGATCCTTTTTTCTTCAGGTTTTTTTTTTACTTTCCAAGGTTTTCCCACAAGGAAGAAACATGTTATGTTATGCGCAGACATATTTTGCTGTTGGACTTTTCTATATATATTTTTTTCATTTCAGTCTGGTTCCTGCTGCGATATTTACCATGCATTTCTGCATCAGTCAAGGGAAGCCATTGCTCGTCAAGGAAACGCCATTAAAAACTTACTAGAGTAGGCAGCATTTATATTAACATGTTTTTAAGAAATACTAAATCCTAAAGGTTTAAAAAAAAAATCCGACGGTCTTCAAATTCCAACAACAACTATTTCCATTTATGTGGTAAATCAAGTATATCTTTTAATAAGAGGTTTCCTTCAAAGAACGAATAATAGTTTAATCTTTTTATGTTTTAAAGTACAAAGATACTTCTCGTCATCTCCTTCAAGGATTCTCAGTAGAAAATAATAATTTCCATTTATAGAGGGAAAATATTATGCAAATAGTGCTTTGTAATATTATCATGAACTATTATTTAGTGAAGTAAAAAGATGGTTAAAGTAGCCATGAATGCCTCTTATGACGACTCTAATATGTCGCATATAATAGGGAGAAGATTACATTATTAACTTTTTTTAATTCTAGGAAATTAATTATATGTTAAGCTTTCCTTTATCTGCGGTAGTAATATCTAAACTCCGAACAACTTAAATATTATGTCATTGCATCAGATAAACTATTAACACATTTATTACTATAATGTGCTGCCATTTGGTCTCGTGGTTTATGTGTGGTCTTTTGCGACTCATGTTTCTATGGTGTGAGTTGGTATTCCTTGTCCCTTTTTACGTCGCTTTCTTTGATGGTCTGCTCTGTGTTTTTGCATTGGGTGTTTTGGGGTTTGCTGTAGATGCTAAAGCCGGTTGTTGTTGGAGATCCCCTCCTGTCTTCTATTTGAACATAATTTGACTACTCACTTGATCGCAAGAATAAAAGATACCCTACTCGTATCAATTGTTGAGCAAAGACATCTGCATAAAGATAAGTTACAACCTCAACAACTTCATATAATATACAAAGAGCGAAGAGATAAATGTGTTCTGAAGCCAACGGTGGAAGTGGATTTCCTGCAAAAATTCAAATGATATAGATACCATTCAATTGATCTCGCTTAGTCGTAAATTTTGGTATATGACATGTGGTCGAACGTTTATGCAATCATGTTATACAGATAAAACACTTTTTTAGACGGGGCGTTTTCAAATTTAAATTTCAGCATGACTTTGTCTAGTTTAACATGAAGTCTTTGCACAGCGTCACGACGTCACAGGAAAAAATTCTTTGGAAATCGCCAATCTAAAAATTGTTTTGTCTGTAAAGTTTGATCGCAAGCACGGACTATCGTATAACTTATATTGAAATTTACGATTAAGCGAGATCTATTGAATGGTATCCATTTCATTAGAATTTTTTAATGACAAAGTATCCAAACTCGCGTTAATCCAGTTTCCGATGTGAGTCGCGCGGACAGTCTTTAAGAGAAGGTTAAAACCGGTGACTGAATCAAATTTGGATTTTTGACCGGTTAAAAAAAAATTTCAACATTATATCAACTAAATGTAATAGTGTTTTTTATATTTTCATAGTACTTATCGTCCAAAAAATTGCAATGATAACAAAGGAGGGGATCTCCAACAACACCAGGTTGCAGCACCAACAGCAAAACCCCAAGACACCCAATGCAAAAACACATAGCAGACAAGCACAGAAAGAGATGCAAAAGGAACAAGGAACGTCAACGCACAACACAATTCGGTTCAATTCACAATTCACAATTCAATTTCGGTTGATCGTTTCTTCAACGCATTCTAAATTTCTGTTATCAAAATTTCATGAAATTTCTAAAAAGTGGGTCCTGTAGCATCATATCCCACCCATCCTGCTACGTCTTTCGGTACACTTTTTCGACATAGTAACTTTCATACTTTTTTGGCATATAACATTGTTTAGATTTAGGATCACTGATGAGGGTTATGTACCCGAAACGTGCATGTCTGATCCACGTTGCCAATTTATCTGTTTTTAAATGATGCTATTCAATTTGAAGACGTTTACATTTATACCACTTGGTGAGTGTCACTGCTGGTGGACCAGGAGTCCCCGAGGGCACATGTAGCCAAGTTCGATCAATTTCGGTTGATCGTTTCTTCAACGCATTCTAAATTTCTGTTATCAAAATTTCATGAAATTTCTAAAAAGTGGGTCCTGTAGCATCATATCCCACCCATCCTGCTACGTCTTTCGGTACACTTTTTCGACATAGTAACTTTCATACTTTTTTGGCATATAACATTGTTTAGATTTAGGATCACTGATGAGGGTTATGTACCCGAAACGTGCATGACTGATCCACGTTGCCAATTTATCTGTTTTTAAATGATGCTATTCAATTTGAAGACGTTTACATTTATACCACTTGGTGAGTGTCACTGCTGGTGGACCAGGAGTCCCCGAGGGCACATGTAGCCAAGTTCGATCAATTTCGGTTGATCGTTTCTTCAACGCATTCTAAATTTCTGTTATCAAAATTTCATGAAATTTCTAAAAAGTGGGTCCTGTAGCATCATATCCCACCCATCCTGCTACGTCTTTCGGTACACTTTTTCGACATAGTAACTTTCATACTTTTTTGGCATATAACATTGTTTAGATTTAGGATCAATGATGAGGGTTATGTACCCGAAACGTGCATGTCTGATCCACGTTGCCAATTTATCTGTTTTTAAATGATGCTATTCAATTTGAAGACGTTTACATTTATACCACTTGGTGAGTGTCACTGCTGGTGGACCAGGAGTCCCCGAGGGCACATGTAGCCAAGTTCGATCAATTTCGGTTGATCGTTTCTTCAACGCATTCTAAATTTCTGTTATCAAAATTTCATGAAATTTCTAAAAAGTGGGTCCTGTAGCATCATATCCCACCCATCCTGCTACGTCTTTCGGTACACTTTTTCGACATAGTAACTTTCATACTTTTTTGGCATATAACATTGTTTAGATTTAGGATCACTGATGAGGGTTATGTACCCGAAACGTGCATGTCTGATCCACGTTGCCAATTTATCTGTTTTTAAATGATGCTATTCAATTTGAAGACGTTTACATTTATACCACTTGGTGAGTGTCACTGCTGGTGGACCAGGAGTCCCCGAGGGCACATGTAGCCAAGTTCGATCAATTTCGGTTGATCGTTTCTTCAACGCATTCTAAATTTCTGTTATCAAAATTTCATGAAATTTCTAAAAAGTGGGTCCTGTAGCATCATATCCCACCCATCCTGCTACGTCTTTCGGTACACTTTTTCGACATAGTAACTTTCATACTTTTTTGGCATATAACATTGTTTAGATTTAGGATCACTGATGAGGGTTATGTACCCGAAACGTGCATGTCTGATCCACGTTGCCAATTTATCTGTTTTTAAATGATGCTATTCAATTTGAAGACGTTTACACAGATACGTCTGTATAACATCTGTATATAGTCTATATACATAAAAAGAAAAGAGGGTTAGCGACTTCAGAAAAATGGGGTCCTTTTGCAATATTAACAGGTTAAATTTTCTACTTCATATTCTTATTTCATAAAAGATCATTTCTAACTTTTTTTTCAAGAAAATTGAGTAAAATAATACTATTATTATAATTCACATAAAATTGTTGCACATGTGATGTCAAGAATTTGTGTGTAATGTGTGTATGTTTATACAGTGATGTCAGTTACATGTATTGATGTATTGTCTTCTGTTTTCGTATTGTCATTGGTGTTGATATTACTTGTATGTACATTCCTGTGTGTATGTCTGTGTTAATAACATGCAAAAAAAAACACACACACAAACACAGAAACATAAAACAAAAAGGACTACACATAAAACAACGAGACCAATGGGCAACCGGTGCCGACTTAGGACGGCCATCTGCCACGGGAATAGCAGAAGGTGTGGTTATCCTGGATTACGTGCGCACAACCCTCCCACTTTTCCGATTACTGATAAAGTCAGTCGGTCACGAATAGACCCCTGGTTGATGTTGCATGAATTTTGTTTTTAATTATCAAGGCATAATGAGTAATTCTGAAATATAGTAAATTGAATTATTCAAATATATTTCTTTTCTTATTTGGACGTCATGAACGGCGGATTTAATTTCGTTATTTCATGACGTTTGAAAAAATGTGATTTTTCATCATTTTCCCCCCTTATTATTTTCGTGCCAATTGGCTCTAGATAGCAATCTCTGTAGTTTGGTAAGATTAATTATTCAAACGATTTAATTTTACTATTTCTCATATATAGAGAGAATAAGTGTCTTAATTTGTGTTTTGTTACGGGTATACAACACACAGCAAGTGCATTTATCGTACATGTTATGCACGGTAGCGCATTTCATGCGATAAATGCATTTGCTGTGTGTTGTATACCCGTAAAAAACGGAAATTATGACATTTATTCTATATATATACACCGAAGTTGTCTGTTTAATTTTTGTTTTCTGAATTCTACGTAAAAGGGTGACGTTAAAATTCATCTCACCGCGGGTTCAGTTTGCAGGTTTCTTTAGATTTTATGCCGTGTGACGTCACGAGTGTTAATACACGAATTACAGCACGTTCCTTTCAATAGTAACATCTCAGGAAATTACATTGGTTGTGCATATATATATATTTATTTGACTTTTGACATCCTTGAAGGCGGATTTTTTTTATTCCATAATTTGATGACATTTGAAAAGATTGTTTTATATCATTTGATTTTTATTAAGCGATCATGACTGTTCTTATCGTATTTCACCAAGAATTTTTGTCACATTTCTCCTTGTTATTTTCGTGGCATTTGACTCTGGATAATCATCTCAGCTTTCATTAAAATTGAAGCCAATCTTCGGCCTTCGATAGTATCTGTAGAGATACAAAATGTCTTCTGTATAAAGCATCGATTTCTAACCACTGTTCTTTTTTTAAGGGGGGGGGGGGGGGTAGAGATCTCCTTGAAAAATATAACAAAGAAAACATTTATGCTGAGAAGGTGTTATAAGAGATTGTTTACGACACATTTATAGTTATTAGGTCAACAAATAGTCAATCTTCCCGAGGCATTTCTATTTGATATATCAGTGCAATATTCAGTCAAAGAATAGAATTACACATTTATTGTCACAATTCTATTAGACCAAGTCAAGACAATATGTCACATTAAGCTTAGCCCTGTGCTCCGATTTCTCGCTGTCTTATACATGTAAAAATAATGATGTTGTCTAATGATAAGCTTCTTTATAACCAACCGATATATGACCATTTTCTGACTTCTTTTTTCTAATTAAGGTCCTTACAGGCTCTAATTCCTAAGTATAGTAATCGATTCATTTAATTCTGATAGTACGTTCAGGAATTTTTCGTCGACGGATATGGAAGATATCTCCAGGAAAACTACCCTGTGTCGACCACAGCGGAACACACGCACATGATACAACAAACAACACATATTAGACTAAGAAAAACGAACAACGAGTGACAACGAGACACACCACAGTCCAACGGAAGGCTCCAAAAAATCAAGGCAGACACATAAAAACATAAATCATGAATGACAGAACAATGAGGAAAGTCAATGTACATCTGACTTTGATATGCTACATGATTCATGTGATTTATGGAAATAATTAGCATGACACGTTTTAACAGCGCCACCTATAATGCATTCTGCAATAACTCCCGCACTGGACATGGTTCATTAGATAAGTTGTCCTTCATGTTTCTGTGGAGCTTGCGTCGTTGTCTCCTGTTAGTCCTATTTTCTCTTCGTGTTGGAAAGCTCTTGTTTGTATTTGTTTCCAAAATTCGTAAGCCTGTCGATTGTGGTTTTGGAATAAGTTTTCGGTTTTTTGTTTTTGACTTTCACTCACTGATTTGGACAGGTCTTCTGCTATATTATTGCGAACGGTGTGGTAACGAAATAAAGATTATGCTTTGTGCAGGGAGGAATGCATGAATATGTACGGATCATTACATATGTCAAGCTTTTTTTCTGGAAAAGAAAATGTCAAACACCGTGATCAAGGTAAATAAATGATAATTTTCGGTTTGTTAAGAAAGATCATGACACAGATAATGACTTTGTGAAAATATAAACAGATCATCCGTTAAGGAGTCCCGTCATATAGCTGGTAAATTTTTAAACAAACATGGTTATTGTTTGAAGAAGAAACAATAGATCCGAATTGCATAGTCCATGCCTATTTTTTTCTTTCTTTGTTTAGCATCACTCCAAGAAATGGAAACCTATCTACCTATCATTTAATTTCCATTGTCATTTTCAAGAAACGAAGATTCTGATTGGCTGAGAAATTTTGTTGATACTTTTTCACGGAAGTCTATTTATAGCACTATTTTTAGAACTGGGGGTTCCCTCAAACACGAACGAACTCTTTGCTGAAAATACAATTTGTTGATGTTTGCATATTATTTCAAGGGTACCATTTCTTTTCTACTTACTCAAAAATTAACAGTGAATGTAGAATTTGCTCAAATCGGTCCTTATTTCAAAGATATAGAGAGACGATCGTTCGCTGTTTGACTTGTTTTGGCAGACGTATCACTGCGAAACCTTCCGACTTAGGAAATATAGTGCGGTAATTGATTGTTTTTAGATCCAAGAAAACAGTCTGTCTTCCATAATTAAATGATAAGAAATGAATCTTATATTTTTTCTGTTGATGCAGGTATCACCCGAAAAATTGGACAGAAAACTTTTGCATCAACGCGCTACGCGCATTGATGCAGTTTTCTATCCAATTTTTCGGGTGATACCTGCATCAACAGAAAAAATATAAGATTCATTTCTTAAATCCGTTAAAACATACAACTGAGAGACGTACATATCTTAATAAAACGTAAGAAATATCAAAAAGTACAGCATCTCATGGTAGGGAAGCAAAGAAAGAGCACAAAATGTTATGTTTGTTTCATTCTCGACTTTGAGATTGAATAACTGTTAGGTACTTCTTTGATGTTTATGCAATGAATTTTCAGGTTACCTAGCCTTTGTAAAACTAAATGTCCAATGAAAACTGTTGAGACTACACTTCTTCTTTTAAAAGAGAATTTTTATGGAAAAATATGGAAATACATGTAGACTTGGGTTTTTGTTTTTTGTTTTGCAAACACCCCCCCCCCCCCGAAAACCTAATCCGCCCGCCGACGCTTAACAAAGAAAAAACTTGGTGTGGCCTTACGTCATTAGAAAAATATATTTGTTTAATCAAACCACTGAATTTATTGAGGACGAACACTGCCTTCAAAGATTCATGAAAATTTACATGGTGTTTAGATGAATTGTCAGGCAAAATCTAGTGGAAGTTCAAACTAATGAAGAGGTGTCTTTGTTCAGACGACACAATCCCAATCCTAGAACAACAATTCCGATCTATGTGGTAAATCAAGTATACCTGTTATAATTGAAACAAAAATTTCCATCAAAGAGGGCATACTTTTTTTGTACTAAAAATACGAGGATACTTTTCGCCACCACCTAAAAGGATCTTCAATAGAAAATTATTTGGATCAATAGAGAATGATAAGATTAATTAGATAATATAATGAGAAAATGATTAGTACTTTAATCAAGTACTATTATGAAGTGCGGCTGAAGTGACTATGTTTGCCTCTAATTACGAATTAATCCAAACGTCGCATATGTTGAGGAAAGGACGTTTATTATGTTGGTATTTTTTTTTCCAGATTCCATTTTCATTTTTTGAAAATCGTTAACTTGCTTTATTTGTCGCAGAAATATGTATACGTCAAACAACGAAAATGTTATATCTTATATTGAGAAAATAATTATGTCCAAAAATGTACCGAAAGACGTAGCAGGATGGACGGGATATGATGCTACAGGACCCATGTTTTAGACATTTCAAGAAATTTTGATGACATTTTCGAATGCGTTGAAGAAATGATCAACCGAAGTTGATGGAACTTGGCTACATGTGCCTTCGGGGACTCCTGGTCCACCAGCAGTGACACTCACCAAGTGGTACAAATGTGAAACGTCTTCAAATTGAATAGCATCTTTTAGAACAGATACATTTACAGCATGGACCAGACAAGCACGTACTGAACCCTCGTCAGTGATCCTCAATCTAAACAATGTAATATGGCCAAATATTGAGAAAATAAGTTTGTCTGATTAGTACTTTTGTAATTTAGTAAGATGAACTTTACACAAATTTCTCATATAAAAAATCATTTGAATTGTGACGTCCTTGAGGGCATATTTTTACTTTCATTAAGTGGTGACATTTGAAAAGGGGGATTTTTTATCATTTGGTTTGTATTAAACGGTCATGACTGCTCTTATCATATTTCACCATGAGTTGTTTTGTCACATTTTCATATTTCACCAAGAGTTTGTTTTTTTGTCAAATATTTCCTCATTGTTATCGTGACATCTGACTCAGCTTTCAGATAATGAAGCCAATCATCAACCTTCGTTAGTATGTATAGATGCATTCTGTATTTTTTATCCAGTATCAAAAATAGGTTTCTGACCACTGTTCTTTGTGAATTTTGAAGATTTAAGAAAAGAAACATTGATGCTGATTCGGTGATATTTGCGACACATTTATACGAGTTGGGTCAAATAAATTGTACATCATCCCATGACGTTTATTAAATAGATATCTGACGGTTATTACAAAATTCAGACAAAGAATAGAATTACACATTTATTGTCATAATTCTATCAAACCAAGTCAAGACAATATGTCACATTAAGCTTAGCCCTGCGCTCCGATTTCTCGCTGTCTGATGACAAAAATTAGGTCGTAAAGGCGATTTTGTCTAATGATCAGTTTCTTCTTATCAAAACGATTTGTTACCGTTTTCGAACTTGTCCAAGAGTTTGTTTCAGAACAATGGCAATTTTAGAGTGTTAGAGAAACACGTGTCTACTTGATGATAGATTTTTCTTACTCTATTATTAATTACGCTCAGGGTTATCTCAGTCGAGGTAATGATATAGAATAATATGAAACAAGGCAATGCCTTAAATGCGAAGAGAAGAAATAGTGGTCTTTGAGGAGTTATTAATATGTTTCTCATACGCACGTCTGCTTTTTTGACAAACAGAACAACGTGATTTTTACTACTAACAGCTTGACAACGGAAATTTCCGAAGAGCAAAGAATTATTATTTTCTTTAGCAATTCGTTTCGCAGTTTAGATATGGTCTTCAAATTTAGACTTTAATATAATTTTGATGCAATGAAAAATAAATCAATTTTTATGTTTATTATGGAAAGTTAGTATAATTCTCGGAAAAACGAAGATGTGCTTATCTTTTTTTTTTAAAGGGGGGGGGGAGGTTCATACGATATGAAATTCCTCCGAAGATTTTCTTTTTGTTCTTTTATTTTTATTTGTTTACTTATTCCACCAAATTTATGTTAATTTTGATCGGAGATTGCTTACCTATCGAAGATTTTTAGGGGAAGGGGTTACAAAATTTGTCCAATAGAAAAAAAGATTTAGATCTACCTTATTTTTAACTATTTGGTAATTTATGATACCAATTATTTTTATATAATTATTAATATTCATTGTCACAAACAAAGAGATTAAACTTCAGTTTGGCCTTGGTGTTAGTTAATCTGTAATTGAAGAAGAGCAGTAGTGGTATTATTCATAAAACCATCCGTCGAAAATTAACCCCCCCCCCCCCCTCTTTTTTCCCTCCAAACAATATCCTTTATTCCCTCAAAGTCACTGAAAACATGTGCCTTATTAGAAACTGGGGCACACATTCCCTATTGTGCGAAATTACCCGGTTTGAAATTACCCGGCGCGAATATTCTCGTGACCAAGGGAGCGAGCTTCGGGCGGAATACCAAAATGGCGGACATTCCATAACAAGGATAACGGTCAACAAATTATTGATATTTTGTATTCTAAAAATACTTCGAGTATTCTCTTATTCATGGATGTGAAATTAAGTTTGTTTTCTTATTGACAAGGAATTTGAATAAATTTTGTCTTTACTGCGGGATTGTTACTAAAGTTTTTGACCGGCAAGTGTATGCAAATTTCAGATTAAATATTCGGCACAATTCCCCCTATTTATGTATACACGCTTTAACTCTTCGGTCCCGCTTTCTCGCTTCGCTTCGCATACAATGTATTGTGCAGGGAGAAAAACATTATGTAATAGATATGTCAAACCTGTTTATTTTGAAAAGAAAATCAAATTGGTTTTGGGAAATATTTTCGAGACAAGAAGCGATGATTTTTTTTTTGCAGTAATATCTAATTATTTATTCTTTTCCTGTTTTGTACACTGACCAACCAAGACGATCGAACTCCATTGTGTTCGCATTATGTTTCGTAGTATCACGGTCGTGATACGCAAATGAGTTAGTGCACTGGAAGAATCATTTTCGATTAAACAAGGTTAATTCTGTCTCAATCAATTTTAGATGTATTTATGTTAGGCCTCCCATATGATAAAAATAAAAATAATTCCAATCAGTTATTCATTCTCAAAGTCGAGAAGGTATGACAAAATCATTAGAATTTCCATTGGAACAGTTGCGAAATGACCATCATGATCAATTATATGATAGTAATTGAATCTGGTCAAGAAAACAGGTATATTCAGAGAACACTGAACCTTTATATATATATATATATTTTTCCGTCAACCATATCCTAACATGTGAAGAGCACCATACGTGTTCTCTGAATATACGTCTCTTCTCAGCCAGAATAAATTACCATCATGCTAATGGTTGTCATACATGTATGATAGGCCTAAGATAAATACATATAAAGTAGATTTAGACAGCATTTCCCTTGTTCAATCGAAGGAAGTCCCGTGCACAAGATTATGTGCGTATCACATGTTATGCGACCGAGAATATTAACCCCTACTTTGCCTATAAAGTCTGCTTTGATTGTTATAATTGATCGTTTACTTTCTAGTACGTGTTGTGACATTGTTTAATGTTTTGAATGTTATGCCTTTTGAAGAGTTTTAATTTCATTGTGTTCTTTAACTTAGCTTTGTTGTAGTGTTTTCTACGTAAGACTCTAATTCACTTTTCTTCCATTATCGCATTATGGCATTTTTAAGGTCGCCTCGTATCAAACTAACCCCCTTGAGATTACCCTCTGTCACTACAGTCACTTTACCATCATCGACATTCAACAGTAAAAAACTTTTTTCCTCACCAAGAGTACTCTTATCACCTCTCAAATTTAGACCCCACAGTCGTATTTTACGCACTACTCCATCTGCAGGCTCTACATTCAACAACAGACACAGAGGGTTCTCAATTATTTCTAAGTGCAAAAGTAAAAGATGCTCGTTGTGTCACCTCATCAACTGCGACTCCATAATAACATCTAGTGTAAATGGGCAGAAATTCAAAATCGAGGTAGACCAAGACATCGATTGATCGTCTCAAGATCTTATTTACGTAATGACTTGAAATGCCAGGGGATGTGGCGCACAATATGTAGGTAAGGCAGGCCAACCTTTAAAATCTCGTTTTAGGAACCATTCTTATAACCTCACGTCAACAAAAACACAGAAACTTTCTTTATAATCACTTTGTTAAATATAATCATTCCATTTCGGATATCACCATTACCCCAGTTCAGACTTTTCCAAAACGTAAAAATGAAAGTAAGACCGAAATTAAAAAACGCCGACTACAAGCTGAACTTGCCTGGATCACCAAACTTCAGACTGCGTACTCTCTTGGTTTAAACGATCAAATTTATGAACAAGGAAACATTTCCTCAGCTTCTACCAATATCAACATCTTTTCAATTCGCCCAAACACTAAAAGGAAATACAGGTCACACGGGAAAAGACGAAACAGACAAAAAAGAAAACGATCCAGAATATACCGCTCTCTCAACGATTTACTTACTATAGCACGCAATGGCGGAAGACATGAGCTGTTACATGCTCTGTCGTCAATACCAGTTATGTACTTGAAATCTATCTTGGATGAAGCAGAGGTTGCATTCTTAAGAAACACTGACTGATTCAGACTTAATATCATTGTCTCATTCGCACAGTATAAACTCTATCCTATTGTGAAAAACACCTCACCGAAAAGACGATTCATAAAAATCCCGTTTATTAACAAAGATTTTGATCTTCTAAACATCTCATATTTTTCGGGATCATCGCGTACAAAGTACCATTCCTCAATATTTTGAAAATTTAGAGCCACCTCTTATTTGTTATAAGTACAAGAAACCTATTCGAAACTTTGTTTTTAACTATAATAAAGTTACAACGGATCCTGGCATACCTGAATCGTGTCCTGCTTCTTGAGAATGTGCAACTTCTAAATATCTCTACAAACCAGTTGGCCATATTGTTACAGGTGACTTTTCAATTATCCAAGACAGACAGCTCCGTGGTCTTCTTAAAAAGGACCTAAGTATAGAATCCCATCCAAGATAGATTTTGTCAAATGCCGTGAAGTGCTTACGGAAGCCTTAGATAATTATACGAAAAGATGGTGTAAATCAGAAGGAGTCGAACCGCATGCTCTGAATGACTGGAAAAACCTCATTTTAGATATAACGGATATTCGAATAGATAACTTCCATAAAAACCCTCATCTTTTTCAAAATCCATGTTCCAAATCAGAAAGATATTTCAAATCCAAACTAAGTAAATTACATGAAAAATATGTCTTTGCACCAGCTGATAAAGCAGCCAACAACACCATTATCATTTGAAAACGTTACTACATATCAACTTTGATTTCGGAACTTTCGTCTACTAATACATATATCAAAAGCAATGAAAGTGCATCTAACATTTTAGGCAAGCATAACAGTGAACTGTCTTCATTCAATATCTCTATTTCTAAATTGGATCTCCCAACACTATATTGCATACCGAAACTGCACAAGTCTCCTTACAAATTTCGATTTATTGCTATTTCTAGTAACTGCTCCACTACAATTTTGTCTAGAAATCTGACGTCAGCACTTACTGCTATTAAAGAACACATAACTAGATATTGTGAAACTGTTCTAAACAGGAACGATGTAAATTTATTTTGGTCTATTAAGAATTCTGGGGATGTGATTGAAAAAATGAAATCTGGACATTTCCAAGCCAATACGATTTCTTCATACGACTTCTCTAATATGTACACCACACTTCCTCATGACAAAATTAATGATCGATTATCTAATCTCATTAAATGGTGTTTTGATCGAGAGCGAAAAACTTACATTTGTACCACTGAAAGTTACCTGTGTAATGCCTTGTCCTTCCTCTTGGACAATATTTATGTTAGATTTGGTGAGGATCTATACAAGCAGGTTGTGGGAATTCCTATGGGTACTAACTGTGCGCCTCTTGTTGCAGATTTATTTTTATACACTTATGAAAAAGAATTTATCCAAAATCTTCAAAAGCAAAGAAAATTTGATGAGCTGAAATGTTTCAATAATACTATTAGGTATCTGGATGATATTCTAACCATTGACAATCCTGCTTTTGAATTATATAAGAATGAAATTTATCCACAAGAATTAACCCTTAACAAGGCAAACCTTTCAAATACAGAAACACCCTTTTTGGACCTAAATATCAAAATTGTAAACGGAAAGATTCATACAAGTGTATATGACAAAAGGGATGATTTTGGATTCAACATAGTAAATTTCCCTTGGCTTGACGGTGATGTTCCAAGATTACCGTCATACGGCATTTACATATCACAGCTCATCCGGTACGCTAGAGCATGTACTGATATTTTGGATTTTTACGGTAGAAATTTACAAATTACCAAAAAACTTTTAGGTCAAGGTTTCCGCTTTCATAAACTAGTTAAGACTTTCTGGAAATTTTACAAAAATTACAGTCAACTTCTTTTAAAATTCGGATCTATACATGCAACAGAGTACATTACTATGGGTATAACACAACCTGTCTTTTATGGTGATATGATAAAGAAAATAAAAAGGATCAAAGATAGGCAGAATCATCAAACGCCTTTTATACCGTGGATATGATCCTAATGTCACCAGACGGACACTAGGCTTGGTACTTGACCAATCTACAGTCTTGTACAAGCGCATCCTTGAGACTTGCACTCTGACTGACTGTGACGACGGGACTCCATGACGGGCCCTGTCCAAACCTCTTTAGAGAAGACAGGGCCCCGACCACCTGTCCTCTCTGAATGTCAGTCGGATTCCTCGGGTGATTACATACATGAGCTCGCTACAGCCGGCAGAGCACGGACTGTATTACGCATGCCCTCTTTTTATATCCATTTACATATTCATCTGTGTCTCTAGGGCCTCTGCGTTTTGCGGTCTTGTTTGTGTGATGTCATCTTACAGTGAGGAGGTTGTTTCACACCACAATTGTACGTTCTTCGAGACCTCTGGGTAATTGGAGAAGTGAGAGGGTTGTGCGCACGTAATCCAGGATAACCACACCATTTGCTACTTGCGTGACAGATGGCCGTCCAAAGTCGGCACCGGTTACCCATTGGTCTCGTCGGTTTACGTGTAGTCTTTTGTGTTTGATGTTTACATGTCGTGTGTCTCTTTTCCGTCTCGTGCTGTACTCGTCTTTTGTGTTTTTTGCATCGGGTGTTTTGGAGTTTTACTGTTGATGCTGCAACGGGGTCTTGTTGGAGATCTCCTCCTTTCTTTTTAGTTTTTCAAAGACATATGACTTTAATAACCTTTCACGAGTGTCTTATAAACATTTTAACACAAGGTACCTTCAGATCACTTACCTTTTCATGTCACGTTTTACCCATCCAAAACAAAACCGTGGCATGTACTACTGCGGGATGACGTCATTGTATCGTTTTGGTGGGTAAAATACAACTCGAAAAGACAGTTATGGTCCGAGTGAAATCTCTGCAAAGTAAATGCACAAATTTAACTTCAAAAAGTATATTAAACCAAAGAGCAGGCAGTACAGAAATGAATTTTGGTTGTGTCTAAAAATTACTTTGGCTTGAGGCATCACTGATGAGGATTTAATATCCGAAACACGTGTCTGGTGCTTTATAAATTTGTTTGAAATTTTCTTCATGAAGGTATAGAGTTGGAACACTTCCGTATTATTCATAACGAAAATCTCTCCCCCCCCCCCCCCCCCCCCCCCCATATGTTTTTGGTTGTTCTCTACGATGTCTTTTCATCATTGTAAATATATGTGCATGTTTGGCATTTAGGTTTCGCAGTGAACATTGCAAGGCACGTGTATCAGAAATCATTCTAACTTCTTTGCATCATATCGTTTTGCGCACGAAGTTCGGATAGTCACACTATGTGCTACTAACGTGACAGATGGCCGGTTGCCTTTTGGTCTCGCTGGGTTTTTGTATTGTCTTTTGTGTTTAGTATTTTGATATCGTCTTTGGCATCTTGTTTAGTATTTTGATATCGTCTTTGACATCTTGTTAAGTATTTTGATATCGTCTTTGATATCTTGTTTAGTATTTTGATATCGTCTTTGATTTCTTGTTGTCCTTATTCCATTGGTGTCAATTGTTGTTCTTGTCCACTATTTCTTTTAACATTTTGATGGCTCGATTGCGACAAACAAAAATGAAAAGCTCAAAGATCCTAAATGAATCAACGAGATTTCTTATGAATATCAGTTGTATAAAGTAAAAAGAAAAAGAACTTTTCTTTGTATGTCTTACATGAATAATCATCATACAAATTGAAAGTTAATATTTTCCGTACGTAGTAAAACATGAAACCAAGAACGGTAGCCAGTCAAAGTTTTGTATTCCGTCATATTTCAAATTTGACAGGCTGCCAATTTATCTGTTCTTAAATGATGCTATTCAATATGAAGACGTTTAAAATTGCTTCTATTGAGCTCTACCCATGTATGTCAGGGGGCCACTTCTATAACCTATGTTGCGGATGAAGGACTGAAACTGGACAATTCGGTAGAGTGCCTTGAGTACTGACTTCCAGTGCGGTTTCGTGAAATTCTATGCAGCGGTTTCAGGTTAAATGTCGAAAATGCCTCAGCCAATCAGAGCTATTCGCGACCATATTGTTAGACCGATCGGCACAAAAACGCAAACTAGGAATTAAGAGGACTTTAAGTACTTGCTTCCTGTAGTTTCCTTAAATTATATGCAGCGATTGCAGAGTTGATGTTGAAAATGCTAAAGCGAATCCATGCCATTGGCGGCCATATTTTTTACCTATCGGCAAGAAAACACAAGATTCGTACTGGACCTTGAGTACTTGCTTCCTGTAAAGTTTCGTTAAATTTTATGTAGCGGTTGAACACTCTTCAGCCAATCATATATCTTGATGGCTTTATTTGTTGACTGATCTGCACGAAAAACACAAAGTTGCTAGAAGACCTTGAGTACGTCCTTCCTCTTAGTTTCCTTAAATTCTGTGAAGACGTTGAAAACGGGCTGTCCTCAAGTGAGCTAAGAAATGTCAGAAGATATTATCAACAAACTCATCAGATCACTCTTTGTGTAATCCTTATCTCAGTAAAATACGTCAGGACAATGCCACCGTATAAGGTATTTTTATCAGATATTACACTTTTTCCATATGACTAGCTTGTCTCAGTTTATTTCTTTTAACTGTGTCAGATCATTGAAATGTCAAAGCTCTTTTATGAGGATTTGACACTGTCGTCTGAAACTTATTGTCGTCATTACGAACAATTGACCCTTCCGATTGCGGGAAAAGAATGCAAAATTTCGTGACGTCACAATCCTTTTACCTCGGACAAACAAGCTTCTAACATCGGTCAAACATCTTAATTGCATTATGACGTCATGGAATTTCTCAAAATTTTCCCACGTTCGGAAGGGTCAATTACACTTGAAAAGAGTCAAGCGATACACTGTTAAGAACAAAAGACAAAGAAATTCAATCAAGATTATTGAAGAAAGGTGTTCTTGTTTTTGTAGATTAAAATTCGAAAATGATTCTAAGCTCTTGTTTCTAAACTGAATATAACAACACTGAATGTATCATTTAAGTGTGTTCCATCAAAATAGGGGATTTTCAACGAGACTCCGTTGCAGTATATCCATAGCACCGAAACACTCCTATGCGAAAACACAATCTATACAAGCACAACAAGATACAGCAAAGGGAATTTTGAAATTACACTTAGTTTTTCTTATAAATACGTATATGCTTGCGCGACTTCTTGGGTAATAATCACGAGGGGACAAAAGTAAGAGTCAAGAGCAGTTATCTTGATCACTCTCAGTACAGTGACCAACGAGCCAAAATTTTGAGTTTTAAGGTCATGATATGCATAAGGCTTATAATATATGAAATGAAAGTTTAAAGATTCCTCTTTCAATCTAGCTTGGTCGTCAAAACCCAAAGTGGTGTAAAATACGTTAAAATGACATCATCTGACGTCATCACCAAATGTTTAATTCCTGTAGATAGAAATATGCTATGTTGTAATGTAGCAAGTAGTAACAAGAATTAGTGATAAAAAGGCAAATCAAGAGTTTTTTTTCAATGGTTCTTACCTAAAATGACCAAAAATACTTTAAAACATGTAAAGTATTTTCATTGTACCGTTAAACATTTTGTAATGATAAAGTTAATCACTCACAAGTATACCATTGGTTGGTGTTTCATCTTTTTTCTTAATTATCAAAGCCTAATTTGTAGTTCAGTAATTCAGTTCGATACATTATTCAAAATATCACACCTTACACAAATTTCCCATATTAACATTTATTTGAATTTGACGTCCTTGAAGGCGGGAATTAAATTTCTTTTCGTTATTTGATGACATTTGGAAAAAAGTGATTTTACATCATTTTTTTATTAAGCGGTCATGACTGGTATTATCATATTTCACCAAGAGTTGTTTTGTCATATTTCACCTCATTATTTTCTAGACATTTGACTCTGGATTACCATCTCAGCTTTCAGAGATAATGAAACCAATCATCAACCTTCATTAGTATCTACATGTATAGTGATAAATCTTAAAAGCCTTATGTACTTTTTATTCCAGTATAAAGCATCAGTTTCTTACCACTGCTCTTTGAGCATTTTGAAAATCTCCTAGAAAAAAATATAACAAAGGAAACATTTATGCTGATTCGAATTTATTAGAGATTATCTTCGACACATTTTTACGAATTGGGTCAAACAAATAGTTAATCTTCCAATGGCATTTATCTAGTATATATCTGACAGTTATTACAATATTCAGACAAAGAATAGAATTACACATTTATTGTCACAATTCCATCAAACCAAGACAAGACAATGTATCACATTAGGCTTAGCCCTGTGTTCCTATTTCTCGCTGGTTTATACCAATAATGAGGTCGAGAAGGCGATTTTGTCTAATGATAAGCTTCCTTATAATAAAACGATATGTGACCGTTATCGGACTTCTTTTCTTTCTTGTCCAAGAGTTGGTTTCAAAACAAAGGCGCTAATTTTCAGAGCGTTCGAGAAACACGTGAGTGCTGGAATGTTGGTTCTAATTTGAAATCACAGTTATCGGTTGATTTAATTCTAATAGTGTATTCTTGAACAGAAAATATTAATATATCGATATACAAATGAATTGTGAGTTATCGGGGCATATGGCATAATCAAGCAAAAGCACATTTAAATAGACAAGAGTCTTTGGTGAGACTTTGCAATTCCTCTCGGAGAACTAATCTTACATATTCATATCATCCTCATTCGTATCTTATTTGTTGTTGAGATACGTTCAATTATTTTTCAAACTAATTTCTCAAAATTTTATCTTTTTTTCGATATCGGATACGTTTTATTTAATAAGAGTTCGAGAAGTCCTTTATCATGTAAAATTATAAGGACAATCGTTATTTGCCTCGTATTCAGAGCAGAACGAAAAGCAATCCCTCGATCATATTTCGTCATAAAGAGAACTATCATTTGTATAAGGATAAAATTACTCCAGTAAACAATACGAGATACAAGATTATATAATTTTTTCATGAAAAATATCAAAATATTTTTTTTTCTGTAAATCCATCTGTTTTGTAATAAAACCCACGGTTATTGTTCTAAAATATCTATTTTTCAACCATACGTCCATACATCAACTTCATGTATAAACAATAAAAGATAAGACTATGAAGGAGTAGCCAAAAAATGTCGATCTTTATCAATTAATAAAACGTTTAGAAGGAAATGAAATCCAAAACAAAAATAAGTAGGAATGACCAATCACATCGTTATGAGTCTAACAAAACCTAACCAAACTAGAAGAATTATTTGGTTCCAAAGAATCATTGCAAGAAAGGAGGGGATCTCCAACAACACCTAGTTGCATCAGCAACAGCAAAACCCCAAAACACCAACTGTAAAACCTCAAAGCAGACACGCACAGAAAGGAACGCCAAATCACACAGAAACATCAAACACAAATATCTATATAGAAACCAACTAGACCAATGGGCAATCGCTTCAATATATTTTTTAAAAGCCTTTCAATTTATAAACATAACAAGGCAAAGAGGACAACGATATGTGGAAACCTAAGGCATACCTCATAGATGACTATACCAAACCCAAAGCGAAGTATAGATATCCAACAATTGATAAAAAACGAAGTGCTCTTACTTTGATCCTAGATAACTCTTTAACTAGATAATAATACGGAAATGTTCCAACTCTATACCTTCTTGAAGAAAGTTTTAAAACAATTTTCATAAACTTTTCACTTCCATCATTCAAGACAGCAATAGACTTCCACAAAGAAACAAGTCAAAGAACACTCACATCAAGATATGACATATGACAGACAAACCAGGCAAACTTCACGGAGAAATATGAACCAGAAAAAAATAGATGTGCTCCTGAGATCGACTTGCTACAAGTAGAAGAAGGAGGTGCCTCAAAAATTAGCTAGTCCGATTAAAATTTCAAAATGAAAAACATCAATGCCGACAATCACCATGTAAACATTTAAAGACACTAACCACGGAACAAAATACTTGAAACGAGAGAATCAATTTACCCTATCTAAAAAGTAAAGAAACATGGATCACAATCACGGATAAGTAACACTTAAACAGAATAGTTAAGTGTGCAATCGAAGACGACTTTAATAGGACGGTAACTTGCTACAAAAATAACAAATGGTGTGGTTATTCGAAATGCGAGCAGAAAAAAAATCTTCTTTCTTGTCTTGGTTCACAGAATCACATGTCTGTGTGCAAAGTCATGAAAATCTTGTCAAAGCAAGGAGATTGGATTAGCACTAAAAGAACAACAAGAAAGCTATATACATCGATTGATGCCATACGTGTAAAAACCGAAGTGTTTATACTTTGCTTCCAGACAAAGATTGCCACTACCATCATTCAAAACAATAATAGCAACAAACGTCCACAAAGACTCCAGCCAAAAGAATATAGCACTCACAGCAAGATGACAGATGAACAAACAAGGTAAAAAAAAAAGAAACATGAAACAAAAGTCTTTTTATTATCGTATATGAACATCAACGGCGGGTGTGGCTATCCAACAGGGAATGCTTACTCCTCCCCGGCAACTGGTCCCACCTCTTGCTAGGGGTCCGTCGATGCTCAATTTGTGATCTATTAAGAGTGCTGTTGAGATTATCGTCAGGATCTTCTTTAACTCATATGTGTCACACTTATGCCCTTTGCCGTGTGCAGCTCATAAAAAAGTTCCCCGCGAGGGGTTTGCCTGTAAGTGTTTTGAATATTTTCCTTAACATGATCACCATAGCACTTTCTATATAGAAATGGCCTCAGACAGTGCAGTTCCTGTTTTTTTTTTTTATTGTTTTCGTTTTCGCGCATGAACATCGATGGCGGGTGCGACTAGCCGACAGGAGATGCTTACTCCTCCCGGGCACCTGGTCCGACCTCCAGCTTGCTAGGGGTCTGTCGATGCTCAATTTGGTGCACTATTGCGAGTGTTGTTGAGTTTATCGTCATGATCTTCTTTAACTCTCTTGTAGTCGACTTAGTACATTGTAGCATCTTCTTGATACTTGTTGAAAGTATCATCACGAGCATTAGTCAATACTTCAAATGAAAAGTCTAAAATAAGGTCTTCGATTTTGTACTGTTTATGGGGATATGGGCATCATCCATATTTGTCATAAAAGCAATCAATGCTGACAAAACGGTAAAAGACGTTAACCATACAGATAGAATACTCAGAACAAGAGAATCAATGTATAACATTTAAAACAAAAGAAATATGAAACATTATTTGGGGAAATTACTAAAGCAGAAGAATTCAGTGTGCAATAGAAGGCGACTTTTAGATTATTGTGGTTATACGAATTGCGTCCTGAAAATCCTCTTCTTTATCTCGGTTCTCTGTGTGCGGGGTCGTGAAAAAAAAATGACAACAACAAACCTGCATAAATTGATACGATACGTGCCAGGCCACATAGCAAATAGTCGCTTTGCAAGCTGACTCTAAGATTTGTACTTGCAAATATCATAAAATTGAGATATCACAGCTAATCAGTCTTCAATGGGCATTTTGGACAATTTCCATTGGTCTAGCCTAGATATCACCTAAGCCAAACGTGACTTCTGCGAGTAAATTCGTGGCAATATCAATTCAGTTTGGTATTTCCTCATCCTCCTAAAGAATATGCAGCAGGAATGACGTATTCTGTGCTTTGGCAATTCAATGGTATTCCCTGAATGTTTGGCAGCAACTTCCGAAAGAGAACTTAAAGATATGTTTAATCCATTACCTTACTCTGTCAAGTCTGAAAAAATATACCAGCTTTCGGAAGACTCCTAATCCTACATCATATCTTTCATTCGATCGACAAATTGCTAATTTGTCACTTATCTGTTTCGTCTTCGGAAGTTATTGCTCTGTTGTGCACTAAGGTCTGTGTTCGATTGTTTGATGTAAAAATAAATTCTCTTTCAATGTAAGGTGACGTTAATACCAATCAGAAGCACCTAGGGACTAAATTGATCTAATTATTTATTATATTTGGTAGCAAAGCAAGTGAACCTCCTGTTCTACCGCCTTATGTAAGCTCACACTGCATTATTCAAGGAATTAGATCAAGCATTTATTGACATAATTAGTGATTCCATAAAGATTATGCCTAGTTATTATTGCCGTTTTCCATAATGTTGATTTACAAACTTAGTTAAATTACTTCAATGTTAAATTACCGACTGAATGAAAAATTTGATGAAAACAATTCCTTTTTCTTTGCGTTAGGTGACAATATTTAAAGCGAGTATCGAAAATAAAGATTACTTGATAATGGCATTTTACCTTGTTTTTCATATTGTCATCTAGATAAGGCTACCGGAGAGAGCTAAACAAACAATCTCAAGGGCACGATACAAAGACTCTCTAAGGACTATACCAAGTGCTGGAAGCACGAGGAACAGAATGATAAATCAGGGGATAAAATAATAAATTGTGATAAGATTATTGCTGGAATCACCTTTATTTTAATTCAACTAATTTAAGATGTTAATGGGGAGAAGAAGAAAAAAGCTAGATCTTAATAAACTCGATATGCAAGTAGGTGGTAATCCCACTTATACAATAGTGATTCCCAAGAGAAAACCATAGCCTTTTCCAATGAAAATGTATAAAAGAGAAGAGAATTGCTTCAATAATGGTATTAGGACAGAAATTTAAGAATGTGGCCCGATCAAGAAGAAGACTTTGACTTTTTGAAAAGTAAAAATTATCTAGATGTACATGCATGCACTACTTAAGGACATAAAAGATCCATTAAAAGTTATACAAATTACCTGCATGTTCATAATTTTACGATAATAAATGGGTTTTTTATCTTTGGATATTTGCCTGAGATTAAAGTCAAGATGACTGAAATCAAAACTTTTCAAGCACACAAGCAAGCACACCAGCACCAGTCAACAATACGCATCACACAGCGTGATCGAGGCCCTATTCTAAGTCAAATCACTGATCATTACTCTGCGATATACAGGATATGGAAAAGATCTTCAACAAAACCACCCAGCTGAACACAACAACGTAATTGTAACAAATAATAGAGATAAGACTTAAAACTTTGAAAACAACAGCAGGCAACTAGGCACAATACAATCCATCTCAAATGCATGGACCAACTAACAACCTTAGCATCAATTACGAATGACAACACATGAATTGAGGGAAATTAATGTGTACTCGGTGAATGTTCTTTGGCTTACGAGATCTAGAATAAACTGGACTTAATATCAAGATATTAAACTTCGAAACATGTGGGAGTCCAACAGTATAATTATCAAGACAATTGAGACTGTACATTATCAATGTAAGATCAGTGCATTTATATGGATCAGAAGCATGGAAAACAAATGAGGAAATAGAGAGGAAGATGAGAGCGTTTGAAGGTATGTGTTTGAGAAACACCCTAAACGTAAGCAGGCATATTATCATCGGTAATAAGGAGTCAGAGCGAAAGACGAAGGTTTACAGCATTGTGGCAGAATTAAAAGAGACGAAGATGGAATAGGTTAAGACGTGTGTTAAGAATGAGAAAGACCAGACATCCACCCACACTGGCCTTACATTGGACAACAAAGGGATAATGGAAAAGGGGAAGACCACAAGGAACATTCAGGGAAACAATTGCAATGGAAATAAGACTTTTAAAAGAAAGACCTGAAGAGAGTTGACTTAGCTGGCTCAAGATTGGAAGGAATGGTTTCGTTTGGTTGACGCCTTATGCCACATTAATGGCGAAGATGATTAAGTAAGTAGTAAACTAATATGAGGACAAAGGATATCACAATTATCCATCACATAAACCAAGAATATGAATACATTAATCCTCCATTTTGACATACATCCTTATTCTTAGCACGTGATAAACATGTTAAAACTATTTCAAAAATTGTGAAACTGTTTCGTTTGCTTGTTTGATTTGCTTTTTTTTTTTGGTTTGTTAGCTTTCCCGTCAGAATCCTATTGTTCTGTCTTATGACTACTATAATCATTCCTCTGAGAGTTTTAAAAATATAAAAATAGTTAAGAAATATTCTTCAAAAATTCAACAGATTGATCTAAGCTTTTTTAGCTGAAGCTTCGGGCTCTGGATTTTTAGTAACTCATTTCAAAGAAGCATTCAGAACGTATCACAATTATTTTTAAAGGCAAAGACTTAAGGCATGGAACTTAAACATGAAGGTCTACGAAGAGAATCAAGCTTTTTAATGAAAATCATTCATGGGTACATCTGTACTTTCAACATACATCCTTTATATCTATATTGTTGGTACGTCTGAACTTTTTTCTTTTTATTTTACTACATTAAGGACAACTGTCAAATATAATGTCATTTGAAATATTGTTCGCATTGAAAAATCAGATTATTTTCAATGAAAACAATTCGTCAAATAGAAATCTTCCAAATGAACATTTCTTAGCAATAAAAATGTCTAGAAACTAGGACAAATCTAAAAAAAAATATTCATTGATCCATCTCAAGAATCATATTTAATTCATTCCAAATTACATGTTTTTATCTTTCATATCTTTGTCTTCAAGGAAGTCATTAAAGACAAGCAATGGAACGCTATAGGGATGAGAGAAACAAGTTTATCAGATATATCAAACAAGTTAGAAATTCTAAAACATGTTATCATCACATCACTTTCCCTTTTTACAGAACAGAAAACCTTTAAAAAATTCATTTCCGCCTTCAAGAGCCCACACATGTGGTGAGTTAATATCTTTTTCTATAAAACTGCTTTCAATTTCGTTCAAAGGAGTGCAATTAATCATTTTACGAAACGTACACGTGTCAGTTAACTTTATTGGAAAAGACTCATAAATCCTAGAGAAATTAAGAAAAATAAAGTTGGAAGTATCTGAATTTAATTTAAATATATAGAAAAAATTGAGTCAAATTACAAGTCTTTTTGCTTCAAGCAATGACTGAATTTGTTTTTACCATAGTTGAAATTGAACTGATGTTGTATCATTTTGTGATGGATACGAGTATGTTCCAATTGTTATGTTTCCTTAGTGTTTGGGCTTATTGCAAGCAAGGTAAGGGTCCATCCTGCACACAGTGACGTTTTCCAATTCCGTTGTAACGTTATGTCACAACCAACCCATGATGAAATAATCTATAATGTAATAAGTTTTTACATTATAGGGTTTTATTACATTATGGGTTGTGACAACTTTATCATAAGGTCAAAGACAGACGAAAAACCAGACAAACGGACAAAGAAAGAAACAAACATTCCAGAACTTCGATGCAGAGTCATATTTGAAAAAAGAGAGAAATGTTCTCTGACACTGCAAATTGCAGACCCCAGATTTACATCATCATGAAGTCCTTCTATTTTATAATATGCTTTCGGACTGAAAATATGTCAACAACAGTCAATAAGCACAGTAAAGATGAACTCATGCCATGTTTCTGTCTACATTAAAGTTTTAAAAGTTTGAAATGAAATTTAAAGCTCTGTATCCTAGAAACTTTAGAAAATCAATTAATTACAGTCAAAGTGTCACAACTTTATTGAAGAAGATCAAACATGAATGATGTCAAATTCAACCTGAACTTAGCTGGCAGATTGATAAGGCTACAGACTTTTTATAAATTCTTAGTTTTACGGATACGCCGACCCTTCGTCCTTAATTTGTACCAGTATGAAAATACTTTCTGATTTCAGAGTGAAGTCATTTTAAAAAATAGACTCTACATAAATAGGATTTAACAGTCTGTGCTTAAATCAATATACAGTAAAAGATTCCAAACTTCCTCATACCGGTATGTCAATAAAACGCAATAATACATTACTTTTTTCAATGGTGACAGTTTGCCAGAAATGATAGACCAAAAAGGAAATGTTTTAAAAAAGATGTCCCTTGATATGCGAGTCTTTTGCCTGTGGAAAGGGTTGAGATTGGCACAGATCAATCCCTAGCAAATCCATAGTTCAATACATGTATCCCTATAGTAGACATGTACAAACTTGGATAACCATTTTTTTTATCAAAGGGCCATACTCCCTTAAAAGTAGGTCAACAACAAGTAAAGTTTTGACTGCCAATGTTCACCAGGGTCCTCAAGGCAATTTAATTCATCCCATATCTGTAAAAGTGACAAAGACTGACGGACAGACTGGTGAACAGTCTCCTCTGGCTACACCTACGAGTGGGATCGAAACGTTTCGTGTTGTGATTCCTTACAAAGTTTTTTGGTACTTTTGTCATTTTCTAAATTAAACCTTACAAAACTGATGAGCCGTTGCAGTAGGGCAATGCCTAGTAAATCAATCCATATCGTCCAGGTATATGAAAGATTCATAGTTTTTGCAAACACTTCAATGGTTTGTAGACGACAGAAAATCATTCCTTTTGACGAACTCTTGAAGTGTTTGCAAAAACTATAGACTTTTCAGATATATAAATGATATGGACTTACTTATTAGACATTATCCTACTGCAAAGTCTCATCCATTTTGTGCAGTATCACTTAAATAATGAAGAACAATAAAAATTAAATCAAATGTTTTTCAGAAAAAAACAGATGTCTCCCCTCTCCCTCTAAGTTACTTTGACCTTGGGCCAAGATGGTGTGAAACCTTTGAGTCATGGGCAACATCATACTAAAACATGATAGTGATTCAATATATTGTTTGAGGTAAAGCCCATACATGATTAGCATATACAAATTTCATTATAAGCATATTTAGCGAAATTGACTTTGGTCACATGACCTTGGATATAGGTGATCTGAAACCTACATTGGATGGATCATGAGCAACAAAAAACTGAATTAGTGATTGGATACACGGTTCAAAATATAAAGCATAAACATGATAAGTATAGACAATTTCAGCCAGGACATGATTCGCAAATACAATTTCATTACCAAAGTAAGAAGTGACCCTAATCATGTGACCTTGGGACAATGTGATAAGAAACATTTAGTCCTGGGAAACAACATACTAAAATATGAAAGCAATTGTAAGAAGGGTTCGGGAGATATAGCCCAGACAAGATTAGTACGTACAATTTCATTAAAAAGAACTAAATGATCTTGACCTTGGGCACATGACCTTGGGTCAAGATGATAAGAAACCTTCCAATCCTAAGCAACAGCATTCTGAAGTATCAGAGTGATCCAGTATACGATTCCACAGATATAGCCCAGACTCAATAGCATTTACAATTTCATTAAAAAATGTAATATTTGACCTTGACCTTAGTCATATGACCTTGGATCAAGGTGGTGTGAAACCTTTGGGTCATCAGCACCATCAAACTAAAATATGAAGTGATCTGATCACGGTTCAAAAGATTCAGCCTGGACATACTAATACACGTAACAAATATAATTTCACTTAAAATATACTAATTGACCTTGACCTTGGTCAAATGACCTTGAGTCAACGTGATGTGAAACCTTTAGGTGATAAGCAACAACATACTAAAATATGACAGTGATCTGATAATTAGTTAAAAGAGATACAGCCCCAACGGGATAGCATGTACAATTTCATTAAAATATAATGAGTAACTTTGACCTTGATCAAATGACCATGGGTCAAGGTGAAACCTTTTGGTCATTAGCAAATACATACTAAAACGTGAAAGCAATTCAGTAAGCGGTCCAAGGGATAAAGCGTAGACAGGAATGTAAGTACAATTTCATTAAAAATGTAGTAAGTGACCTTGGCCTTTGTAACATGACCTTGGGTTAATGTGATGTGAAACCCTCGGGTCATATGGAACAACAAACTAAAATAAGCAAGTGATCAGGTTAATGGTTCAAGAGTTATAGCCCAGACAGGAATACATGTACAATTTCATTAAAAATGTACTAAGTGACCTTGACCTTGGTCACATGACCTTGGGTCAAAGTGATGTGAAACCTTCAGGTCATAAGCAGCAACATGCTAAAATATAAAAGTGATCCGGCAAACAGTTCAGGAGATATATCCCGAAAAGGAATGTATGCATAATTTCATTAAAAATGTACTTAGTGACTTTGCCTTGGTCACATGGCCTTTGGTCAATGTGATGTGAAACCTTCAGGTCATAAGGTACAACACACTAAAATAAGAAAGTGATCCGGTAAACGGTTCAAGAGATATAGCCCCAACAGGAATGTATGCATAATTTCATTAAAAATGCACTAAGTGACCTTGACCTTGGTCACATGACCTTGGGTCAAGGTGATGTGAATCCTTCAGGTCATATGCAACAGCATACTAAAATATGAAAGTTATCCAGCAAACGGTTCAAGAGATATAGCCAAGAGAGGAATGTATGCATAATTTCATTAAAAATGCACTTAATGACCTTGACCTTGGTCACATGACCTTGGGTCAAGGTAATGTGAAATCTTCGGGTCATAAGCAACAACATACAAAAAATATGAATGTGATCGGGCAAACGGTTAAGGAGATATAGCCAGGACAGGAATATATGTACAATTTCATTAAAAATGCACTAAGTGACCTTGACCTTGGTCACATGACCTTGGGTAAAGGTGATGTGAAACCTTCGGGTCATAAGCAACAATATACTAAAATAGGAATGTGATCCGGCAAACGGTTCAGGAGATATAGCCCGGACAAGAATGTATGCATAATTTCATTAAAAATGCACTAAGTGACCTTGGTCACATGACCTTGGGTCAAGGTGATGTAAAACCTTCGTGTTATAAGCAACAACATACTAAAATATGAAAGTTATCTGGCAAACGGTTCAGGAGATAGAGCCTGGACAGGAATGTATGTACAATTTCATTAAAAATGCTCTAAGTGACTTTGACCTTGGTCACATGACCCAATGACCTTGGGTCAAGGTGATATGAAATCTTCGGGTCATAAGCAACAACATACTAAATATGAATGTGATCCGGCAAATGGTTCTGGAGATATAGCCCGGACACGATGTGTGACAGAAGGACGGACGGACGGACGGACGTACAGACAGACGGACGACGAAGGCAAAACCAATATGTCTCCTCCCCTTTGGGGGGGAGACATAAATCTCCATAAGGAAATAGAACATCATACGTTTCGATCCTTTGTGGTGTTCACTATCAATCAAACAATTCCCTCCATCAAACAGCTCTAAATACAGTGTTAGGCATAATTTATCAAGATGCAACTACTACATTGACTTTTTTTGAAAAGATGAATAGTATCATACTGTCTTACAAATCATGCACTAAAAATGCAAGCCAGTTTCAAAGAATTTATTTTCAAAGATTGCACTTTCATCAACTGGCAATTATAAACAGATAAATACATACATATACATGTAAAATATCATATAAATGACCATTTGTGTTCTATTTTGACAAAGTATAGCTATATTACTTACCCTACTTTGAAAATAAATTAATTCTAAAAGTTGTCAGAAGCATGTGTTATGTCATTTATATATATAGCTAAAATGTTAAATATGGCAAATTTAAATGTGGGGTACTCCCTCTTTCAAACATACTCAACTCGGAATGAGACAGTGTATCTATATGTTTTACTGGAAGAAGCAAATCAAAAATTCTTACTAAAATACAAGTTTGTTACATTACATCTACTGCTACATGTACATGTATGATCTTTCAAATTGGACATAAATGCAATATTGTTCAAAAATAAAAAGAAATAGGGAACATTTTATGCATATTTGAGGAAAGATTATTACATTCATGATGAAGTCAAATTACTGCACTATATTTACAACTGCATACAAATGTAAATAAGATTCAAGGTACTATTATTGCAGTTATAAACAATGATTTGTGATGATGCTAAATTGTCTAATTAACAAAATTAAAGAAATTACTCCTGGAAACAAAATAAGAAAAAATAGCAATCCAAGGAATGCTTGTGTCGCCTGCGAAGCGGTTTGATTATTATTCTAGAAAGTGGATCAAAATTATTGGTATCAGTAGAAAAGTCTTGTCATATGAAATTCATTTGAAATATCAGACCTCTTAATTACAAATTAAAAGATATGGTCATTCTCAAATTTTCAGAAAAGAGTGTCAATCATCTAGGTCAAGGTCACTACGTAAAAATTGGTAACAAAAAGGTCTCATCAAAAGAAATATTAAAAACCTATCACCTGCCAATTTACAACCTTAGAAAAGAAGGTCAAATAGCTAGGTCAAGGTCAAAAGGTAAAAAAATTATGGTATTTGTAGAATGGCATTAATACAAGGAAAATACATGTGAAATATCAAAGCCCTATCACCTACCAATCAAAAGATATAGCCAATATTACTTTTCTTGAAAAGTAGGTCAAATATCTAGATCAAGGTCAAAAGGTCAAATTTTATGGTCTGTGTAGGAAGGTCTTGTCACAAGGAATACACATGTGAAATACCAAAGCCCTATCACTTACCAATCAAAAGATATATCAATTCTTCATTTTTTTGAAAAGTAGGTCAAATATGTAGGTCAAGGTCAAAAGGTAAAAAATTATGGTATTTGTAGAATGGCATTGTTACAAGGAAAATACATGTGAAATATCAAAGTCCTATCACCTACCAATCAAAAGATATAGCCAATATTACTTTTCTTGAAAAGTAGGTCAAATATCTATATCAAGGTCAAAAGGTCAAATTTAAAGGTCTGTGTAGGAAGGTCTTGTCACAAGGAATACACATGTGAAATATCAAAGCCCTATCACTTACCAATCAAAAGATATAGCGAATCTTATCTTTTTTTCAAAAGGAGGTCAAATATCTAGGTCAAGGTCACAAGGTCAAAAATTATGGTATGTGTTGAAAGGTCTTGCCGCAAGGATTGCACATGTGAAATATCAAAGCCCTATCACCTACAAATCAAAAGATATATCCATTCTTAATTTTTTTGAAAAGTAGGTCAAATATGTAGGTCAAGGTCACTAGGTCAAAAATTATGGTATGCGTAGGAAGGTCTTGTCACAAGGAATACACATGTGAAATATCAAAGCCCTATCACTTACCAATCAAAAGTTATGGGCTGTGACACCCAAAGTGTGACAGACAGACAGACTGACAGACGGACGGACGGACAGACGGACAACGGACAAAGTGATCCCTAAGTGTCGCTATGCTTCGCAGGCGACACAAAAAACTAAGCAATGCAAAGAGTAACATCCCCTCTCACAGCATCAATAACAATGTACTCGCATACAAATAAGCTGAAATTTTCATAAGAATTTTTGTGAAACTGGGCACTGGTTGATCCTGTTGATAAAGAGAGGAGAGGTTTTTAATATAACATCTGGAATTCAATATTTGAAGTCTATTTTTTCTAAAAGCCTTTGACCTCTGACCTTTTAGCATCAAAGTCAATTGACCTAAAGGTCAAATGGTGTCTTTGCCTCCTAAAAGAAATTCTTGATTTATCATCCTGAAATCAATTCCTACAGTCTTAATTGACAGTAGCCTTTTGAATATTAAATCAATAGATGTATTCCAATCATGATAAATATCTATAATATCCAAATTTGGTTTGTAAATTGTATAGGATGGAAGATTCTTTAAAAACTTCAGGAGAAACTAAAAGTGTGAATGTGTAGAAAACTATATTTTGTAATAGAACTAATATAATGACAATTAACGTTGTTACGGCAGAGATGCTTCTGCCATCACATGACATGGGCATAACAAATAGATCTTAGATGAAAACTCTGTTCTTACATGTTTGTTCAAGGCATTAACAATATCTAACAGTTTATTGGTTCAATAAACTTATGACATCACACCTGAATGTCTATGTCATACTTTATGATTTCAAATTTGTTTTAAAGGCAGCATACAATATTCAAATAACAGTACATCATTTTCATGGTACCAGAAATTAGGCCATGTAAAATAAATTCTATGTTTCTCAGATAATTGGGTCTAAAAAAGTTTTTCTTCATAGAAAACTGTCTTTGAACCGTTAGTCAAAATAATGGTACATGTAGCTCATCTGTCTGAATGGAAGAAGCTTAAATAGATACAAATTTAATATACGAAGTATGACGTGTTTTGATTGCCGTGAGTACATTTAGTAGAATTGCGGAAGAGACTCGACGGGTGTTATTTGCTCACACCTTTTTTAAACCCAGTTCAAACTAAATACATCCCCTCACTTCCTCCGATGGATCCGTTCATATGGTCAAAAATTCGTCAAGTTTGGATGAAGCGGAATCTTTAGAAATCGAATGAAGTGTTCAGCATTAACCACTGTCTAGTAAAATAATGTACATGGCCCGGGTACAGTTTACATTCTTTTGTTCATAGATTTAAGGATTTAACTACTTTTCTCTTACGCTCGTCGGCGGTCCTTGCTTATACTTTTTACAACGTGAACGTCATTATTAATAGATTCGGAAGTATTACAACGGACACTTGCTACTGTTCGGCATGGGTATTAACATATGCTGTAGAAATCAATAAAGAAAACTACACGAACGTTTTAATATAATACTCGATGTATCTAACACACGAATAGCCGGCCGTCCAAGTGTCCATGACACGTGTCGGCACAGTATATCCTATACAATAGTCTTTACCCGTAACGTAAATACGGAACGCGCCGTGAATGATACGGACTTTTTAAAGTTTCATCGGGTACCGTTTAGACGATTTTACAGGACAATATACGTTCAATGAAATAAATGGATATTTCGTTTTTAATCGAGGATGAGACACGGTGGATATTTTTTTCTGTAGTTGCAATAAAAACGTTTCGGCGGCGGCAAATTATAGCGCACGGCAGTGTCTGAGAAACATAGATTTTATTTTACTTGGCCTTACATAAAATCTTTAAAAATTGAACTATATGTATATGAAAAATTTGAACTATAGCAGTATCTACATTTTTAAAATCCTGTATCACTGAATTGTTAATTTCCACCTTTCAGACAATATACTGACTCATATACTTCAAGGATGGCACATTTGTTCATTATTGAGATTCGGTACTAAATATAGACACTATAACTCGATCAGTATGCTGAGTACCCATACATGGATTGGGGCTGTGAATATTGTTGTCCATATTGACTAGGACCTTGTGGGTATTGCTGACCACTTACATACTGTGTCCTTGACCCACTATCGTACCTTGACCTCTGACCCGGTCTTCCCTGCTGACCACTTGACCGGGCCATGGCTTGTTCATGACGAGTTAAGACGGGTAGTCCTCTAGATTTCACCTCTTTTTGAAGCACTTCAAAATGAAGCTTAGTGATCAGTTGCAACTCCTCAAATACTGAAAAAATGAAAAAAAGAGAAATAATTGAAGGTGAAGCAGAATAAAGAATGTAATATGAAAGGAAATATAAGGAATACAATTTTTCAAACTTCAACATTCAATTTCATCCACATTGCATTTTATACTATGAGTTTGAATAATTTGCCATTGTGACTTTTATTCTGTAAATTTAATTGTTACTTTTTTTCCCTAATTTCATTGGTACAGTTTTTCAGTCATTGAAATATTTTTTCCAAGAATTCAGAATTTCAGAGAATAAGAATCATTGAGAAGAGAAGCATTCAAACTAATGTTGAAGTATCTAAGGCAACTCATCAGGAACACCTGTATTCTTTTCTTTTAAAATGTTGCACAATGTTTTCTTTGTAGTAACATAAACGTTGGTGTACAAAGAAGTATAACTTTAATTCCGTATTTTTAAGAAAAGATAACTCTTGATGTGAATCCCAGTCTTTACAAAAACTCACTAGCCTAACACCAGAAGCTAGTCAAACTTTTGCAGGGCTAGTAGAACTTCCCTAATAAACTTAATAAATATCTAGCAGAAATTGTCTTCGGGCTAGTCTTTCAAAAAAGTTTTCATAAAGACGGGGGTCCTACCTCTTCCAGCATACAGTTTTTCATCAGGCGTTTTTAAAACAATCTTCTGTAAACATTGGACCATGGCTGCTGTAGACAGGATTTGTTCTGCTAATGGCTGAGATGTGAAGTAGTCAAAATCTATCTCAAACGGATTAATAGGAGAAGGGTAACAGTTCAGCTTCACTAATTCTGCAATAATGTCCCATATGCTGATATCTAAAATAGAAATTAGAGAATTTTATAGAAGAGGAAATCATCATTTTTTTTTTACATGTTCATATGTGAACCATTGACATTTATTTTTTTACTTGAAGGAACAGCTTACTTTCTTAAAAATATTTTTTGAATAAAATTAATTGGTAAACTGACTGCTCATTAGAAATGACAATTTTTTGTATAATGCATACTAAGAGTGTTCAAAATTTTACATCATTCTATGAAAACATCACATGTTTCAGCAAATTTGATAAGACAAAATGAGTGATGTGGCATGTAAAAATTTCTGTATGTGTTTATCCTGAACCAGAAAACATTTTTCCCCTTTAAATTACTGAATTTCATTTTACTGGTTCTTATATCTAACTTTTATTCATTAAAAAATCACAAAACAAGAGGCCCAAGGGGGCCACATCGCTCACCTGAGGAGACTGTATGTATGTTTTCAATCAAAGTCAAGACCTGAAGGAAATCGCTTTTAGTGAAGCTTTGAGAAGGACAAGGTGTACAAGTTACTTCCTGTAAAGTTCGGTGACATTCTGTGCAGTAGTTTAAGAGGATAAGTCAAAAATGTGTCATTCAAATAGAGCCTATAGAGGACATCTTGGATTTCCAATCGGCTCGAAAAACACAAACTAGGTAGAGGGCAATTAGTACTTGCGTCCTGTGAAGTTTCAAGAAATTCTGTGAAGCAGTTTTAGAGGAGAAGTTGAAAATGTGTCAGCCGATCAGAGCCTGTGGCGGCCATCTTGAATTTCCGATAGGCTCCAAAAACGCAAACTTGATAGAGGGTATGAGTACTTGCATCCTGTGAAGTTTCATGAAATTCTGCGCAGCGGTTTCAGAGGAGAAGTCGAAAATTTGTCAGCCAATCAGAGCCTGTGGCGGCCATCTTGGATTTCTGATCAGCTCGAAAAACACAAACTTGGTAGAGAGCAATCAGTACTTGCTTCCTGTGAAGGTTTGTGAAATTCTATGCAGCCGTTTGAGAGGAGAAGACGAAAATGTGTCAGTCAATCAGAGTCTGTGGCAGCCATCTTGGATTTCCGATTGGCTCGAAAAACACAAACTTGGTAGAGGGCATTGAGTACTTGCCTCCTGTGAAGTTTCATGAAATTCTGTGCAGTGGTTATAGAAGAGAAGTTGAAAATGTGTCAGCCAATCAGAGCCTGTCGCAGCCATCTTGGATTTCCGATTGGCTTGAAAAACACGAACTTGGTAGAGGGCATTGAGTAGTTGCTTCCCGTGAAGTTTCATGAAATTCTGTGCAGCGGTTTCAGAGGAGAAGTCAAGAATGTGTCAGCCAATTAGAGCCTGTGGCGGCCATCTTGGATTTCCAATCGGCTCCAAAAACACAAACTTGGTAGAAGGCATTGAGTACTTGCTTCCTGTGAAGTTTCATGAAATTCTGTGCAGCAGTTTCGGAGGAGAAGTCAAAAATGTGTCAGCCAATCAGAGCCTGTGGCGGCCATCTTGGATTTCCGATCGGCTCAAAAAACACAAACTTGGTAGAGGGCATTGAGTACTTGCTTCCTGTGAAGTTTCATGAAATTCTGTGACGCAGTTTCAGAAGAGAAGTCAAAAATGTGTCAGCCAATCTAAGCCTGTGGCGGCCGTCTTGGATTTCCGATCGGCTTGAAAAACACAAATTTGATAGAGGGCATTGAGTACTTGCTTCCTGTGAAATTTCGTGAAATTCTGTGCAGCGGTTGCAGAAAAGATATCGAAAATGTTAAAAGTTTACGTCGGACGGACGGACGATGGACGGACGACGCGCTATGACAATAGCTCACTTGAGCTTCGCTCAGGTGAGCTAAAAACAACAATACTTGTAGGGGACCATGATTTCTTCTTTCCTACCAAGTTTAACGAAAATCTGTTCAGTGGTTCTGGAGAAGAAGTTGAATATGTATGAAAATCATCCCCCCCCTTCTTCTTGAGTAATCTAAGTAACCCGAGAGAGATAGTTATACAGAAGCTAAAGCAAAATAACAGACCCCCTCCCCATCCTTTCACTGTGTTATTGATAACATTGATCTGTTCTTACATTAATATTTTGAGCTGCTCTCAATATTGTAATTTCAAAGTTGTATATCTAAGTCTTCACAAGATAAATTTGAAAATACTTATTCATCTTTTTAAAATAATTTAGTTTCCTTTTCCATAACTACAAATGTATTTAATAATTCAAAATATATAACATTCAAATGAATCGATAATCCAAAAATTTAAACCTCAAAAACATAAATCTATATTAAAGAAAGACAACTCTTGCATACATGAACATGTACCAACTTATACGAAACTAAAGTTACCAGGGTACCAGAACTTGAACTTACAAGCCTTTGGTCCATGTTCACAGTAAACATATCTATTCATGATTGAAAAAATACTCATAAAAATCTGTTCAGCAGTTCTGGAGAAGAAGTTGAATATGTATGAAAATCACCCCCCCCCCCCCTTTCCTTTTCAAATAAGAAAATAATTCATAAAAAATCAAAAAATTAAAATTTCAGTATGAAATACATATCAAAGCATTAAGTAACTTAAATGTGATGAATTTGCAGTAAATGAATGTGTAAAATCATACACATATTGAGTTATTTAAAGAAATAGTGCAAAAATGTGCATTTCCGACGAAGTCCGAAAAGACGTCAAAAACGCGTCAAAAATTTGACTTCCGAGTGGAACCAAAAACAACAACACTTCTTAAGACATCTCTCTAGATCATCCTGATGCTTTCGGTTTGTCGATATGTGCTTTCGTTCTGAAGAAGAAGTTTGTCAAAGGAGGGTACCCCCTGTGACCTACTTTTGCCTCTGGTGGCGCCACCTGTTGATGGATCTGGACGAAAAACAACATCACTTGTAGGGGACCATGAGTACTTCATTCCTACCAAGTTTCATGAAAATCTTTTCAGTGGTTCTGGAGAAGAAGTTGAATATGTATGAAAATCACCCCCCCCCCTTCCTTTTCACATAAGAAAAAAATTAATAAAAAATCAAAAAATCTAAATTTTAGAATAAAATACTTATCAAAGCATTTAGTAACTTAAATATGATAAATATGCAGTAAATGAATGTGTAAAATCGTACACTTATTGAGTTATTTAAAGAAATAGTGCAAAAATGTGCATTTCTGACGAAGTCCAAAAATGTACATTTTCGGACTTACAATATTGGCAAAATTATACAAAATTAGGTCAAGGTCATTTTTTGAAAGTTTGATCAAAGATACATCCAATTACAACTACAATATTGGCTTTTAAAGACGTCAAAAACGCGTCAAAAATTTGACTTCCGAGTGGAACCAAAAATAACAACACTTCTTAAGACATCTCTCTAGATCATCCTGATGCTTTCGGTTTGTCGATACATGCCTACGTTCTGAAGAAGAAGTTTGTCAAAGGAGGGTACCCACTGTGACCTACTTTTGCCTCTGGTGGCGCCACCTGTTGATGGATCCGGACGAAAAACAACAACACTTGTAGGGGACCATGAGTACTTCATTCCTACCAAGTTTCATGAAAATCTTTTCAGTGGTTCTGGAGAAGAAGTCGAAAATGTTGAAAAGTTTACGACGGACGACGGACAGACGACGGACGACGGACGCCGGACGGTGCGCTATGACAATAGCTCACTTGAGCTTTGCTCAGGTGAGCTAAAAAGCATACAGGCCTATGAACGAGTTTGGACAGGGGAAGGAACAGTAATCCACGACAGAACTTAGTAACACTTTAATGTAAAATGTCAAAATGTGAGGTCATAATTAAATCACAGATTACGAAGCTCACCTCTTGGCAGCAAAATTCAATTCAAACATATTTCTAAGTAAATGTACATTGGCTTTTAAAGGCAAAATCATTCAAGCGGAAAAAGTAGGCCAAGGTCAATTCTTGGAAATTTGATCAAAGATACATTCAATATGCAAGTTTGGTATATGTAGCACTTATACTTTGCTCAATATTGGCTATTAGGGCAAAATCACTCAAGCAGAAAAAGTAGGTCAAGGTCATTTTATGAAAGTTTGATCAATAATACATCTAATATGCAAGTTTGGTACATTTAGCACTTATAATATGCTTAATATTGGCTTTTAAAGGCAAAATCACTCAAGCAGAAAAATTAGGTCAAGGTCATTTTTTGAAAGTTTGATCAAAGATACATCCAATAAACAAGTTTGGTACACGTAGCACTTATACTTTGCTCAATATTGGCTTTTAAAGGCAAACTCACTCAAGCGGAAAAAGTAGGTCAAGGTCATTTTTTGAAAGTTTGATCAAAGATACATCCAATAAACAAGTTTGGTACATGTAGCACTTATACTTTGCTCAATATTGGCTTTTAAAGGCAAAATCTCTCAAGCAGAAAAAGTAGGTCAAGGTCATTTTTTGAAAGTTTGATCAAAGATACATCCAATAAACAAGTTTGGTACATGTAGCACTTATACTTTGCTCAATATTGGCTTTTAAAGGCAAAATCACTCAAGCGGAAAAAGTAGGTCAAGGTCATTCTTTGAAAGTTTGATCAAAGATACATCCAATAAACAAGTTTGGTACATGTAACACTTACACTTTGCTCAATATTGGCTTTTAAAAGCAAAATCACTTAAGTGGAAAAAGTAGGTCAGATGCTGCATCCGATACATGGGTCCATCTCGGCATTCCATGATGAATTACTTGTGCAAGTTTGATTACTGTAGCATCAGTACTTTGTCAGATACTGAGCTACCCGAAACTTCTTAACCAAGCCACTCTGAGCTACCCCAAACTTCTTAACCAAGTCACTCAAGCGGAAAATGTAGGTCAGATGCAGCATCTGATGCATGGGTTCACCTCAGCATCCAAAGATGAATTACTTGTGCAAGTTTGGTTACTGTAGCATCAGTACTTTGCCAAATACTGAGCTTCCCCAAACTTCTAAACCAAGGCACTCTGAGCTACCCCAAACTTCTTAACCAAGTCAATCAAGCGGAAAATGTAGGTCAGATGCAGCATCCGATGCATGGGTTCACCTCGGCATCCAAATATGAATCACTTGTGCAAGTTTGGTTACTGTAGCATCAATACTTTGCCAAATACTGAGCTACCCCAAACTTCTTAACCGGACGCGGACACGGACGCGGACACGGACGCGGACACGGACGCGGACTTGCGGGGGTATAGCATAAGCTCACTCAACTTCGTCGAGGTGAGCTAAAAATTGTTTGTTTCCCCTCGCCCCGACCGGGTCAGGAAAAATGCCACCAAGTTAGATTTTTTTATTGCCAAAAAGACCGAAATTTTTTTCCAGAAATCGAATCACGGCCATGTCCATTTTCAGTTTCAACCATACAATATTCTATCCAAATAGAATTGTAAATTAACTCAGTAGCTTTCTCATTCCTACATTATTATAAGAGATCTTGCCATAACCCCCCCCCCACCCTACCCCAGGGTACCCCTACCTAAACTACTACCTGATCATGATTAACCTACATTTCTCTAGCGGTTGTCGGCGGTCCGTGCATCGTGAACGTCATTATCAATAGACTCAATATTACAATGAATTCTTGATGTTGGTCGTATAATAATTTTCTCTCACTCACGCTGTTTACCTACAATAAACAGACAGAGAAAGAAAAGTATGCAAACTTATTTCCTCTTTATCATGCACTGGAAAACGCCGTCCATTTACAGTCTGTGACTCGTGGTTGCGCGTGGTCAATATCTATACAAATTCAATATTTACAAATCGTTAAAAAAAAGTCGAGATGTAATCGTTCTATAGTGCATCTTATTCTCACAGATTTTACGTTGCCGTAAAATAATGACCCGTTGCGCCACGCGGAAACACTTGATGCACCTCTTGCGGAAATATTTATCGTGTATCTTGGGACAATTTTGTTTATATAGAATAGGTTTTAAAGGACAACGTAATTTTGTTTTGAACATGTTCAATAAAATAAATAGACATTTCATACTTAACCAGCGATAGAAATTGAGACACAACCGATATTTTTTACGGAAAGCAGGCTGCAATTTTTCCCAAAGTAAGAGGCAAGAAATCCCCGGCTACCAGCTCTTAGTCTTTATCATATCAATTAGAAACACAGTGTGTTCTTGCGCAGCTGTAAGGAGTCCAGTAATGTGCAATTTGGATTCAAACGACTTTGAACATATTTGATACATGTAGTTCTGGCAGCAAAAAAAAAAAAAAGTACCCGCCTACTGGGTCACTTGGAAAAAACAGACCCGGGGGGAGGGGAAACAAATAATTTTTTAATTGTGGCCTAAGAACTGAAAATAGTTCTACATATCTATGAACAACATGTATATTATTGACTGTTTGACCTGAATCTTTCCATAGCGCAGTAGTTTTAAGCCTGAGTGGACTGTCCTTTTCATTCTCTGTATCTCCCGTTAATTTGATGAGCCTATCATGGTTTGATCTGACCCATACGTACGGACAGCAGTATCTGGCATACCCAGCTAACAAGAATAATGTAGACCTCTCATCCTGAAAGAAAATAAGACAGTATGAATTAGAACCATCCTCTGAAATTTTTTTGATTGTTCAAATACTTTGCAAGCAAGAAATATCAGCCGATAGATTTAGGGGATGACATATCTCTATTTGAATGATTTTGCAGGTATAAGTTGTATGATTTTAGGTTACAAATTTATTATTACTGTGACACGGCACTGGAGCCATAAAATTTGCTGCTATAAAACCCTCCAATTTCAAATACAAACAATGCTATAATCTAAATCGATTATCTTAAAGATATCATGTCAGAAGAAGAAAGAAGACTAAAATTAATATTTGCAGAAAAGTTTTATATCAATACAATGATGATTTATAGAAGACAATTGTCTTCAGTTTGTATGTGCGATTTTTCAAGTTAGATTACAGCATACCCCTGCCTGCGTCTCCGAGTCACTTGGTGAGGCTGGTGGTAGACCGACTCCTTTAGGAACAGCTGTCGTAGTGAGATTCATCTGTGACCTTAGGGAAATAAGCAGAGACCTCCTGAAAGAGAGGAATAAAAACACATATAAGTACAAAAGAGATAATGTTTAAAAGACTTTATTGGCCTTATGAATGAAGAATTTTACACATATTTTTTCCTTTTATTTTTGGATTACTTTTCTTACCTTGTTCATTCAAATTCAGCAGTATGCATGATTTACTTGTATGTAAGACTGTCTGTACACAAATAAAGTTGACTGAAACCTCATGATTTATCAAGTATAATTTATGTTCAGTGAGCCAAAGAGGTGAAATTCAAATGGTAAAAGCTTCTGCAAAAAATTCCTGTACCCTTATTTCAAAACTTGACATTGTTAAATTATTAAAATCTGCTATTCTAAGTTCAAATCAAGTGGATTTTGATCAACAGAACGAATAAAAGTAGAAACCCTGCAGCTAGCTTCTTCATAATAGAATATTTCTTTGAATTATCTAAGCTACAAAATCATAGAATGCTATTCATTTAATGTTAGAACTTACTTATCATAAGGTAGGTTGTTAGATGTTAGGCTACTGCTCCTACTAGGGTCAGGTGATGATTGGTTGATGCTCTCTGTCGTATAACTGTGCTGTGTTGACTATAGTGAATTTATAATATCTTTATCAGTTCATTTGTTAAATGAAATACCGATATCATGCATTTTGTGCCAAAAAAATGTGTGGATTTCCCTTTCATCCCTTAAAATCAAAAGGTTTGTAGATTTAGATTTTATTTATCATTTTTTTATCATTTCATTTTTCTAAATTTTGATACTGCCTAAAAAATGTTATTTTCTATGTGAAACCAAGTTATATATTACTTCTAACCAATTTAAGTGCCATTTTAGATTTATAAATGAAAGCACCATGCACATGTATATAGATACTATGACCTTTGTGAAATCAATGAAATTTAAAATTAAGCCAAGTATATCCTTTATAGATGAAAATTGAGAATTTGAAAGGCAGAAGATTTAGAAAAAAGGTCAGTCAGGAAAGTGGAAACACATATAATGTTTTATGTCCTATACATGTATATAACTTCACATTTATACATCAAGATATATTTTGCTCTTAGTATTGAAGAATTGTTTTTACAATACAACTGCGCATTATACTTAAAGTGTTCAAGATGAAAAAATAATTAAGTGATAACCTTAGGTTCATTGGCCACACTGATGACCAGTTCCTCTCTTCCTCTAAGATACATTGCAAAATGTTTGAAGCCTTTGACAGATCCAAAATGGAGCATTTCTCCTAAGAAAGCTTGTAACTTTTTCTTTAGTAAGTTCTCTTTAGCCTGTAAAAAGAAAAGCGGACATTAAAAACATTTCCAACATGATATATGAAAAATGGAGGATTGTACAATTTAAAGTTTTAAATATCTCAGTCTACTGTATAGGAGATATACATGTAGTACCCCTAAGCTACATACATGTACATGTACTCAGGTGTCATCTACCATGCAAGGAAACAAGCATTATATAAGGGCAAGCTCTGCAAAGTATCCTTGCTAGCAGCTGTATTCTCCTATGCGGACAGTAGTCTATGATGCCATAGAAGTGCTACATGTATATCAAAAGGCCATTATATCACCTTTGTCAATTATTTCAAGTGCCTGTTTTCATAGGATATGAGTGTTTGCTATGAGAAATATTACAAAACTTTTAATGACTTTATATGTTTCATCTTCTCTGGAACAGTTTACAGTTGAATAAAAATAGAATTATATAAAGAAAAGAAAATCTACCAAGAGTGTCTTTATTTACATTTTTACATTACCATACGAAAAGTATCTGCAAGATTTTTGCAGAAAAATAATTTGACCGACAACTGAGATACTTTTACAGATGCAGTCCAACTCGGAATCGGAAAATACTGATGTGATACTCAAGTGTGTCACCTGTGTGATGTTAGCTATCCAGTACATACATTTACCATGATATCAATTGCCTATATAGTTCTTGTTCACAATCCTTTGACAGTGTGAAGATGGCTCTCACTAAGCACTGTGAGAAGGGTTTTAGTCATCCCCATGTAAAATGTGAAAAATGTAAGACATGTGAAAAGTAAACAAGATGGATAAAATCGAAGTGAAATTGGTGAAAAATTTCACGATACTCAGTGTATTACATGGATTTAAAGTGGTTTCACAGCTGAAAAAGAGCAGAGATGTTATGATTGAAGTACATGTATACAAATGTACCAGGTAGGATTATAGTCGATTTATGTTCATACCATGAACATTTTCGTAGTTTCAACCGCTCGAAATTGACCAAGACTAGATTCAGCAAATCTCAGAAATCTCATGAACGGCCGGTCTGCAACAGAGAGGGAAGGATAATTTCAATGGAAACTGAGGAGCTTCTTTACTTTTTGTCTAAGCGCAACCTCAGTTTCAAATGCATACTTCATAAAGTGTGTGGGGAAAATCGGTGATCAGAGCTCGTTGTTTATTTTTCGATTATCGGTGTATTTTCCACTGCCTGTCCAAAAGTCATGCATGTGCATTGAAATGAAACATACATTTGTTGAATCCTACCTGAAAATGTGAAAAATAATCCATTTAAATCATGTTTCTGCCGTGTTATCTACCAATTGTAATCTCTGCAGCATCCTCCATGATTCTTCTATATTTGCTTTAAACATGGTTGCGCTTAGACAAAAAGTAAATTAAGAAGCTCCTCAGTTTCCATCGAAATTAAGGGAAGGAAAGACCGAATAGCAAACAACTCTCTGTTGCCACTGTAATTAGGAGTCAACCACATTATCCACTCAGCCATCTCTATCCTAATTTCTATTCATGTGTGTTCTTCAGATTAAACTCCATCATGCAATCAATAAACAATATCTTTAGCAAAACTCTTATGATTTTAGAAAAGGATGCAACACCCCCCCCCCCCCCCTTTTGCACCGGTCCCAGTACTTCATTTTCACTCATCAGGACACAGTGTCATCGTGAATTTGAGGTATGGGTGAAATGTTTTGAATGCTAGAATAAAAAAAATGCTACCTTTGCGTCCATCTTCTTCTAAAAGCGTTAGAAAAACAAAATTGAAAAGATCATTGATTTTTTTATCAAACCGGACATAAAGCACAACCAAAAGCTGAAAGAAAGTCGGACTTGAGTTTCCGGATTTTCATATTTTTTTTTTTAAGTTAACCTTTTTTCATGTGCGTAGCGAGGCCTTTCAAGTTTGGAAGAAAGAAATTTGAACACATCGCAACATTTATGGATAGAAAATCAACTAAAACTACAGTTTTCCAAATATGTTGAAGTGCTATTTAATAGCCATTCTCTGTAAGGACCAAAATCGTTCGGCACGGCATGTCATGGATTTTGATGATTTTCGGTATAATGGGTATATATTAAGTACTGACCATGAAAATAACACTTTTCAGCCAATGTGACCTCTGGTTGCCATGGTAACGAGGTCATTCTATTTATAGCACTTTTGGGACCATGAAATAAGCCAGCTCCGGAGACTTCGTTGCCATGGATACCGCTGTAACAGCTTGTTCATCTTTATATAATCTATTCTTCCTTACTTCCATTCTTACTTAGTACACTTAGATATGTGATATTTATTACAGGAACCTTATTGTATTAAGTCAAAATAAGTCAAAATGAAGCGAAAAATAGAGGTGAAAATAAGGGCCAATTTAGTGTGTTTTTGACCATTTTCAATCTTAAATATCACAAAAGGCACCAATAGAAGAATAGTGATTTTCATCAATGGAAATGTATGTTTATTGACAAATAAAATGAACGAAAAATTGGAGTGGGTATATAAGAGTTTTACCTTAATTCTGTCGTCAAAGACCGTTGCCATGGCAACATTAGACCTTTTTGCTTGTTTCATATTATCTTTGAAATTGATTTTATTCCTCTTTAGAGCAACATAAGATTGTCAAAATGTATGCATGTATAGATTTGACCTATATCTTTTACCTAAGAACAATTAAAATGTTCAAGGTCATTGGCTTGATGTTCAAGGTCATTTATACTTTGAGACTCAAATTTTGCATAAAATATTGATTTTTAATTTTTTTTGTTACCGATTTTAATGATTTTTTTATTTAAATATTTTCATAGGTCATATATATTATGAAGCGCATGAATATAAGAAAGACAAATCTTAGAATTTATTGAATTGTCGCTATTCAATAGGAAAATATTTTTCCGTCAAAAACAAGAAAAATACAGATTTCGTCCCTTTTATATCAAAATACTCACCAAGAATTTAGATATTTGAAGATGTGAAGAAACGTAATCAATAGTTCTAAGAAATAAGTGATACATTTATCATTTTATGACAAATAACTGTTAAGTTCAATATTTCAAGGTTTCTAAAATATTGACACCTTCATTTTATGAAAAATCAGGATTTTTCGTCAAATCTGGTCACTTAAAGTTTAATGACCTTGAAAATTCAGTGGGTGACATTGAAATATTTTCAGGGTCATTTTTATATCAAAACGCCTCTGATAGATGTATACATGAACTTCTGTTCCAATAACATGCGTAGATAGTTTGATAGAGGTTGTGTTTAAATTCATCGTATTGAAACCTTTCAGCCGACTGTTGCCATAGCAACTAAATTTGATGCTGCTTTGCATATAAAAGGACAAATTAGCCCAATCATTTTTTTATATTCATGTAGAGTTCAAAGATGATACTAATTGGATAACTAGAATTTGGACTTCAAAAATTGGTGCTTTTATGAAATTTTCAACCTTGTAAAACAGTAAAAACATGCAAAAAAAGGGTCTTTGAGTGCCCAAAACAAAGCCTTTTGATACCCTGTTTTTGCCCAATTTTTCATCTTGTATACATAAGGCATCCGAGATGAATGTAAAAAACTTTACAAATATGCATAATAATAAGGATTAAAAGAAAATAATCAAAGCAATTTAAGATTTAAAATGTACCTGTTTCCATGGTAACGAAGCCTACAAATATGCCTTGTCCTATACATTTTCCCGATTTTTGAAACTTCAGACACAGTTACCATGGCAACGACAACCTTTTTGAAAAAACTGGGATTGATTTACATACTAGTACTTCATATTGAACTTCCATACCAAAAATCTCAAAAATCCATGACATGCCGTGCCAAGATGTTTTGAAATTCTTTGGTTCTTACAGAGAATTGCTGTTAAAAAGTGTACAAAGGGTCATTTATGACGTAGAAATAAATCCATGACTTTACTAAGGGCCCCAATGCGGTCCCCAAAATCCCTTGACAGAAAAGTGCTTCTACTTCTGAAAAGATAGCATTTAATTCATTTCTGTTGCGCCATCTACATTGAATTACAAATAGACTCTGCATGTGGGAGATTGTACATATACATGATATATTTTTTATTCATATCAATGCTTTGAGGGGATTTTTCTCGTTGTCTCCGTTTGTTTCTTACCTTTTTACACTGATTCTCAGAAATAATGTGCAATTCGATAAATAACATGTCGCCGTGTGATTTATAGAGATTTTTAAAAAAGAAAGAAGTACAAAATTACTATCATTGTTTCAAAAGCCTACCTAGATGTTTCAAAATCTGTTACCATCATTTGCGAAAGTCATACAACTTAATGAGATACTAAGCTCCAAAATAGCAAAAACGATACATACGTTACTGTCGCCGGCAATTACCATTGTGAAGTACATAAATTATCTTTACATATATGTTAAAGTTAGTCTACAATGTGCATTCATATATGCCTTCATTGCAGCACCGTCCTCCGAATTATCGACGAAACTATAGCACTCAAGTTGGTTTTCGTTCTATTTTATTCATAAAATAGCATGTCGCCGATGTATTGATACCTACGTAACAACAATACAATAACCATTTTATATAGCACATGGATAGACATAAACATGACGTGTATACATTTAAAATAAGGGGAAAGGGTACAATTAAATATTATTCTAAGCTTTTTATCATTTTTCATGTTTTGTAAAGAAAAGTCGCATTTTCATTCATAACAGTGGTTGGTTGCTTTTTAGGCGATACTTACGTTACGCTTACTTAAATCATTCAGTGCAGACATCATGAAATAGTGCCTTCAACATATCGTTGCTTTACAATAGAAGACTTGATATTACCGAATATCTAATGGTTTTGTTTCTTTACAAGTATATACTGCTTGATCAAATACTTGAATAATACCTACGTAACGGATACATACATGTACATAACGCGAATGTCATAGATTTAATAATTTATTGTTCGTTATACCCAATTATGGGTATCATTTGTTAGTGCACATTGGATTATGACCTTAGAAGCTGATTGCAGGGAGGATTCAAAGGCTACAGCTGTTGTACTGTCACGTTATGTTCCAGTGACAAATTAGACATTTGTATTTTCAAATTGATTTTCGTTTAATTCATTTATAATCCTCTATTTATTCTTAGTTTTCAAAGGAATGTGACTTTTCGGACTATACTCAGACACTTTCCTAATAGTCAAATAAGTCAAAATTAATTTGTTTGTCTACGTTTTCTTCAAAATGTTTATTTAATCATTTCCTCAAGCAAATCTCTCATTGATGTCAATTTCTTTATAATGCCGCTTGCCTTCATTTACTTTGTTATTTGTTACTTTCTAATCTTTTAATTGTTTGTATTGACACTATCTTTGTTCTTGTATGCGTCGGATTGAGTGAAAGAGAGTCGTTTGAAAGAATGAGAGATCTCGGGAGTTAGTTGACCGCCACGGAGCTGACCGGGCGTGATTTGCAGTTGTTCCGGAATTTCCGACTTCTGAAAATTAACTGTTTTAACGTACTGCGGACTTTCCAAGTACAATCAAAATACTTGCAATTTATTTTACGGAGTGAATGTGTGAGTGGATTCGGATTTTATGTTATTTCATATTTCGGACCATAATAAACCAAATTAACTGTCATTGATTGCGTCCTTCATCATTTGAACATTCGAAAACTTTCGTTGTGACAAGTGGTGGAGAATCCTAAGGGTAATTTACCCGGGGGTAGTACATATATTTTGTGCTACCTTGTTTCCGTACCTTAGACTCTACCAAATTATTCCCCAAGTTATTCCCCAATTTACTTATTTTCACGTGGAGATATGGAATTACACCAAACTCAGTGTTATCGATGTGGAGAAAACTTCGGACGCGGCCATCTTGGAGTCTGCAAGGGAATGAATAGATGTTGCTTTAACTGCAAGAAGACGGGCCATCTATCGAAAATGTGCAGAATCGCCAAGCAACCATCAGTGAGCGTGATCCGAGTGGTACATGTAGCGCGCAAGTCAGAGAAGAAGAAGGACAGAGATAATCGACGATGGACGGAGTTTCATTCTAGGAGAGAACATCAAGCGGAACTTCCGTTCAGTGGCCTAACGGAGCCAGAATTCCTTGCTCTGGAGCTGTCCGATCCGACACCGATTCCTTTTTACCTGAAACCCAAGCACACATCGGTAGCAGAGAAGGTAACCCAATTCACAGATAATATTCAAAAACTCCAAACGAAAAATGATGAACATTTGGCGAAAATTGACATCTATAAAAAGAAAAATGAATCACTTGAAAAGAAAATTCGGACATTGAGCGATAAAATACTCTTCTTTGAGGCCGAGCTACCATTGACGCAAAGACTTGTAGATAGGAAAAATGAAGAGATAGCAATGTGGCGGTTTCAAAATGATATAGTGAGTGAAGCATTATCCGAATCCAAAGATGAAGAAGTCAAATTGAAGAAAATGATTGAAGATTTGAAGAATACTCTTTCAGATAAAGACAAAGAAATCGAGTCACTAAGAAAATCACATTTTAAACCAGACGTGCCTAAATCCAACCCGAACCCGTCAACTCGTCAAACCGTAAACGCCTCAAATCATAAAGGTTATCAATCTAGGAATCGCGGAGGAAAGAAGAACCGAGTCCAGAATCACCAACGCCCGGTGGAAACACAAAGTTTTTCTGCGGCCACAAACCAATCATGGTATTTTGCCACCAATAACTGTGCTGCCAATGGCATTGTGGGTCAGGGACAACCGGTCTCGTATCCTTGGCAACCAAGACACGGACATAACATGTGACTGACCCTGGGGTCAGGGTCTTCCGGGAGAAGGGAGGCATTGTCACGTTATGTTCCAGTGACAAATTAGACATTTGTATTTTCAAATTGATTTTCGTTTAATTCATTTATAATCCTCTATTTATTCTTAGTTTTCAAAGGAATGTGACTTTTCGGACTATACTCAGACACTTTCCTAATAGTCAAATAAGTCAAAATTAATTTGTTTGTCTACGTTTTCTTCAAAATGTTTATTTAATCATTTCCTCAAGCAAATCTCTCATTGATGTCAATTTCTTTATAATGCCGCTTGCCTTCATTTACTTTGTTATTTGTTACTTTCTAATCTTTTAATTGTTTGTATTGACACTATCTTTGTTCTTGTATGCGTCGGATTGAGTGAAAGAGAGTCGTGTGAAAGAATGAGAGATCTCGGGAGTTAGTTGACCGCCACGGAGCTGACCGGGCGTGATTTGCAGTTGTTCCGGAATTTCCGACTTCTGAAAATTAACTGTTTTAACGTACTGCGGACTTTCCAAGTACAATCAAAATACTTGCAATTTATTTTACGGAGTGAATGTGTGAGTGGATTCGGATTTTATGTTATTTCATATTTCGGACCATAATAAACCAAATCAACAGTCATTGATTACACCTTTCATCATTTCAAATTTTTGAACAATCACACGCCAAAACTTCGTTGTGACAGTACTGATTCAATGGCTGTTTTGTAGATTGTGCTCTAAAAGGGAGCTGGCTTATGTTTATTCCTATATGATATTTCATCGAAGAGTATGTCATCCTATAATGCATATTCATACCTTTAAAGGTAAACATAATGTATACATACTCACATTAGTAAGTAAACACAAAATACGATAAAACATCATGATACCTACGTAACGTGCCGTTACGTATGTATCTAACTTGGCTCAGCTCAAGTTTCAGTCGAGTTGCATTCAATAGAACAACAATTTGTCTCTTTTTTTCGAAGGTATATATAATTTTGCAGACTGCATAATTGATACCGCGCCATTTCTTTTTTTAATTTCCTTAATTCATTTGAAATATAGATATATCTATAACTGAATTACAACTAATGTTTTTTTAACATGATTTTTAAATCGATATTAGCTAACAGAGTTTATAAATGTCATGATGAAAATAAAGTAGAATTTGACAGACAAATCCGTAGATGCATGATTTTAAACGTGGTTGAAGATAGCTTTCAAATACCTTACCCAATCCTGGGTAGTTGATTGTAACGCACGTTACGTATGTATCGATCAGTTCTTATGCTCTTTCATTTATTTCAGATGTTTTTTACAGTAGTCAAAAGACGGAGAATTATTTAGAAATGCCATAAAGAGAGATAGAGAGAACGAATCTAAGATTTTGGTTCAAATGAGTTAAAGCTTTTGTAATATCTAGCTTATACATACTGCATCAGACGTAAATTTCACACTATTTCGACTTCTCTTGCTTAAATTTGATTAGGCTTGAAATGTGTAAAGTACCAATGATCCTCTAGAAATGCCATATAGGAGAATAACAGACAATTTTTGCATCTAAGAATCATGTACGAAATTAAGTAGAGATGCTTTCGACCAGCAAATATGATAATAGTGAATAAAATGATACATACGTAACAGTTTTCACCATTGAGCAAAATATTGATTATGAGCATAATATGCTATTTATTGTGTTTCACCATCACCGGCACTGTCAAGTGCAGTAAGAGTCGACAAACAAACTCAAAAGTTGCAAGTTTTTCTAAAATTAAGAAGCTGCTGTAATAATTGATACTTACGTGACATTTTCCTATGTACCAACTGTACACTTCTTTTTGCGAATTGTGATACTAGGATACTTTCTTAACTTTTTCATATATTTTCATTGATATGCTTGCTAAAGAAAAAAGTCATAAAGAAAGCTTTTGTCCTTAAAATATTTATCTAGGGGAAAAGAGAAGATAACGCTGTTTCAGGCCATAAAATTTGTTCCAAAGTAATGATTGCTTATCAAGTAGTAAAATCAAACAAACAACAAAGTAGAAGATGAGCCGAGTTTACAAAAACATATATGACCTATATCTGAAAATATAAATTGAATTTATTCGGATCTAGTCAACGCTAATGGAAAAAATGAGCGTAAACAAAACTGTTACGTAGATATCATGTTGAAAATTAGATGAATAATACCCTTTATTATATAGTCTGTTTATATTCCCACTCTTATTGGCTGAGAACTGTCACGTGACGAGTCATTGTCTCATCATATTGACCTGTGAGAGGCGATTTCATTAAATATCACTACCGCGAAAAATCTTGCTTCCGGTTTACCATGAAATATCGAAAATGCGCGAAATTTATATCTGTGGCGTCATTAACGTCATTTCGTAAAAAGCATCAAGGACCCTGAAGCTAAGCTCAAGTTCTTGAATTTTGAGCCTATCTACGGATTTTGACCCTGAAATATTCTTTATTTGACTCATTGAATAAATTCCATTATGTTCAGGATGATTCGGCGACAGAAAATGCTGATATTAACACGTCTTGAAACATTTTCAAAGAAAAATCGATGTCAGCCATTTCGAAAAGGTACCTTTATAAATACTGATTAAGTCCACTATATAATAAAACAATTGTGGACTTTTCACTCGGTTAATATGATGTGATATTTTCTGAATTTGAAAATATTGACCTCGGCTGTCGCCTCGGTCAATATTTTCAAATTCAGAAAATATCACACCATATTCACCTCGTAAAAAGTCCATAATTGTATAATATAATAAAGCAATGTTCTCATATAAATTCTAGAGTGGTGTTACTGATTTTTTCGATATAGTACCAGTTATATTTTATCAATTGTATGAGCACAACAGATATGCTTAACTCCAAAAATATTTTTTCGTCTTGTTCTATCTTCCATTTGCACCTTATTCCTGAGAATCAGTGTTTATCGTCCCGTGAAATTTTGTGATTGGGGTCAACCCGTGTGAACGTCAAAATTAAATACATGCATGTAGTCCTGTACCAACATCCATAGGAAATCAACTTGTAATTTGATGAAATGAAGGTCAGGTTTAGACTTTTGTTCTTAGTGATATAATTATAAGATTTCCTCTTTTTCGGCATCGATCATCACTGATTAGACATAACTTGTGGAAATGCGCATATTGTGCACTGGAATTTTGCAATAGAACATATATGTCATTATTGACAACACGGACAAACAATAACAAACTGATGAAATTTCAAGATAATAGTAGGTGGTGCCCGCAACCTCTGAAGTGAAATCACAAAATTATCCGGCGGAAGTTGATATTTCTACTATAGACACCTATTTTACTAACACTTTTTTTGGAATTTTCGTAACTTTTGATAGCTTAGTTCTTCTTATAAACTAAAAATCACGATCTTTTGTTTCTGAATTTGTATTTAGTATGTAGAAATGCTATTGGAAAGGACAGCATAATCTAAAATGAAAAAGATTCTTCTTCTTTCAAAAAACGAAGGGCCGCTCTAAATAGCTTTTATTTGATGATGAAAGTTACGAAAATTCCTAATTTTTTTCGTATTTTTGTAAAACAGGCTCCTGCTCTTTCGGCGTTAAAGTACGCGGACAATACGAGGAATGCTGAGACAAAGACGAGAACAATCAACATATATGATTTTTTTTATATATATAATTTATTTCATTTTTGTGACATATCACAATCATTTTTAAAACAATGTAGTCACACAATTTTATAACAGTGATGATACATTGTAATATATAAAAAATCTCCACAGATTCCAATAACAAAATGGTTGTTATAGTTGGCACCACTGTTCAAAGTCACTCTATTGCAAAATTTCAGTGCACCGTATAGGCATTTCAACAAGTTATGTAAATCAAATCCTCTTCATTCAGTGATGCTGGAGGCCGAAAAAGATGAAATTTATATAATATGAAATTAGTCTAAATCTGACCTAAAAATTCTGTAAACGAAACTGCTATGGATAGAGCTATTCCATAAAGGAAATACCCCCGGCTTAGTTTTAGGAAATTGTCATTATATGTATGACAAGTCAAATGACGAAACAATGTGATACTAGACGAACGATATCCATCCACCATCTGAATGTATTACATGCATGGTGACTACTGTATTCCCTATTTTCGAAAACCAGAGTTACTTCCCATTTGAGACGGTATCTGACGTAGACTGATTGTGACGTCATTAAATTCTGTGGAAACAGTCCTAAAAGTCTGGGAAATGACGGTGTAAAATCGACGTTACCATACTATTTTCATGGCGTCACAATGGTTTTACGTCAGATACCGTCTGAAAGGGGAAATAACTCTGTATTCCGCAAAGACTCATTACTGCAGTTTTGTCTGTGTATTTCGCTGGAGATCTTGCAACGCAGATGAGTTTGTTTGCTTCAATCTTCGAATGACACGCAAGTTCATATATCGGTTATTTGAAGCACACCATCTTAAGTTCCTTTTGACGATGTTTTGTTATCTGACGTCGAACTAACGCCATCTCTGCTTATGAAAATATCAGTTTTAGATAATTTATCTTAATTAACGAGATATCACACGCGTTTCAGTAGCCTCCCTTAGACGAGAATTTTAAAGAAATCTCCACGCTGAAGATTTCCGATTTTCGTAACTTAAAATGTCTTGATGTTCTGGCTTTGTTATTAACGCTTTATCAGCAAGTCGATCCAATAGCTCAGAGGTAGAGCTTTAGCCCGCCATACGGGAAGACCGTGGTTCGAGCCTGAACGCAGGGATAATAATCAGATTATTATTCGTATGTAAATACGAATGGTTTTTTTCCCTTGCAATGTAATGGTAAGCCCAGAGTGACCAACAATAGTCAAATTTTTGATGAAATTGAACTTATTTGAAAATTTTGTTAAGACTTTTTCACCTACATACATATGTCGTATTAGACTAAATAATCCAGTCTGTTAGCGGCAGCGGAGAGACTGGATTATTTAGTCTAATGTCGTATCTATTCAAAAATAAGTCAGATGTCAGTAAACATGGTAAAGTGTTTGAATGCAGAGAAACTTATAATATAGTTACCCATATGGTACATGTAATATCATTACACATGTGCACATACTGTCGTGTAATAACACAAATTCTGTATTCGGCTCTATTTATTTACATATTGACATCTTTGTGAGTGAAGGAACACTGCTGTGATATTTCAAAAAGTTGATTATATAAATTCGGATGCTTTTGTGTTTGGTCACATAGTAAAGAAAGATAACTCGAATTGCACATTTAATTTTTTACATGATAATTTACACATTCAGTCAGATTTTGCAACATATGACGTGGTCATTGAATGATTTCTTTCTATAAGAATTTGTTCAATATGATGAGGGAATCATATGTGAAGTTTCATTTGAAAATCTTGGGCTGAAAAAAAAATATAGCCAAAAAATGAGCATTTCCATTAAAATCAATGGATGGCTAAAAAGTCTGATCAGTTTCAAAATCTCAAAATTTTGGATGGTGACCTCCTAGTATTGTCCCTTACATCTGAATTAAATTAGGAAATCAGAATTACGCTTTTTTTCTGAAAATAAATGTTGTATAACACGAAACGTGTGGTATCACCTTAAGGCGAATCCACGACCAAAGCACAACTGAAATGTACTCGTATAGGTAACGTTTATCTGGCAGATAGTAATTTATTTCTTTTTGCTTTTTCTCTTTTACCCTGTAACTTTCAATGTTGTAATTTTGGATTTTACCATATTATTTTAAGATAATTTACATTTTGTAAAAATACAAAACTTGCTGCCAGCCGATTAAAATGCTACAATTTTACATAATAGAAGAAATATTCCTCACTTTTTATTACAACTTGCTGGAATACTATCCTATATAAACAATATTATACCGAGTTTTCGAAAGAATATAATTTGAAATTGGTGTTCGGATGGGTTTGCATATTGGTCCTCCCCCCTCTTTTGTCCTTCATGTTTAATTGGATGTGTGCTTGTCCTCTTTGTAATGTTTGTTGGTGCACGGTTGTTTTGTGTTGTTTCTGTTGTTTGTTACAGTCTTGTGTGTGTGTGTCCCGCTGTGGTCATTGACATGCAGTGTGGTCTTGTTGGAGATCGTCTCCTTATTTTCCATATTCAGTCCGTACAATGTAGTAATATTGTTCTTCTTCCTTTATATACATTTTCTTTCATGTTTCAATGGTATTTTGTTTTGTCGGTTGGTCGTTTGATGTAAGTGTTGTCGTAACTTGTCTGCGATTGTGTATTGGAATGGTGGTTTTACGTGTCGTCGCTCTGTTCTCGTTTAATGTGTGTGTTCCGCTGTAATCATTTCAGCGTTGTCTTGATTGGAATCTCTTCCTTATTTTTTTCGATCGTCGAGTGGGCTTCTAAACAACTTTTGTATTTCAAATTTGGTTGACTTTGCAAATCCCTACATTTCTGCAAAAGGAAAGCATTATTCAAAATTTCTCTTTATAAACTTCTAAAAGTCGAAGGAAATTAAGAGAAAATAAAAGCAACTCTATTTATATAAGATATACATTTATATGATTTATTTTATATCATTCCATGTCTTAGAAAATAATTATGCGTTTACTTACTTTTTTCATGACGACATTAATTTCTCTCTCTTGAATTGAAAACAGAATGGAATTTCAGAGAAAACGTGTTTATGGGACCGTTTTCAACAGAAACTATAACTTTTTTGTTTTTCCGACATCAATGAAATCAGACTGCAGGTAGTGCCTTACTAATATTCACATGTGTAAGAGATTTGCATTAAGAATTGTTTTTAGGCAACTCTAACATCTGCTAATGATTGTTATGCCAAAATATTTAATGTGGAATCCCTACGCTCCCCAAAGGAGCGAAAGCTGGAAATAAGCAAATCTTGTCATTAAATCTCCAGCGTAACTTGATGATGAAATGGCTCAGAGTAATAAATATGCGACCAAGCCAGCAGTTAAGAAATTAGCCTACAGTTTCTGGCTCGGTTAGATAATATGAAAATCGATTGTATTATTTCTTTGGATGGATTTGTGATGGTATGAATGACCTGTACAGATAGCCTGAATACTATGTGTATTGAACCTGTGTTAGATTGACTGACTTCATGTTTACAAGGGATCAATGCTACACTCCTCCTTCATCTCCAACAATCAACATGGTGAGGAGGATTCGTCTGACTTAAGGAGGGTAAAATCCCCGACACGGACAAGCTTAGAGTAGAAAGATCCCCTATTACAAGGTAAGCCGTTTTTTGAAGTTTGGAGATCGATGTATATTTCATACAGGATTTATCAGTAATAACCTGGCACGAGCTCTACCTGTGCATGTTGGACTCATGTTACTTCTGTTTTACATAACTTGAGTTTCATTGATGTATCTGGTATATGTATGTATATATCAATGACTGCAAGCTAGGTAAACAGATGATCAAAGTGCATATACGTGGAATTCAGCGAAAGGCTAAGAAACAATATTTTGTACCAGATGGTAAAACAAAGCACAAGGTCGATGAAAAAAGCAAAGCAATCATCAACACTCCCTGTGCAGTATTAATATTAACGTCTTCAAATTCAATAGCATCATTTAGAACAGATAAATTTGTAGCATGGATCAAACACACACGTTTCGGGTACTTATAACCCTCGTCAGTGATCCTCAATCTAAACAATGTAATATGGCCAAAGGGTGTAAATTTATGTCCAAAAATGTACCGAAAGACGTAGCACAAGTGGTTGGATATGATGCTACAGAACCACGTTTGGGTCATGAAAACATAAAAATAAGTTTCAACTTAGGCAAAATTATTTTTTTAAGTTTACAATGGAGTTATTTCGTTTGCTTGTACGGTTGTTTTGCATTTTGTCGTTTCTTTCGGTTTTATTCCGTGTATGCCTTCACATTTAAGGAAAGAAATAGCAAAGAGAAATCTAGGTTTACACCTCGTAATCAATAAAAGCTTTTGCAGACTCCGGGTAATTCACATTTCAAGAAATGCCATGTCTCATTGCAGGTTCTCTATTTTGCTTTTTTTTTGTGACCGTTGTTGTTGCTATGAGTTCCATTTTTTTTTAAATTTCTACACTTCTGCGAATTACATTGAACCGATGATAATTTCGCTTTTCTTTCTAACTTTGGATTGTTTTGCTAGAATAGCCCATATACGAGTATATTAATACTTATTCAGTCTTGAAGTCGAGAAGGTAAGGTAAAATCGAATTTCCATTGGAACAGTTGCGATTCCCGTTAAGAAGATAAATAATTTTCACTGCACATGATAAATTGTTTTCTTTAAGTTGTCAAATTAAATTGACATGCAAGCGCTGCCGAGAAATATCAATAAGTATATACCATATTGTTAAACACAAATGCGGACAAATTTGTCCGGCTTTATCACAAAATTCTACGTAATTATAAAGTATATTAATTTAGCGTTATACATAACGTAAGACATAAACTTGCCTTTTTCAAGTAATCGCATCGCGAATTTCCGCTTCATAATAACTGTTCAAATAAATAATGAATAATAGAAGAAGTCATATACTTGTATAAGGAGCTAGATGACTTATCCTAATTCAGTGTGTGGTCTCCTCAAATAAGTAATAATTCGGATTTTCCATTAGGGCTTTTTCTAGATGATATTTATACCTTCCTCCATATGTTGTGATAAGGAGAGAAATGCAAGTTTACACCTCCCAATCAATAAACGCATTTACAGATTACGCGCAATTCACCAGTACATTTCAAGAAATTGGCAAGTTCCCTATTTTCCATCTTTTACATTTTATCTTTTATCATTAGTATAGAACCTGTAGATAAATTGAATCCATCACCCCTTTGTACAGGGACAGGGAAATCCCACCCGAGTATCAAAGATTTGCAGTCCACGACGAGGCTTGCCTAGTCGTGGACGTTGCAAATCTTTGATACGAGGGTTGGATTTCCCTGTCCCTGTACAAAGGAGTGATTGTATTTTTCTCTCACCCATGTATTTTCACATAATTCATGAATAAATATTGCTTGTTTTGCATTAAATGTTGCTCCATGTGGCGTCAAACACAGCTTAACCTACGTAAACGTCTATGACGTCATAATAGGGGGTTCGAGACAAGCATCCGGGGGTGCGAGACAGAGTTGTCTCAGAACGAGTAAATCTGGAGATATCTCTCTCCGGGGTGAGAGAAAAACTATTACCTTTTTGCGTCTCTTTGTGTCCTTGTCTACTCTGGTTTTTCACATAGAGGCGTTTCGATGTTTTGTTGTAGGTACTGAAACGATGTCTTCTTGGAGATACCCTCCTTTTATCATATGAAACTATTCTCTACCAAGAGATGACAAGATTAAAAGGAAGCAAAATAGTAGAAAATTAAGATTACTTTACTTACAAGACGAAGTAACATTACTCACAGCGGAGCACAAACTTATGAGGTGAAAAGTGGAAACATATGAAATTACCACGTAAATAAATAGGAGTCAGCGAGAAGATGCATAGTAAAACGACCAACAAACAAGGCAGACATCATTGATACACGAAAGGCAATTATCACACTTAAAAAGAGGGTGGCAAATGACTACATGGTACTGAATGGAAACGGAATTTATTGTAGGTGACACAAACGAAGCACAAATCAAGCAGCAAAATAAAGTAATTGTTCAAATTAACATATTTTAGAAATAAATGTTGTCGGTCTATGGTCCTCGATCGTTCAACCAGAAAAAAAAATCTTCAGAAATGTCCTGCCGACGTGATATCAATAATAAATCTTGCCTTCTTGTCGAAGATATGATCCTGAAATAATCAAAATAGCATTTAGCATGCCCTCAGAGAGATACCCCTAAGTTTAAGAACTTGATTTCTCATAGGTTCGCATTGCTTCGAATTTCGACTTGAAATTTCCTTAAGAATTCTAAAACTAAGGGGTATCTCCCTGATGGCATAGCTCTTTCCTTTGCTTTATGGTTATGATTTTTATTTGACAGAAATTTAAAGTCAAGTTTAGATTTTGCTCTTCATAATTGTATATTATTTGGATTTCTACTTTTTCGGCCTTGATCATCACTGATGCGACATAACTTGTTGAAATGCTTTTATGGTGCAGTGAAATTTTATAATAGAACATTCATTTTAGAATTGACCATTTCAACCTCTAGGTTGGTATCTCTGCTGTTGAATCTTTTAGGTGACGAGAATATCGTTCTCCAATTCAATTTCGCAGAATTTTGGCACTTGATATGAAACATTTTTTTAGAATTCTCCGTCACGAAATTCAATGAACATTTCTAAAATTAAGGGATATTTCCCTGATGGCACAGCTCTGTCCTTAGCAGGTTCTTGGCAGACATATTTGGTCAAGTTTAGACTTTTACTCTTCATAATTATATATTATTTGGAGTTCTTCTTTTTCGGCCTCGAGCATCACTGATATAACTTCAAAAAATTAAAGAGGGCGCTACTGAAATTATTTTTGGTGGCTCCGCTGGAAGCATCGCTGATGAGAATTTAATATTCGAAACACGTGTCTGGTGCATGGAAATTGGTTTGGAATTTTCTTCAAAAAGGTATAGAGTTGGAACCTTTCGACATAATTGATGAAATGAGCATACATGTATTTTATAATAGAATACTTATTTCAATAATGAAAATTGTCAACTTTCGTGACGAAGAACTTATAAATTTATTTCAAGTTTAGAGCCAAAATTAGGGGAACGATATACTCGGGGACTAACAGTCTACCAGAATTTGTTAGAGAGAGGTTCAAATGACGAAGAAGTCTTCTTTACGCAATATCATGTAAAATAATCTAACATGTAAAAAATCCCATTTGACTTCACGCAATTATCTTAAAGAAAAAAAGAAGCGTTGAAATCTTTGGAAGCTTTGTATATGTATGTAGCTTTATTAATACATGTATGTCTTTGTTATTTCGGATTTTCTTTGCTTCTGGTGTTTATGATTGTTAAAAGTTTTCAAATTCAATAACATAATTTAAAAACAGATTTGCTGCATGGACCAGACATGTACGTTTCGGGTACTGAATCCTCGTCAATGATCCTCAATCCGAACAATGTAATATGTCCAAAGATTGTAAAAATTATTATGTCCAGAAATGTACCGAGAGACGTAGCAGGAACTTGTAAATATTATTATGTTCTTGTATCAAGTTTTTGAAGCAGACTTTAGTTCCCTAGAAGGCTAGCAATATTTCTGTATTTCTCACCAAAAAAAGGTTAAATACTTGATGGAACTCATTAAGAATTTCCAAGAATTCCACGACCTCACAACTAAGAATATAACCATTAAGTAAATGACATTGTTCAATACTTGTCCAACAATTGAGAGCTTTAGTTGGATACCATATACCATCACGATGAATGTTTCTATCTTGGCTACTTTTAATGACATGGGATTGGATAATTGGTATTAAAGCACAAAGAAAATCAATGGTACCTTCGATAACTGAGATCTCTCTGGTCATCTTTACCGTTTGTCCATATTGATTTTTTTTCAGGGGGATAATCTTATAAATGTGAAAGCTATCAAATAACGGGTTCAGATTTACGATTTTATTTGTTCTTTATGCCGTGACGGATATCCTGTAGAATTAAAAGGATTTCCTGAGTATTGAAAAAAGAGTATGGACAATTCTGACCTTTTATTGACACTTCTACTTGTGAATTCAGACTTATGGAACAATTTCATCTGGAAATGACTACGGGTAATTTCATAGAATACGATTTCTTGTTTTCTCCTTCCGGGCACCTGGTCCTGCCTCCATTCGGGGGTTGGCAATTGCCTTGTTAATATGAGACTTACACAATTATGCCATATTTTCCTTGATCTTTGACTCCATAAGTACGATTTGTACTTTTTCTCTGGTATACTCGCTTTGAACAGGTTTTCCAAAATTTTAGTAAACGAAGGGTTAACCCTAACCCTAGGTTTACACATACTTTTGGGAGGTGACATGGGACATAGAGATGAATGGTCAGTCAGCGTGTAATGCTGGAAAAGAAGCTTGGTCTAGTACCTTTTATGACTTTAGGATCATATTCTCAGTCGAGAATACGGCCGATTGATTTTTATTAATAATTTCGATTATCCCATTTGTACAAGACTTGGTGTTGTTATCGTCCGGATGCGTAAACAGGTGATGCCACAACAGGCAAATGTGGGTAACGGGATACCCTCCTTTGACAAACTTCTTCAGATCCGAAGTACATATCGACAAACCGATAGCATCAGGATGTCTCAAGTGGTTCCACTCCGAAGTCAAATTTCTATCCGTTTTTCACGTCTGATTGGACTTTGTCAGAAACCTAAGCAGGTTCTTTGATAGAAATTTATGTCAAGTTTATACTTTTGCTCTTACAATTTCCTATTTTTCGGCCTCGAGCATCACTGATGAGACATAACTTGTTAAAATGCGCATATGGCGCACTGAAAATTTTAAATAGATTATCATTTTCAACCACTAGGTTGGTATATCTACTGGTGAATTGTTTAGTCCCCTAAAGATATCGAGGTGATCTTCCAAGATTGAAGTGAGCACGTGTTAATGAAGAGTGAACGTCGCCTGCCTTACTCTGAAATGGGAAATCACAAAAGAGCAATATACTAGATACATTATATAGAAACTTATTTGTGATCATCAGATCGTTTCATTTCATTCTTCGTTAGTATATTCCTATATACAGTTGACTTTTTAGTGTGAACAAATAAAGCACATATACGGGAGAAAAGGTTTGAGAAGAACGTTTAGCCTTTACTAGAATTGGATGGCATTTCCATGTGAATCAGTCTGTATTGCTACAAACCTCACAAAGAGGGAACACTTAGCTCATCAGAAGCACTCTAATTGAAAGCAGTCTGAACTTCCGTGATTTTAACTGCAGCACAATCAAATATAGGGCTTTTGATCTAAGCTACTCAAAGAAATTCCATTCTACTTAATGGATAAGGCTATAACTGAAGCATCCTCACGTTTTATACCCATTTACACTTTTGCGCCTGTTTAGAAGCTATATTTCCCACAAACTATTACAGCAAAATATTTTTCAGTTAACCAGGTTTTACTGATTATAATTCATTATTGTTCATCATTGATTGTCCTGAAATCTACCACGCTTTTAACAACTTTATCATGCAGAAATATAAGATATTGCCTAAGTTCAATAGATCTTGCTGAATCGTAAATTCGTTCATTTTTGATACTAACATATTTAGATGACCGTAATTACTTACCGAATTATATTACGAATACATTTAATAATATCAGTGCCAAACAATATACATTTAAATCTTAACAGAATCCCTATGTACATGAATTGCTTACTAAAGTCAAAAGTAACGTATTCAAATTCAATAGCATCATTGAAGAGAACATAAATTTGCAGCATGGACCAGACATGCATGTTTCGGGTACTTTACCCTCGTCAGTGATCCTCAATCTAAACAAGGTAATATGACCAAAGAGTATGAAAATTCAGATGTCCAAGAATGTATCGAAAGACGTAGCAGGATGGGTGGGATATGATACTACAGGACCCACGTTTTAGAAATTTCAAGAAATTTGGTAACATAAATTTTCGAATGCGTTGAAGATACAGACGATCAACCGAAATTGATCAAGACAGACGATCAACCGAAATTGATTTCCATGCACCAGACATGTGTTTCGAATGTTAAATTCTCATCAGTGATGCTTCCAGCGAAGCCACCAAAAATCATTTCAGTAGCGCCCTCTTTTATGTTTTGAATTTAGATTTGTACATTTACATAACAGAGAGTGTGCGGCTCCAAATTTCCTGTAGGGTCGATTCAGTAGCATATCCAAATAAAATCTGTTCAAAATAGGATTTGAGGCATGGTGCCTCCTTTAATTTCGATGATATTTATCGGTGAAATGGCTAGTTTCCGAAATAGCAAATATATATATATGATGTCACATTGATAAAAGGCCAAAACAAATGTAAACGTCTTCAAATTGAATAGCATCATTTAAGAACAGATAAATTGGCAACGTGGACCAGACATGCACGTTTCGGGTACTTAACCCTCATCAGTGATCCTAAATCTTAACAATGTAATATGCCAAAAAAGTATGAAAGTTACTATGTCGAAAAAGTGTACCGAAAGACGTAGCAGGATGGGTGGGATATGATGCTACAGGACCCACTTTTTAGAAATTTCAAGAAATTTTGATAACAGAAATTTAGAATGCGTTGAAGAAACGATCAACCGAAATTGATCGAACTTGGCTACATGTGCCCTCGGGGACTCCTGGTCCACCAGCAGTGACACTCACCAAGTGATATAAATGTAAACGTCTTCAAATTGAATAGCATCATTTAAGAACAGATAAATTGGCAACGTGGACCAGACATGCACGTTTCGGGTACTTAGCTTCTTTCAGGAGACGGAGCTGGAAAGAAGTAATTAATAAACTTGACAAACATCAGGTCACGGGGAACGATTTTAACTGCTCCACACTGCAACGTGAAATAAGTGTCTATATTAATAATGTCGAAGGTTTCCAACTCTATACCTTCTTGAAGAAAATTCCAGAACAATTTCCATGAAACGTATCCATGAAATCTTTACCCCACCTGCGCGGGTCCTTTTATTGTCAGTATATACTGAATTAATGTTTTACGGTATTATTATGCTATTTTAAAAACTTGTTATTTAATCCAAAAATATTATCGAAATTAAAGGAGGTAAGTTAACATCTTAGCACAATCAAATGCTATTTCAGTAATAGATTTCATTTAACTATGCTACTGAATCGATCCGACATGGAGACGCACACTAATACAGAAATTTAAATTCAAAAGATAAAACCAGAGGGCGCTACTGAAATAAATTCGGCTGTGTCAGAAAATCATTCGACATTTAATTTGTACCACTAATGATGATTCACTACCCGAAATGCGTGTCTGGTCCATTTAAATTGGTTTGAAATTTCAGAAAGTTTTAAGAGTAGGAATACTTATTTTTAGTATTAATTTATTGTGTCACATGGAAGACAAAGATAAGTGCACAAATCAAACATGTCAAGTGCTACATCCTACTAGCCAAATATTAACCTTTAGTTCGTTCGTTATTTTTTGTTTTTTATTTGGGCGAAATAGGGATGGGAGTGTTGTTTGAATTATTTACCTTTTATTGTATCATATCTTGTATCTTGTATTGTATCATCACTTGACATTTTGTGAAACTCTAAATAACTTACAATTCTAGACACAAATACAAATGCGGGTTAGGGCCCAAATTGTAATCGTCTTAAATACAATTTATATACTAGTATGTAATTTGGTTTAAGAAAACTCATGTGATTTTTTTCTACTTTCAGTGCGACGTTTACTTTCTTTCCTCGGTTTAATAAAATTGATGAAATGGATTCTACATTGAATGGTGAAACCTGAAAAAAAATAATAATAAGGTAAGATGATTATCCCTTACGTTCAGCATTTTTAATCATAAAAGATAATCTTACGAAAATTAACCACAGTTTAAAGTAAAAAGAAGTAATGTACAATCAGCATGCTGTAATGGACTCAATGAGTGATTCTCTACAGTAATACTCAAGTCTTGATATAAAGAATATTTGAAGAGTGTCAAGAAACAAAATATGGACGAGGCTATTTGAAAATAGGATTTTACTCGGTTGAAGAAAAGCAAAGTGTCAAATTGCTTTGAAATTAAGAGAGCATTCTTCTTATCACTTTTTTTTTAAAATGTCACGCACCAAACGAAGTGTTTTCCATTATAATAAGAAAGAAAGGAGGGAATTTCCAACAAGACTCGGTTGCAGTACCAACAGCAAAAAAAAAACCACACACACACTCACACACAAAAAAAGAAAACAAAACACCCCTGAGCAAAAACACAGAGTAGATATATACAGAAAAACACGCAAAAAGGACAATGAACACCAAATACGACATCAATCCAACTCTTTACCTTATAGAAGAAAATTTCAAACCAATTTTAATGCACCAGACACGTGCTTCGGATAGTAAAGATACTAAGGACTACTATCCGCTTCTTTATTAGCAAATGGTGAGGTTATACGGATTACATGCGCATAGCCTCTCACTTTTCCGGTTACCATGAGGTATCGAAGAACGCACAATTGTCGTTTATAACCTCCTAATTGTAAGATGACCAAACAAACATAAGAGCAAAACGCAATGACCCAAGCAACAAACAGATGGAAATGTACAATGATATAGAAAATAATTAAAATGACATTCGAAAAGCAGTCCATGCTCTGCCGGCTGTATCGAGGTCATGTATGTAATCACCCGAGGTGTCCGACCAACATTCAGAGAGGACAGGTGGTCGGGATCCTGTCTTCACTAACGAGGTTTGGACATTACCGATACTATACAATTATAGCACTTTGATGAGGTCGATATGACTTTTTAGGTCTATAATTCCAGCAATCTCCTAAGCATGCGTCCGATTTCAGTTCCGCTTTTCTTCACTTTGAAATCTACCTCTGCCGTCATCGCCTATTGTTTATCTGCAAGATTCTTGCAGACTGGAACTGGAGCTTCATATTTGTAAATAAAGTATTGAAAGTATATACCATCAGGTTTGACTACATTTCTGAAGTATACAGTGTACATGTAATGCTTTTCTTTCGATGCAATACGATGCAATATCAGGGATTCTTTCTTCATTCGAACGTTGCCAACACGATCAGCTGAGCGAGAAGTCTCCAGTAAAAATACCAATTCTAGCTATACATCGAAACCTACCGTCTTTAGACATGAGTCTTGTATAAATTTTCCTACACCAAGAAAAGAATTGTTTCCTTCATTGCCCATTCACTCGCCCCTAAACACTCAAATATGTGCCTCTGTCTTTAAAACTTTCGCACTGTTTACGTCAGAAGTCCGAATGACGTCACTTTGACGACATGCGATACCTCTCGGTTTTATCATAGTGTGAAATGGCGTAGGAAAATAGCGATGGCGGCAAGGTTATATTGCAAGCCTGTGCCGCCTATGACCTTGTTGCAAGTTTTAAAGGCCGACGGGGGACTATATAAGGGGACAGGTAAACTTTCTGTCATTTCCTCAATGCCCGCAATAGGGTTAACATCTCTAATTGAATTGGTATCTGATTGGTTCCTGTTAATCCTTTTTCGATTGACAGCTTAAAACAGATGAGACACAGGTATCTCTTTAGCATAATAAAAGGATTACCCGTCGGGTATGTCTTTTAAATGTAACACGCCGATCGCAGACGGCTTTATCTTCAAAGAAGGTATTATACCACGCCTACCACGCCTACCAAGCCTATGTCACTAAGGTAACTATTGATATTAATGACCCGGTGGTTGCCAACGTCGGCCTTTAATTCCAGGTATTGACCGAATCAAAGTGCCACAATTGTTTCATTATTTTTCTAGTTTTCAATGTGTCACTGCTTTATACCGCGAACAATCTCTATTATGACGTCATGTGTTCTTTAAAAGGAAACAGTTGTGCTTTATAAGTCAGGCAACTTTTTGTTACTATTAATAGCACATTTAATCTATACGAATTTTACAGAATATCACGTGATGCGATTTTGGCCAATAGATGTGAACAAATTTTACAAAAAAATAATAGATCCATTTATAGTTAATAAATATAAAAAAGATCCAGACTGAACTTTATTCTCTTGAATGTGTATCACATCATGGCTGTTCTCGTTCACTCTGGATTTTTATTACTTTTTGGTAAGAGATAAAGAAGATCCTGACGACATTCTCAACAACACTCACATTAGAGTACCAAATTGAGCATCGACGGACCCCTAGTAAGCTAGAACTTTGACCAGGTGCCCGTGAGGAATAAGCATCCCCTGTTTGGCTTAACGTGCTATCCTTTGTTTAGCTTTCATGTGTGTGTGATACGCTGTCGCCACCATAATATCATCTTGTTGGAGATAATGTACTTATTTTTTAGATCATATACTGGTATATGTGAAAAAGTAATATGGGTGTTCAATTCGATTTGATTCTATATATGTTCTTCAACTATCACGATAATACTCTCGTCATGATGTAGTACGTATGCACCCGTATCAAGACTAGATAATAACCAAATGCCAATATAAGGTTAATCAGTTCTATATAAGATTTATTATGTTTTTTAATATCTTGCTTGTCAAAAATAGCTGCACCAATACTTTCTTCTATTATTCATCCACATTTATACTTTGAAATATTTCCAGTACTCTTTTTATATGTTATTTATTTCACAATCAAGAATATCATATGTTACATTTAAATGTTTAAAGCGCAAATCAAAAGACACATGATACACATAGGCTTGAATTGATATTAATTAATTAACCATGATATCACTTCTTTATTGTCCTTTATTGTGAATCTGAAGAAGTTTTTGCCGTCAGTAGTACATTCCTACGAGATCTAATCTCCATGATTCTGAGGAGGATAACCCACGTTTCCTCATCAGTTAGCAAACTTAATTAAATGCGGCTCTTATTGACCTGTAAAATTGGCACACAATTCTGCTAGTATATCATGGCTGGTCATTTAGTTTGGAATTTGGTCTCTGGCGATTTTCTTCTCCGGGGACGAAATTGATTAGGTATGATGTATTCACTCATCAAGTCGTATTGTTCTCATTTCTTCTCTTGTTTTTGAATCAATATTTTGCTGTATCAGTGAGAGGTAAGTTCTACTACTTTATTTTCATCATTTTTTCAGACAGAAGTTGGCATACAATTTTTCCTTATTGATGCTAATCTTGATTCATGTATATCTGAGACAGTTTTGCAAAATATTTAGTGGTTATACATGGAGAAAACACAAACGAAACAGTACAACACAAATTAGTACCAGGGACCTTGGATAGTTATAGACTATACATACAGAAATAACATATACAAAGCACTATAAAGACTTGGTTTTACACGTATATATATACTGATACACGTTTCATGATGTTCCAATACATTTCGCAATTTTTCAGAGAGAAAATCACTACTTCTCCAGATTTTCTAGATTTAGAGTACATATTCGGTAGTTATAGATCAGATGTTCAATCTTAATGTTTTTACAAAATGTATATTTGAATCATAATATTTTCATAAATGATATATAAGATATGTAATCAATAATGTTTTGTGTCTTATGTCATGTTTCAATGATGTAATATTACACGTCTTCAAATTCATAGTATGGTTAAAGAACCCTCGTCAGTGATTCTCAATCCAAACAATGAAATAATGCCAAAGATTGTGGAAGTAATGACAAAAAAATACAAAAAGACGTAGCAGGATGTTTGGGATATGATGATACAGGACCCACTTCTCATGAATTTCGAGAAAACTTGTGAACAAAAATTTTCGAATGCGTTTGAAGATACGATCAACCGATGCTGACCGGACTTGGCTACCTGTAATGTATCGTTGCCTCCGTTTGTTCTTTCCATTTTTCGTGTGTGTCCCGCTGTAGTCAATGCAAATATGCAATTTTGATTATCTCCTCTTTCTTTTATAACTTTTTGAATATCGGTATTGTTGTCGGCATCTGTGTCAAGTCCATAAAAATGTTAACCTGGGCTATGTATCTTAAATTTTAGGGGAAGGGCTTTAATGAAGATACCTCATGATCTGTGCTTTCATTTGATGTTATGGATTTTTACGTAGTGACTTGGACTTTTAGCACTGTTCTTAGTGCTGCTAGTTACAAGCAATCGCCCTCGTGGTCAGCTATGTTGTCTGTAGATCTGAAAAGTCTCGGTTTCACTGTATGAGTACTTTATTTCTACAGTAGATTCACTAGTACACCATTTGTTTTACTAAAAGCACAACCACGATGAAAGGTTTAAAAGTAAATGTCACGAAATTACTTTAAGCGGATTTGGTTGGCTAATGAATGTTAAACGTCTTCAAATTCTTTAGCATCATTTAAGAGCAGATAAATTGACAGCATGGATCGGACATGCCCGTGCCCGTTAACCCTCGTCAGTGATCCTCAATCCAAACAATGAAATATGGCCAAAATATGTAAAGATTATGTCCTAAATATACCGAAAGGCGTGACATGATGCTACAGGACCCAGGTTTCAGAATTTGAGAAAATTTTGTAAACAGATATTTTCGAATGCGTTTGAAGAAACGACCAACCGAAATTGATCGAACTTGATAACATGTACCCACGGGCACTCCTGGTCCACCATCAATGACACTCACCAAGTGGTACAAATGTTAAACGTCTTCAAATTCAATAGCATCATTTAAGAGCCGATTTACAGCATGAACCAGACATGCACGTTTCGGGTATTCAACCCTCGTCAGTGATCCTCAATCCAAACAATGAAATATTTTCTACTTCAACGCTATATATTCGAAATTGATATTCTCAAAACATTCAATTTCGAAATTACACATTCAGATGACATTATTTAATTTCTAACAATTTTTTTTTTTTTTAATTTCCAACAATCAACTTCAATATTTCATTGTCATGTTATAGGAGAAGCTAAAATTATCCTGACGTTCATGAAAAACGTAAAGATTGAATGATATATTCAATTGCACTGTATCTAGTATTTTTATCCATTAAGTTGTACTCTGGCAGCAAAGTCTTTTTTGAAATATCATTTCTGCAAGGCTTCTTATGATACCCTACATATATACAAATTCATATTCCGATCGAAATGATTTTTTATTTCTATACTTTTTGGAAAAGGGAATACTTTGAAGTCATGGATTCTGAACTTTAAAAAGCTTCATAGCAGCATCACCTTAATTCATTCAGATACATAGCAAAAAACACCTTATTAATTTTTACATATGTATAGACAGAATTCCTTCAACATTCAACCTGGAATATCTATGACGCCTAGCTCAATGTAGGTTAGTTGCGCGACCGACATTCCTTATTATTTGGTTCCCTTACTTGGTGCACTATGTTGCATTTATATGAATTTATTGTGCAAGTACGTTTCACTGTTTGTTGTCATGGCAACTGAGTCTTGATGGAAATCTTTTATTTCCTTTCTTTGTGTATTTTAAGGCATTAACACAGTCATAAAATAGGTTTCAGTATCCTACATCTGAAGCTTATGTTGTTCTAAAGGGGCCATTTTTGTCTTTCAATGCCTGAAAATTGGCAACTTTTAATTATATCATATTTCTATTGCTTGCCAATGCGTCTTGTGGAACTTTGTGAGACATTACCCTATGTTTTGGTTCCTACCATCTCTCACTTATGTCGTACAGATGTCACTTTGTAAACATCGTCATAAAAGAGGCCCTTTTCTTTGTTTGAATCAGTAAACTATGAAATATGATACGCGACTTACTGTTTGCTCATGTGGCTAGCTTTGAAGATGTTTTGGCTGTAGGATTGATCACCGTCGTTACAAAATTTCATTATTAGGGTAAAGGAAAGAAATCAGCACTCTGAGATGATAAAATAAATCGTTCTATTCTAAATCCCCAGTAGATGAATTCACTTGCCACTATAAGCGTTGACGGCTGTACCAATTTGCTTCAATCAATGATATCATTAGACGGTCTATGAGCAGAATCATGACTATTCAAACACTCCGAAATGGTGAACATAAATCTAGATCCCACACAAGGGCGCGTTTAGTCCCTTAACGCTGCTAACGATCTAGATGTGATTAGTTACTTCTGTATTTTTTGATACTGTATGTCACTTTTTGGGGGATAGTTCCCTATTGTGAGTGTCGGTGTAAATGCTAATTTACTTTTTTGTACGAAATCTTTATTAAATTCAAGCATACCATTACTTCTGTTGAACGAACAAATAGCTGTTCTATTACTGTTCTAGGTGAATGGCAAGCAATGAATGAATGGTTCCCAATCCTGATTGTCGTAGGATCAATACAAGGTAATTGTTTTCTTCACTTCTATCTTTCTGTTTTAAAACCATATAAAAGCAAAAAAAAACTATATCTTATGTCTTTATAAAATCACCAAGGAAAAAGGAAAAATTTCTTCATTTAATATAATTTCTTAATGAATCATTTCCGTAATATATTGTTTGTTCAAAAGAATACGCGTAGAAAAGCTAATATCGATGACTTGAAAACTTCATTCTTGGACCTCGAAGACATTTTATAAGTTGAGAATTGAAATTAAGCCAAATTAAGTATGTGATAAAAGAAATTATTTCGGCTTCAATAATGTCACTTTTTCTTGGCTTGATGGCAATTTCCCCAAGACTGTCATAACTATCTTTAGTATTTCTCATCTTAATATTCTTCATCTTAATATTAGTATAAGTATTTAGTATTAGTATTTCTCATCTCATCACAATCGCATACCCTAGTGTTTGGAACCAAAATGAACAAATTACGAAAAGCCTTGTAAAATTCTTTTGTTAGATTTACAGGAACCGTTCAGCTTTCCTTTCGAAATTTGGGGAAATCCAATCACCAACCAAAAGAAATGGGTCAGAGAAGGATTTCACTTTTTGATATCTTTAAGAATAAATAATTCGAGATCTTTGATATAAAGTTTAGAAAAGAAAACAGGACCCTTCTTTCTTTTAATGGAAACCGAATATCGCCTTATCTACGGCAGATATGATCATGATGTCATTTAGGAACGAATGCATGCATATGGCACACTGGCCAACCACTGCATACTGAGCAACCATGATTGTCATTAACCAGATCTTTACAGAGAAAAATGAACTTTGCTTTCTTTTCTATCTGAAATTGTATCAGACTTTTCTCATAATTGATCATGCACATTGTTTGGTGTCTGAAATGCTTAACACCTGAATTAAGTTGTTTTGAATGTGTCAGGACAAGACATTGAGATTAAAATAACAAACCTGATAGAAAAGAAAACTGATTCTAAAGGAAGAAAATTCTAAACGCCGATTTAAAAATATGATTTGCTTTTTATAACCACATCTTCAAACATATTTAAAATACACTACTCGCTATTGCCAAACTTTATTTTCAGTGACATTCGTTGCGCTGTACGAAGTGAGCGGTGGATGGGGAAGTTGGGGAGAGTGGACATCGTGCTCTAGAACGTGTGGATACGGTTCCATCCAAAGAAGCAGACAGTGGATCTATGGTGACGGTATGGTCACTAACTACACGTACACCTCCTATGGCGAATGCTGGACCAAAAAACCTTGCCCGAGTAAGTACATTTAGAACAAAATATGATGAGGATTTGTAAATTTGCTTCCTTTAACATAAATTTCTCATAAGGTGATTTTCTTATCTGATTTTGGCTTTGTGTATGGTTTTCACCCATTGATAATGTCTTTTACTATTAATATGGAAGTGTTCCAACTCTATGCCTATATGAAGAAAATTTCAAACCAATTTCTCTGCACCAGACATGTGTTTGGAATATTAAATTCTCATCAGTGATGTTGCCAGTGGTAACGCCCTCTATTATCTTTTTAATTTGGATTTATACATTTACTTTACAGAGAGTGCGCGGCTCCAAATTTTCTGTATGGTCGATTCAGAAGCATATCCAGAAAATATATGTTCAAAATAGCATTACTAAGTCATTAACCTCTGGAGGGATGGTGCTAAGATGTTAACCTCCCTTTATTTCGATGATAGTTTTGAATGAAATGACAAGTTTTCGAAATAGCAAAATAATATTTATGATGTCAAATCGATAAAGGGCCAAAACGAAGCTTCTTTCAGGCGAAAGAGCTAGTCAGGAGTATCACATATTTCAGTAGATTTGGTAATGATGGTGCTTCTGCAATGACTTGAAAGTATTTGTAAAATACCAAATTTGATAAAGTATTGCGAAATTAAGGAGTATCTACCTCATAGCATAGCTCTGTCCTTAGCTCGCTCATTGCCATGTTTACAATTTTGCTCTTCTTATATTCACTATTTAGATTTCCTCTCTTTCGGTCTCGATAATCACTGATGATACATTATTTTTTAAAATGCGCATATATTGCACAAAATTATAACGATAGAACACAATATGATAATTTCTGCATCTAGGTAGGTATCTCTGCTGGTGGACTGTTAGTCCCCAAGGATATCGTTCGTCTAGTTTTATAGTGCACAAAATTAATACGATAGAACATGTATTTCAGTCTGCTAATTCTTCATTTAATTTTTGGATTCCTGTGTTTATATCAATTGAGCTATTGAGCAAAGGTTTTATGGAAATCAGTCATATCGTTTTCTAAAAAAAAATCATTGAAACCCATCAAAGATTAAAGCTTGGTTATTTTGTTTTATTACCAAATGTTCTGGAGACATCTGAAGTACTATTTCTGCGTCGACTGAACTCATGAAATAAAAATGAACCACCGATAGAGTTACGATAAATTAAATGGACACAAACGTTATGGAATTTATCAAACATCTTTATAACAAAACCAAAAAATAACAATAACGGAAAATAGGAATATCCCTGACTTTTTACGCTTTTAGGCTCATTTTTATCAACTTCATTTTTACGTTTACATTATGAAGTCCATGGTAAGTGGAGTATGTGGACAGCATGGAGTCCGTGTCCGGTGATGTGTGGGGGTGGCACCATAGTCCGGAAAAGGCTCTGTAACAATCCTACTCCCGGAAAAGGCGGGGATTTCTGCGAGGGGAACTCCACCGAAGTCGAATCGTGCAATAATGCTACATGTCCGGGTATGGTATTTTATATTGAATCGTTTTGCTCTTTGAATCGAATATTCATAATGTTACATTAAGTTATAGGTACATTAATTATGTTTCAGATTGTTCAATTTGAACCTTAGTAAACTAGTCTGCAGTGTTATTTTGCTCTTACAGCTTTTGTAAATTAACGATTCATAATACATCGAGTTTTGAATATTGTTTTTTAGTATCGAATAAACTAATCATAATTTATTGCTGATAAAAAAACTGATTTTAGAATAATACAGTAACTTATTTGATATTATTTGATTTTGAGCAGTGTTGCCCCTGGACTTTGACATGAGTATATGTAACGAGTCAATGTTTATGTGTGCAAGTCAGCTTCACTGTGTTCCTACGACCAATAGATGTGACTTTACATTGGACTGTCACGACGGCACGGACGAAAAGGGATGTGAGGCATTGTCAATGGAAATAAATAGCAAAGGTATTATGTTTTAAACATAGAACAACTAACTTTCTTTATATAATTTACGTAGTATTGAGTCTTTGCGGAAAACAAGAGTTATCTCCCATTTGAGACGGACCTGACGTAAAACTATTATGACGTCATGCATATGGTATAATAAAGCCGATTTTATACCGTCATTTTTCAGAGTTTTAAGATCGTTTCCATAGAATTTGATAACGTCACAATTAGTCTACGTCAAATACTGTCCCAAACAAACTATGCAAACGGAGAGAAACTTAATGTTTTTCGAAAATAAAGAATAATTGTTTCTTACTCATTGGTATCTTTAAATACTTTGTGTGGTTTATGTTTTATCCCCCAATGCTATTTTGAACATGGATTTTATTTGGATATGCTACTGTAAAGTAAATGCAGAAAATCTGAATTCTGAAAATAATACCAGAGGGCGCTCGTGAAATGAATTTTGGCTGCATGTGTAAAGCACTTTGGCTGGAAGCATCACTGATGAAAATTTAATATTTGAAAAACGTGTCTGATGCATGAAAATTGATTTGAAATTTACTTCAAGAAGGTATAGAGTTGAAACACTTCCGTATTATTGATATACAAATGCTTATAAACTCTTTTTATAAGGTGCAACTACGTTTGGATGGATATGGATAACCCTTCTACTATACAAAGTGGTGGATGCTTTTAGCTGACTTGTTATTGGTAACTAGTATAAAGTGAACATTTGGCTGGTCCTGAAATGTTCTCATGGAGATATTCATATATACAGACACATATATAATGACAAATCATGTATTATCAGTATTAGATCTTGGTCTTCTGTTTATTCTCAGTTTGCATGGGAGACCGAATAAGTTTTTATGACAAGTCAAAGTGAACAAAAATCGATATTTTCTAATATCAAAATTTATTTTCTAATATTAGATATTTATTTTCTAATATTAGAAATTCATCTTCTAATATTAGAAATTCATTTTCTATTATTAGATATTCATTTTCTAATATAAGAAATTCATTTTCTAATATAAGAAATACCTATTATTTTTTTATAGTAGAAAAAGAATTTTTTATATCAAAAATTGATTTTCAAATATTAGAATTTTTTTATATTAGAACATGAATTTCAAATATAAGAAAATCATTTTCTAATACTAGAATCAGATAATGAATTTCTAATATTATAAAAATGAATTTCCAATGTTAAACGTCTTCAAATTCAATAGCATCATTTAAAAAAAGATAAATACAGCATGGACCAGACAGCGATCCTCAATTTAAACAATGTAATATGAGATAATTATTATGTCCAAAATGTACCAAAAAAAGTAGCAGGATTGGTGGGATATGATGCTACAGGACCCACGTTTTAGAAATTTCAATATTTTTTGATAACAGAAATTTTAAAATGCGTTGAAGAGACAGACGATCAACCAAAGTTGATCGAACTTGGCTACATGTGCCCTCGGGGACTCCTGGTCCACGAGCAGTGACACTCACCAAGTAGTTCAAATGTTAAACATCTTCAAATTCAATAGCATCATTTAAGAACAGATAAATTAACAGCACGGACCAGATGTTAGAAAATACCTATTTTTTGTCCGCATTGGCTTGTCATAAGTTTTGTCATATTTGTACTCTAATTCGTTATAATGAAAATGTTTACATGTATATGGCTCCTTGTTATTGGAAGAAACTATGCACCATTTTTTCGTAGAATATATATAATAAAGATTTAAACATTTCATTCTAACCAAAGCAAAAGCTATATATAGGGCAAACAGTTTTCATAAACGTTGAATGAATAAGTAAATTGCATTTATATTAATATCGATTTGTAAACATACATGTATATGTTGTTCATGTGGGGTTCCTGATTAATATGGTACTTCTGGTAAACCATAGATAATGACGTCATTTCTTCGGAATTCGTTTCAATTGTAAACTTGATAGCTCTTTATTTATTGAATGAATTTTCCGTCCATGTCTTTTAAAAACAAAGGTTGAAAGAAAGAAAGAAAGAAAGAAAGAAAGAAAGAAAGGTGCATGAATGAAATGTGCGATTGAATCATTATAATTATGTAAGATGGCATTGTACGTTGTTAATGTTTATTTCATTGTAAACTGTTTATATTGATATGTCAACGGTGCAATTAAAATGAGTTTAGAAAGACTTATTTTCTGGTCATATACCAATCATGATATATGATGCAAGTTAGATGACGCCGGATTCATCTACAGTTTTTTATCAGCATCGGTCACTGACAATGACAACGGAAGTTCAATGATGCAATGTTAAACGTCTTTAAATTCAATAGCATCATTTAAAACCTGATAAATTTACAGCATGGACCAGACATGCACGTTTCGGGTGCTAAACCCTCGTCAGTGATCCTTAGACTAAACAATGTAATATGGCCAAAAAGTATGAAAATTATTATGTCCAAAAATGTACCAAAAGACGTAGCAGAATGAGTGGGATATGATGCTACAGGACCCTCGTTTTAGAAATTTCAAGCAATTTTGTAACAGAAAATTTCAAATGCGTTGAAGAGACAGACGATCAACCGAAGTTGATCGAACTTGGCTACATGTGCCCTGGGGACTCTTGGTCCACCAGCAGTGACACTCACCAAGTAGTTCAAATGTTAAACGTCTTTAAATTCAATAGCATCATTTAAAACCTGATAAATTTACAGCATGGACCAGACATGCACGTTTCGGGTGCTAAACCCTCGTCAGTGATCCTTAGACTAAACAATGTAATATGGCCAAAAAGTATGAAAATTATTATGTCCAAAAATGTACCAAAAGACGTAGCAGAATGACGACGGATTCATCTACAGTTTTGTATCAGCATCGGTCACTGACAATGACGACGGGAGTCTATATGATGTAAGTTAGATGACGACGGATTCATCTACTGTTTTTTTTTTTTTTTATCATCATTGGTCACTGACAATGACGACGGGAGTCTATATGATGTAAGTTAGATGACGACGGATTCATCTACTGTTTTTTTTTTTATCATCATTGGTCACTGACAATGACGACGGGAGTCTATATGATGTAATGTTAAACGTCTTCAAATTGAATAGCATCATTTAAGAACAGATAAATTGGCAGCATGGACCAGACATGCACGTTTCGGGTACTTAACCCTCGTCAGTGATCCTCAATTCTAAACAATGTAATATGCCAAAAAAGTATGAAAGTTACTATGTCGAAAAAGCGTACCGAAAGACGTAGCAGGATGGGTGGGATATGATGCTGCAGATGACGACGGATTCATCTACAGTTTTTTTTATCAGCATCGGTCACTGACAATGACGACGGGAGTCTATATGATGTGAACTGTCAAAGTATCATCAAAAATCCGAGTCTGATCATCTGTTATATATCTGAAAGTTGATTGACTTCTTAGTAAAAGTGGGCTCGCTTAAGACAGCATAACAAAACACATTTTGTGTAAATTGCCTTTGATATGAATTTGGACTGTTTTGTTATCTAAGGAGGTTAAATCTTGTGTCTTTAAAACTGTTGTCTTCTTTGTAACGTCATCCGATATAGCATGAGAAGTCGTGTTCTTTATAAATTAAAAAAAAAAAACAAGTGTTTGTAAAACACGAATGCCCCCGTTGGCATCTTTGTCAGTAAAACAGAAATGTCAAAGTAGGTCACATTTTGAGATCAAGGTCACAAGGTCAAATTTGGTATGCATGGAAAGGAATGCATATATGAAATATGATAGCACTATCACTTACCATTCAAAAGTTATGGCCAAGGTTAAAGTACGTTTTTGTTACAAACAGACAGAGGGACAGACCAAAAACTATATACCCCCGAATCTCCGTTTACGGGGGCATAAAAAATGTATCCTAAGATACTTGAGAACGTGAACGTTGAAAAATCTAGATTAAAAAGTATGAAAAACCAGAAATGAATGTATTATAAATGATTGATTCAACATTATGAATTGATATGGTATCTTGGTTATGCCATTGATGAGGATTTTAAAAACATGACATGGGTATTGTGGTTTTTCAAAGGTTTTTCAAGGGCTACTTTCTTGTGGCAAAATTAAAATAATCGGTTTAATTGCTAAATTAAATGTCATTTAATTTGAAACTGACTTTTAAGAATTCTTCTGTGGCATCCACGTGATGAAGGCAATTACATACAGTATATGATTAGCGTGTACGGCATTCGACACACATTCAGAATTTAAAAAATCACTTAGAAAAAAGGAAAATCAATTAAATTACATGCAACATATGTTCATGACTCATATATCTGAATACATCTTAGCATAATTAAGTCAACTGGAAATGAATATCACCGTACAGATGACATGTAACGTACACTGATAGATACGGTAAGTCGGGTCGCAACTAATGACATCTAAACTAAACAAGCATCATTTCTTCTTGTCTCTTCTGTACCATGTAAACCCTCTGCCTTCTGATAACTATTCTTTACATAATACATAGAATTGAACTACGCAGAGTCTTAAGCTTTCTTTTCATAACAAATCCGCATCAAAAGACATACATATCATACCATTTTGAATAATAAAACAAATCCGCATCAAGAGACACACATATCATACCATTTTGAATGATAAAACAAATCCGCATCAAGAGACAAACACATCATACCATTTTAAATAATTAAACAAATCCGCATCAAGAGACACACATATCATACCATTTTGAATGATAAAACAAATCCGCATCAAGAGACATACATATCATACCATTTTGAATAATAAAACAAATCCGCATCAAGAGACATACATATCATACCATTTTGAATAATAAAACAAATCCGCATCAAGAGACATACATATCATACCATTTTAGATAATAAATCAAATCCGCATCAAGAGACATACATATCATACCATTTTGAATGATAAAACAAATCCGCATCAAGAGACACACATATCATACCATTTTGAATAATAAAACAAATCCGCATCAAGAGACACTTATATCATACAATTTTGAATGATAAAACAAATCAGCATCAAGAGACGCATGTACATATCAAAACATTTTGAAAGATAAAACAAATCCGCATCAAGAGACACACATATCATACCATTTTGAATGATAAAACAAATCCACATATAGAGACATACATATCATACCATTTTGAATGATTTAGACCTAGCTCAAGTTTGCCGAATCGACCTTGATAGTCTTTTTGTTAAAAGCAATTGGCGAAATGTATTTTGTCGAAACGTCCTCTTTGAAGAACAGGGAAGAGCAGAGTTTGTTTAACTAAGCTACGGATTTGGATGAAATTTTAAGTCATTTTCACCTAAATGTAAATAATGTGTTTTTAGAAAAAGACCTCTCCTTCTTAATTCTTTGTCTTTACTCTAGATATTTTGTATTTTTCTGCTGTTATGTAAAATATGGTCCGATTGTTGAAAGTGAAAGTAGAAGTTTACCAATGAGTCATGGAATAGCAGTCTTTAAAACTTTAAAGTATATTATCAACATTTAGTGAAAGTTTCTTAGTATATGGGGTTTTGAAAAATCCATCAGAATTTGAAGAGTGATAATGTAACCGGGGTGGTTACCATCAGAATAGATAACACCTGGTTCACGTTTTACCATTTATTGCATCAATATCAACGAATGGCATAATATAGTACAGTCCTGAAACGTATGAAAAATCAGCATAAGAATAGAGAATATATCATTTGTATTTCATACATTTCATACATATATCAATATAAAAATCAGTCTGCATATACAATAATTATCGACATTAATTGGTACGGTAATGTATTACAAACATGACCAATTAACATTAATCTGATTAGAGATCGATTTGACTGAGCGTTACATTTCTAAGGGAAATAACTCTGACTCAACATAGTAAGAAAATGGTAAGTATAGAGATCGTATTTTATCTGTACACAAATAACAAGGTAAGTATATGAATTGAAAATAAACAATAATTATATATGGGTACCAGTTTATGGAACTAGACTGGGCACTGATATTAGCTTGCAGTCGACCAAACCTCTAAGAACTACATGATGGTCGAGTAACTACAAATAATCCCGTATGAAATGTTTAGACAGACTCCAGCAGGAATTCAAGCGGACTTTGAGCGAAATTAGGAGGAATCCGCCTAATTTCAGGCAAACTTTAGGCGAACTATATTTTCCGCCTAACCATTAAGAAGAATTCGCTTAAATTCTTAAGCGTATTTCTGCTAATGCTTAGACGGAATTCTGAAAGTCATTTCTGAGAAATATCTTAAGCGTATTCTTGCTAATGCTTAGACGGAATTCTGAAAGCTGATTACTAAGCTATTGCATCTTGGGAAGTCAATTTAAATTTGGCTCCAAGTGAAAACTAAGACACTGATGAAATTTACAATGATAGGCCAAGATGTGTTTGGAATCATAATTTTATTGAACAAAAGTAAGTAATTTTGTTTCATTATCATCTTAATATGTCCCTTGACACATGAATGAAATCTAAATTGATATTTATTGTAGAATTGTTCGATTTAGTCTGATTGTGTTCTGACCAACTGAAATTTGAGTGATTCAGACACTAACTCCAGACTACACTGCAGCAAAGTTAAGCTTTATTAAATTATAATACCATGTACACTAAAAGATTAACATTCTAGGTTATAAAGAAAAGTTAATACATGTACATTCATCATGTTACAAGTTTTATTTTTTCTTCATAATTATTATAGAAATTAGACTTAGGTGTATGAGAGTTTGAGAGGAATTTTTAGGCGGATTCTTTAAGTGGGTTCAATGCAGGATTTTAGGCGTAATATTTTTAGGCGGATTCTTTAAGCGGGTTTTAAGCAGGATTTTAGGCGGAATATTTTTAGGCGTAAAAAATTTGCATATTAACTTTGCTATTTTCCGTCTAAATTCCGCCTAATTTCCTCCTAAGTTCCTCCTAACTTCCGCCTAAGTTCCGTCTAAGTTCCATCTAAGCAGTATTTTACGTGTATTTCAGAATAAGATAACATTCCGCCTGAAATCCCCCTAAAAATTACGCTTGTATTCCATCTAAAGTACGCCTGAATTTTTTCGTACGGGATATAAGGTTTGATACAATATTCGTTCGGGGCATAAAAACAAGGTAAAATCTATGAAACAGCTTTCTAAATAATAGTAAACTGATCGACTCAAAATATAATTCATAAAGTCTGAGAGACGATACAATTACATCAGAAAAAGGTAAGTATTCAAAAACTTCACAATATACGTATTTTTCAACAGAATTACTCTATTCTAAATTACTTAACTAAATTCTCTCTTTCGTCTCTTATTCAGTCAGGGGTGCTACTTCAACAAGTAATTAAAAAATTACTTCTACAAGTAATTATCAAATGTACCCATGATCTCACATAAAAAGTTAAATAATGTCTTATTTCCTATAGCAAGTAAGAAAATACAGCAGTAAAAGACAAGAGCACTTTCATTATTTTCAAAAGGAAATAACTTTCTCAGAAGAAACTGTTTGAGTTAAGAAAGATAGCCGAAATTGTAGCCGAATTTCACTTAAAAAGTTGCAAATTTGTGCAAGTTTGTAACCTTGTAGATTTTTGAATAGAATTTTCATCCCAATAGCAATAATTTTTCCTGTAAATTCAGACTTTCCTTTTCAAAATAAAATTTAAATATAAATTACGATAATTGCTAAAAGCATTACTCCTTTCATTTAAAGATAAGCCCCTTTCAATAAATATTACTTAAACAAGTAATTCTAAGGGAATGGTTTTACCTTGATATTTCTGTTACTGAAGCAATTATTACTGATATGAGTCGCCCTTATAACAATTAAAAGATTGAGAACTTTAAATGTGTATGCTACAATCATTACAAACCATCCATTGCCTTACTTTTTATGTATATTACTTGTATAAGTAATATGTTGCATGGACATCGCAAGTAAATCAGTTACTTTTAGAGGTAATCATTTTAGAGGGCAAAATTAGAAAGTTACTTGAAAAGGTAATTTTTTTAATTACTTGTTGAAGTAGCACCCCTGACTGTTATTCTTAAAGTTAAAACGTTAATCTGGGAAATTTAGAGGAAAATGAAATAAAGAGAAAAAGAGAAAAAGTAACTCACTATGACGTGTGTGCGTGTACTGAGCTCAGGTAAGTAATATGATGTACGTATATCAGGTTACGTGTTCAACTCAACTATATACGACTGGATCGCAAATAAATGTACATAACTTCAAGATCACCACCACGTCTGGTCCTTACAACGCTCTCGGCAAATCTGACCAGAGCGGGAACTAAGAAACAAAGACTAAAACGCCAGAACATTCTCAGCCAATAGAACAGTGTCATTTTATCATGTGTCATTAAAACAGGTCGGTAATTGGTTAGTTATGGTTAATTAGTATAGTGACGTATCATACGCATTGCGGCATGAGAACGGAAGTCATGATGCGCATGACCGGCAAAGACGGACAGGAAAAAGAGTGGGAAATATGAATTGGAAAATGGGATAAAAACGGGCGTAATTTATAAGGCGTATAATGATCAAACACTGACTTGGGGATTTAACACAAGTCTTCAAACTCACACTGCCACATACTCCCCCCAGCCGGAAAATGACGTCCCCGTCATTTCCATAATGAAAGGTCAAGGTTATATAAAAACTATGGGAGTATTTTATGGCAAAAGGTCAACACCAAGATCATAATACATCATATTATGGTCAATGTGGTCAAACATTACATCATATGAAAATTGGTAGGTAATAACTCATGAGAATGCTTCTCATTATCAAGGCTAAAATGCTATGTTGCATCTCGGTAACTCAGTGGTTTACAAACTTGAAATGCAATCGTAATTATCACTCACCTGTGATACTGTCTCAAGATAAAACTATTTACATGTTGTCTATTCCTTTATGATACCAAGAATGGTATGTATAACTTCTTGCTCAAACCCTTTACAGGTGCCAGTGGTAATGAGACTTTGTAAATACAAGACTTTGTCTCTCCAATCATCTTTCTTACCTGATTGTACTTTGTTGACTATAAAGTCGCCACTGGTCATCCATGCTGGCCGGGACCTCTGCCTAGTACTGTGTCTAGGCGGTTCATCGTCTTCCATACTGACATCTCTGTCAGGAACACTATCAGTATCTCCTGAAACAAAATTATCGTTTTGTGAATCTCTACTGTCAATCGGGAGTTGGTTTCCGACCTCTGTGTCAGATAACTCAACTAGTTGAGCGTCCTCAACATTACCCTCATGACTATCATTCAAAACAGTGGGTGTGTCATCTACATCATATGGGATGTTAGACTCCACCATGTGCGGTACCGGTACCTCTGATACATTATCATCCTCTGAATCTGTATCTATAATGTCTGTATCTCTGTCAGTATGTATTTCTTGTCTTGACTTCCTTTCTGACTGTCCGAGTCTTCGGGGTGCTGGGGTTGGTCTCGAATGATAACTGTCTAGGTGACCAATAGGCAGGAGTAAATTCCTATGTAACGTTCTCTTCTTTCCTTCGCCATTCTCTCTCTTTACTATGTAAACTGGTATCATCGGATTGGGTTGTTTTATCACGATGTATGTGTCATCTTCCCATCTATCTGCAATCTTATGCTTCCCATCGAATGCCACTATCTTAACTAATACTCTGTCTCCTTCCTTGATGTTCGATCCTCTAACTTTGTAATCATAGTTCTCTTTCTGTCTAGATCGTGCTTCCTGTGCGCTTGCTGTTGCTCTCTCATATGCTGTTTTCATTCTTTCTCATAGATCATCTATGTACTTTGTAAGTCCTTTCTGTTGTTGCTCGTTTATACCGAATGCCAGGTCAACGGGTAGTCGGGGTTCCCTTCCAAACATTAACAGATATGGGGAGTGGCCTGTGCTCTCATGTCTAGTACAATTGTAGGCGTGTACCAGAGGTGCCACGTGTGGTCTCCAGTTGGCCTTCTGGTCAGGCTCTAGTGTCCCTAACATATCAAGCAGTGTCCTGTAACTCACTATGACGTGTGTGCGTGTACTGAGCTCAGGTAAGTAATATGATGTACGTATATCAGGTTACGTGTTCAACTCAACTATATACGACTGGATCGCAAATAAATGTACATAACTTCAAGATCACCACCACGTCTGGGACTTACAACGCTCTCGGCAAATCTGACCAGAGCGGGAACTAAGAAACAAAGACTAAAACGCCAGAACATTCTCAGCCAATAGAACAGTGTCATTTTATCATGTGTCATTAAAACAGGTCGGTAATTGGTTAGTTATGGTTAATTAGTATAGTGACGTATCATACGCATTGCGGCATGAGAACGGAAGTCATGATGCGCATGACCGGCAAAGACAGACAGGAAAAAGAGTGGGAAATATGAATTGGAAAATGGGATAAAAACGGGCGTAATATATAAGGCGTATAATGATCAAACACTGACTTGGGGATTTAACACAAGTCTTCAAACTCACACTGCCACAATAAAATCATGTGTTCAGGTCTACATGGGCCCATTCTGGAAATAAATTGTATTCTGTTATGCTGTTATGTACAATTCAATCCACGCTGACCACAGGTTAATCAATTTCCATGGGTCAAATACCCTCTCAAGAGTCAAACATTTACAAAAATTTTGCTTTTGAGGTGTTTGACTCTCCAGGGAGTATTTGACCCAGGGGGAGATTAAAGTCGTGGAACAGTCCTTGTGCCAGACTCCTTTGATACATGTGTATAAACCCTCCTACACAGGGACAATGCAACATGGAAAGAGAGTTCTCGGAAATGTCCATGAACTGTTGGACATATGATGATCTTTACCAGTCCAAATATTAATGGTTTATTGGTTATAAAGTTAGTTTTTTGGACAAAAATTTTTCTGGCAAATCCAATAACGTACGCAATAACTTTTCATTATCACTGGGGGAGGGGCTTATATTGCCCATGTATACATGAAAACAGAATTATTTCTTCAAGTTTGGAAAAGATTTTTTAAAAACAGGTGTAGACTAAGATATAGGGTTATTGTCTTTCACTACAGGCCTGTAAGCAGTCTTCCTGAAAATTAATCGATGTGCAAGTCTCTACTGCTATCGCTATGAATTTGTAACCGCATTTTGTTCACATGGATTGAGGTATCTCTTCAAAAGTCCAAAAACTCTGTTGACCAATAATACATAGTGGTGGATCCAGCACCCCCTTTGCCGGGGTTCAAGGGGCGAATTTTGCCGATTTTTACTGAAAATGGGCCAAAATATAGGGTTTTTTGAATTTTTTTTGGGTCAGTGCCGGGGGAGGGGGGCAGACACCCCCTCCACACACCCCTAAATCCGCCACCGATACATTTTTCATACCTGTCAACTTTGAAATTCTCAAAAGAGGGAGATCTCCCTCCTTGATAGTTGAAAGATTGTGCGTGAACCATTTTCGCAACATTTTTTTTATAAATTGCAACATGTGCAAACCACCTTTCAAAAAATTTATTGATTGTAACCATACCAAGTCTAAGAAAATGTATAAACAATGACAAATACATGTATGTCCACAATTCATTGCACTTTACATGTACTTCTTGTTCTGCATTTGTTCATTGGAGATACTGAGGCTAAGGGGTTTTTTTTGGGGGGGGAGGCTACAATTAGAAGTTGATTTATCATTACATTCATGACAGAATATGATGTAATTTGATAAATCAGACCTTCAGTCAGTCTGAATTTTTATACATTGTGAAAGCCCTCGTATCTCAGTGTCTGCACAAATATCAAATATTCATTGACATGATGTTTTATGGATTGTCTGTCTGTCTGTTCATCAGTATGTCTGTCTGTCCAAAACCTTGGGCATGATGAATGGTGAGGAATAGGGCTTTTTTGAATATGTGTACTGGTACAAGAAACATGTAGCAGGTCATTGCCACATACATTTACGAAAGAATTTGATAATGGGTTCCCTTAAGGGGTAAGTGGCTCAGTCTTTAGAATCAGAGAAGAGTCATGGAATGAGATGCAAATGTAAAAAAAATATGGTTCCTCAATGGGTAATGCTTTTGTTTTGAAATAAATGCAGTTCTTGCTGATCATGTTGATCCACTGCATGTACACACTATAGTCAATTTTTGAATCAAACTTTTCCTTGACCAATACATTGTCAGGTAATAGTACATGATTATATTAACATTTAATCTAAATGTCTACATATATGAAAGAAAGAGGATTTATTTTCTATAATTTTATTTTCATAGTTCAGAGAAAATGCAGTACTTAGTAGACTAGCCATGTTACCAACAATTCGAAATAGGAAAAGCGGGTCAGTAAAGAATTCCATGGCTGGTGTGGGATCCATTGTTATTGACGCTACATCTAAGCTAAGACATCTTCCGTTCCGGATGAAATGTTTTCTTATGGGAATAGCCTTTGTTTCCATATATGTCTACGGCAGTTTATTCTTCACCATAACAAGTAATCATCTTAAGGAAGAATCATATCTAGAGACTGTTAAATGTCCAGCATGCTATGGTCATAGTGCATGTATTGATTTAAAAGATGGACTCATTAGCATGAAAGGATGGTCCAGATTACGTTTCTTAGATTTTGTTAATTTGAAGAACGTACATGTTGGGGAACATGTCGGCATTCAGAAATCCGTAGTTTTAAAGAAATTAGCTCATGATAGGGAGCTGCAGCAGGCAGATGAGCAAATATGCCTAGACGCCAATCGACCTGTAACCTGTGATGTTGGGAAAAATCTCGTGAAAACTAAAACGGGAAATGATATCATGAGAAATGGACTTCTTCCCGTGCATTTGAAGGGACTCAGTTATATGTTTGCATGTCCGACATATAATTTGCTGGACCGGATATTGAAGTACTATAAGGAGAGACTGAGACCAAATGAGAACCATGTGTTCAGCAGGGACAAGTTACAAATCTATGGTACAGCTCGAATTAATCAAGAACCACTTCTACTACAGGTATAAATTTAACATTTCAGGAATTTCGTATGTTCTACACTGCCATCCATATACAATGTACTAGAATATACCATTTCTGTTCATATTGACTTGCTATTAGAAAATGAACAATTTTGAATGCATTGCTGTATAATTCAGAAGATGAACCTTATAGAAAACATTTGTAACAAACTTGATCCAAATACTGGTATTTACATTTTTTGAATTTTTAGTCTTTTTTGTATAAAAATTACAATTTTTGAAAAAAAATTGTGCTGATGAAAAAATTTTCCTTTTACATTTTCGTTATCACAATTCAAAATTTTGAATTATGTGAATCCAATTATTACGAATCTTTAAATTTCAGAATGGAAAAATTAGGATAAACTGACTAAGAATTTAGAATGACTTCCTCGATTGTATAGCTATTTATGGATGGCAGTGTATATAAATGTAATTACATGCACATGTATATTGAACACGTTGAATTGAATTTGACAATTTGGTAATTATTTGGTGTGAAAGATCAACAGCTCTAGTATACAGTTTAAAAAGTATACCATTGAGGGAGTTAGCACGATTCGTGTTCCCCGAGACTAGACCTATTTCGCCTCAGGAAATAGGTCTGGTCTCAGAGAACCAGAATCGTGCTAACTCCCTCAATGGTATACTTTAACTGTTTTATTATACCTAAACAAACATTATACTGAAACAAACATATCTCTAAGGTATACCGAAACAAACATACTGAAACAAACATATCTCTTAGGTTCACATGATTCCAATGGAAATTCTAATGATTTTGCCTTGCCTTCTCGACTGAATGACTGAGTAATGGAAAATATTAATTTTTGGATGATAAGAAAAACAGAAACATCATTTATCATACTCATACATGTTTAATTTTTGATCAACCGATCAACCTTCAACGGCGCTGATTGGCTGATACTGACACACCCCAAAAGAAGCTCCGTCCCATTTTGAAACTAACTCCCTAGGGAAAAAGTCTTCTCAACTAATGCATCCCTTTGCAGGGAAATCGTCTTATCAGGCGATTTTCAGGGATTTGGTTAAATTTAATACATGTAGTCTCTTTTTATATAGGAAAAAATCAGTAGAGGTATAATTATTAATAAAGTATATTTATCTCCCACTTGCATAGCTGAAAGTTTTCTTCTAGTCTGTACGTTTGTCCACATGTCACAAAACACAATTATTCTTGTCATTCCTCTGCAGATTGATATGATAAGCTATAATTTGACGTGGAGCTATTAAAGTGTAACCCTTAAGTTGTATTGAAAAGTATGTAGGTAATATTTAGATACAAAAACGGTCAATCATTGACTTACTTTTTGGAGAGTAATATCCTTTTATGAAAAGCTATTCGTAGGGGACTTTGTATTTTCTCCCACTGTGGACTGGGATATCCATGGAAATGCTGGGAAAAGATATCCTTGTCTTACCCCTATGGGGTAAGATAACATTTTCATGTGCCTTTTGACTGTAACATCAATTGTAACGTCATACACGATTGCTGCGTAAGCCGATCAAAACTATGAAAAAGAATACATAAAATCTAATTTGTTAGCGCTTTTAGACAGTGAGAGAAAAATAATCAATCCCCAGATGTGATCAGGGACACGGAAATCCAATCCTCGTGTCCAGGATTTGCTTTTGTCCACGACTCGGCAAGCCTCATTGTGGTACAAGCAAATCCTGGACACTCGGGTTGGATTTCCTTGTCCCAGATCACGTCTGGGGATAGATTCTATTAATCTTGTACACTTAGAATGCTGAATTTTGCTATAGCTATTATTCTATAGGCATCACCCTTGTGTGTCATTGGTAACTTTACATTTATAACAGCCTAGGCATTTTCATCTAGTATATTCAGTGTACCTTATATTTTTCAAGAACTGCTTTGCATCCATATCATCCTGATGATTTTTGGCTGGATTGCAAAGCAATTCTGGTCTATAGATTGATGATGTCTGTCCGTCCGTCCGTCCGTCTGCTGTCAACATTTTGGTTAAAATTTCTGATTGAAGCAAAATCTATGCAACTGTATGCAGTAGACAGTTATTATTATACATGTAGGTTGCCCATGACAAGACCTTTCAATTTTTGCTGTAACTTTTGACCTAAAGACCTTGACCTTGGACTTTGACTTTGTTCAGATTTTGGTTTAAGTTTCTGGTTGAAGCAAATTCTCAGGAACTATATACACAGTAGAAACATAATATTATATAAGTAGGTTGCCTCTGACAAGACCTTTCAATTTATGCAGCAATATTTGACCAAGTGACCTTGACCCAGTTAGTGACAAAAACTTACTTTGGAATCCGGCCATACCGTCTTTAGCCGTGTTTAATTTTAGAATGAGTTGGTACTACAATGTATACTTTATAACTATACATATGCCTCTGTATTTCAGACATTCCCAGCGTCAGAGGGCTGGCCTTTCCCTAAGTACTATGGAGCCTGTGGTAGATTTATTGTCGTGGAGAATGGTGGTGATTCAATGGAGAAGTATTACAATGCTCCATTCCATGTTAGGGTAAGTTTTTATGGTGTTGGTAATTTCACACATATGTATTTGCATCATTCACGTACCGCTATGTTCTGTAAATTTTTGCCGAAGGATGATTTATTCTATCTATCACTACTGTATTGTGTACAAAGACAGCAAAATCCTATGCACCTAATTGTCTTTAAGCCCCGGTCATACTGCACCCCACATCCAAATCACATTCAAAAATCTGTTGGATGTGTTAATTTTTGCCCTGGCTGTGCTATGGTATGTATGGGGTGTGACCTTAGTGGCTGTTCCACTACTGAAATGCTGCCAAAGCAATACAGAGTTGTTCCATAACTGGAAGATGACTGGATAATTCTGTCTGAAGGAGGGAATATTGAGTCTTTGTGGAATACAGAGTTATTTCCCATTTGAGACGGTATCTGACATAAAACCATTATGATGTCATGAAATGGTATGGTTTCCCAGAGTTTAGGGACTGTTTTCATAGAATTTGATGACGTCACAATTAGTTTACATCAGATACCGTCCGAAATGGGAAGTAACTCTGGTCTTCGAAATTACTGAGTATTACATGTAGTAAATTTGTATCATTTCTCTTAGAATAAATGTACATGTTACTGCTTCTTATGACAGACTTAAGTATCTTTGTATGATATTTTTGCCATTATGTAAACAAGGAATTATTAATCTAAAGTTCACCATGCCAATGTAATAGGTGTTTGACATTTTGTTTTGTCATTTAGGCTGACTTGGCATATCAGGTGATGAAGATTGCTGAACGTCTTACAAATACGGGTGGAAATTTTGCTCTTTACTGGACGGACGTATCGTATGAGAATCTTGTGGTAGACAGTGCAGGGAAAGTGATGGTAGTGGACGTAGAAAATGTGATAGTTGTAGACAGGCTAGCTGTACATAAGGGTAGGTCATTCTAGTTTCTAGCGGCCTGCTTCAGAAGCTGGAGAAACAAAATTTTTGCCAATTTTTTCCTAAAATGATTTAAAATTGATACCATACAATAGATCTTGCTGTGTCGTAACTTTTTGATATAGGTTACTTGATAATGAGTTCGCACCATCATATATTGAAAAAATGGGGACATTTCTTTTCAGATTAAGTGTTTTTCTATATCAGTTTCAGTGTGGCAGTTTTAGTGTGGCGTACAAATGATTACATTGAACCTTTTCAAAACTCTTCAACTTTCATGGAAAATTAGTATAGGAAATGGTTCCTCGTAAAGTGCTTTTGTTTGTAGACTTCGAATGTGAGCATTCATGACCGTGTAACTTATGGTATCAATTTATATAAAGTTTTCAAAAGTACAGTAGTAAAATGGGGTTTATGTAGTTTACAAAGTGAGCCGTGCGGATAGTAGTTTTGAATAAGCATACATCAATTCTAAAATAAGTGTTGTTATTGATATGTCAGTATTACTGTAGCTATTAGTTTTACTGTTTGAAATGTGTAGAAATCTGTTGAAATCACCTTTTTCTTTTCCAGTTAAACCATCAGGCTATGATGATTTACACGAAAGTAATTTTGATGACTGTGGTGGTAGAAACTGTTTGTCTTTTTCAACAGAAAATCTGTGTTCACATTTAAACTCTGACCATAATTACTTTGCCGCGTGCCGTAATTTGTTATCGAAGTATGCCAACGAAGCAGATATAGGTATGCCAGATGGACTATTACATGATATGCCAAATTATGCCAAAGATGATTGGGATTTAGAACATTTACTGAACGAGTGTGTCCATCCTTCCGGGGGAGAAGGACGACTCAAGGCTAAAGACAAACTCCTTCAAGCCTTAGACGTTTTACGCAATGTTAAAGATCATAAAGATGTTGTAGCCGGAGAGAGATTATGATAGCTATATTTAAAAAACTTCTCAAACTGATTCATGTACCTTGTTTCATACTTATGTAGGAGGTTTTGTTGTTGAATGGACTTTGTTTGTTTTTATGGTGCGGTGTTGTTATTCTGTATGATGATGCTTTGAGAAAGTGTCCTGAAAAAGAATGAATGTATGTAAGTGGCATTGCGATTACAATTTATCATGACATGAGTGACTACGCAAAATTGTTTTGAGATACATTTTGTAAAATATTGAATATTTAAAAATTATATATTTGATGTTTACTGTTATGTAATGTCACATTGGTCTAGCTGGCGATGATGTCATGTAACATTTATTGCAGATTTTTGTTGTTCACATCCTATAGTCTTTTAATTCTCATTATATGTACCAACGTGGGCTCTTGACTTCATTTTCATATCAATTGTGGCTGTGAGGAAGATGTGTTTGTAAATGAGATGTCTTCATCTTGTTTTCCCTACTTGTAATACAAATTTCTTGTTTTCTATATAAAATGTGGTGGCAAATTTCTTTTCTCATGTTTTTATACCTTTGTATCAAAATAAGGCAAGCATATTGTTAAGTCCTATCTGTTTTTCTACCTTGTGTGTATCATTTGAATTATAGTACATTGTATGTCCTAATGACATTACGTTTATTTGTGTTCAAAGGTTTGACCTTGACAGGAGTTTTTAACCTTGCCATAAACCTATTTTCAGTCATTGACTTATCAGAATTGCAGTCTCATGTTGTTTTACTTTTGCACTGAAGTAGGTCACTAAATTCTATTATGACTAAAATCTACATGTACAAGATCACTTATTCTGGGTCTTGAGTATGACAGGAAGCAACTCACAAATTAATATGGTGTACCAGAGGCTTTGTTAGAATTATTTTTATACCCCCGTGAAAAAGATTGGCAGACGTATGATATTGTTTTGCCCTGTCTGTTTGTTTGTTTGCTCTTTTGTTTAAAATATTCCAAATGCATTTCCCTTGCAAGTTGAGCTGGTACTGCATGACCTTTCTTTTGGATTCAGGATGTGACCTTGACCTTGTTTTGAGATTAACTTCCAATTAATGGGGGCATAGTGTTTTACAAACACATTTTGTTTAAATTATGGTTACCTTTGCTTAAGTTATCCTATAACAAAATAGCAACAATAACTTTTACCAGTGTCCCTCTGCTTCACCATCTCTCTGTCCGTCTGTCTGGTTACCATGAATGATATAGTTTATACTTCTTTCAAACTTTCAGGGATGGTAGACATGATGAGACTCAGCACTCAATGAGGGTCAAGGTCACCTCTTCTTGAACTGTCATGTTTTTGCAAATACATGTATTGTTATGAATTTATTGGTCAGATTTTCCATAACTCTTTTTAAGATTTGAATTTACATTCAATTTTTATTTTTCAATGATATTTTTATAATAATCAAGGTAAACATACTTGGAATTTCCATTCTAGAAAATTCGGTCTTTTTGATTTTACAGACCTTCGTTCGTTTTGTGCAAGTATTTGATGTAAAAGCATTGTGACGTTATTAAATTCCTTTATTCTATATATGTAACCCTGTTTCCCTGAATTTCATGCTGGTTTCCATAGAATTTGATGACGTCACAAAGCATTGACATCAGATACCTGCACAAATGGGAAGTATCTTTTTGTTTCAAAAAGAACGAATAAAACATAAAACTTTTAGTTATATGGATATAGTAGGGATTGTATAATTTGAAACACCATCTCCCCCTTAATGAGTCACCCTTTAATATTATTTCAGATCTGCAAGAAATTTAGATTTTATATTGTTATATTTAGGGTTTGGATGCCATCTCCCTTGATCTTTACCTGAGAATTTTTTTAAGTAATTGTTGTAGAAATTGTTTCCTTATTCCATTCCTTTCACATTTATAAAGTAATACATGTATGTTGTAAGAGATATATATTTATATGCATGTACATCTTTTTATAATGAAATCAACATTTACTGAACATTTGCTTGTGTTTCTTTTTTTTGTGACAATCATAACCTTTCTGTTGTCATTTATTATCTGTAGGGCTTCTTGATTTTCGACTGGATTACAAGGCAACTGTCTGTCTGCCTGTCAGACTCAGTCTATCTGTCTGTTTGTCTACCTGTCGGCTGAAATTAAGTTTCTAGTTGAAGAAAATATCAGGAATTGTAAGCAAGAGAAACATAGTGTTCAACAATTAGGTTGCTCATAGCAAAACCTTTTGACCTTGACCTACTTTTAACAACATCTAAATCAGGCTATACTTATTGAGCCATGGGGAATATGGCATTGATATTTCATATGTTCACTAAAATATGAAAATGTCTTATTTGTCAAAATTTCCAACTTTTCAGAGGAGACCAAGAACTGTTTTATTTGTCTATCAGATTATTACGTGAAGAATGAGGATGGTCAAATAATTGCATCAGGCATCTTATTTAACATGTTTATGCAATATATTCATATTTTGTACTATCAGGTCTTGTAGCCTATGGAAAGCCAAATTAACAGAAACTTAAATAATAAGAGATCTCTTCAAATAGTTAGAGAGCCCTCTAAAAGAATTAAAGAGCTCATCATTTAAGTAATGTTCAGAGCTCTTTAAAAGGGACAACTCCATATTGTAACAAAAGAGCTGTATAAAAGAATTGGAGAGCTCTTAAATCGAATTAAAGAGCTCTCTAAAAGAATTAAAGAGCTCTATAAAAGAATTGAAGAGCTCTTCAATTAAAGAGCTCTCTAATTACAACAATCTGCTAAGTCTGAAATAAAGAGCTCTATAATTGTATTAGAGAGATTGTGTAGTGCACCTATAAATGAGAAACATGTCAGAATGTGGGTCAAGGATGCCCCTATTGATGTTGGGATCATTGAACATGGCTTCAAGGTCATAACATAGATTGTATCGTCACGATGCCCTACGATGTCCACGATTGAGCAAAATCGTGGAGCTTCGCGATTATGTATTTATAAATAAAATTGGTCTTTACACGCTCTCCGACGCCCCAGCAAGCTCATAACTTACGATTTGATACGCGCTGTAGCGATTTGTTACGATTTTAGAAAAGATCTGTCACGATTTTCACCCCATTCATCCCATTCTCTTAAGCTTCGTTGCGTCCCCGTACGATTTCCACGATGAGCTATTACGCTTTGCCACGCCCTGTCGCGGTTCCCTACGCTTATCGAGTTTTGTTGTGATCTGTTACGATGCAGGACTACGATTTGATAAAAATTGCCGCGATTTAACACGATTTGATATGAAATGGACTTTTATATCAGTTTCAATACTTGAAATATCCGACCAAGATTAAGATTGCGTATCCCTCAGGTCAGAATCGCTGGTAATTTTTCGCCTGGATACCCTATTTTTCTCTTCGGAATATTGTTCAAAAAGGTACATTCTTGACTCATAGGAAATATTTCTAGCAAGTTTCATCATGACCAGTGCATTACACACTGCGTAGTGTTCAGTCATCGAAGTCTTATGACCTTAACCTTTGGCCCCAGAATAAGTAAGCCATATCCTTGAACCTTTTCTGGCAAGTTTCATGATGATTAGTGCATTAATCACTTAATTGTGATGGGGAAACTATTTTCAATTATCAAAGTCTTCCATGACCGATAGAGCTAATTCTTGACTAATGAGGAACATGTCTGACAAATTTTAAAAGTTATGCTAGGTTTACACTTATCCACGATTGCCCCAGGTGAATCGAATTGAACTTAAGAGAGCGTGGGGTTGAATCGTGAAGATCGTAAGAGAGCGTGGTGGAATCGAATCGTGATAATCGTAGGAATTCGCAGAGATCGTGGCAAAATATTTTATTCTCAAAAAAAAAATGTGTACGATTGTCCCTTGCATCGTGAGAGAGCGTAATGGAGCGTAGTAAATGTGATGGGGCGTAGTAGAGCGTGACAGACCTGGACGATTACGATTTCACTCACGCTTTTTGACGATTTGTTAAGATCCAATCACGTTGCGACACGTTTACTGCGATCATCCCGATCCACAGGAGCTCTAGAAAACAAGGAACTGAAAATGTTTCCCGTACACTGTAAAAGAAAACTAAGAAAGAGTTCGGGAGTGAAAAAAGTTCACACCACTGAACTTGATTGTATTTGTAGAATGCCCGACACGTACACTTTATACGTGTACTGTGAAATATCAATAGGTACAGTCTCCGTTAAAGTGTTTTAAATTACTAAAGGAGCTGTTAAGATAAGGCGTAAAATCAGCCCTGAAAAGTGGAATTTAGAAAATTTAAATTTCATTAACCTTTTTTGGTAAAATGTATACCTATACGGCGTCCCATCAGAATATGAAGTTATTTTTCATCTGTTTTGCATAATATTGCTAATTTTTAGGTCAAAACTTATCTTTTTCTCATAGAAATCAATAGAAAACGGAAAAGTTTTATTGAACATTGTTCCCCCCGGATATACAGAAAGCCACTTTTACTGGAGATGTGTATCCATAATACAATTTTTTTGGCAAAGTGGGGTTCTGTATCTCCGGGGGGAACACTACCCCAGAGACGAAAAACTAAAAATGGAAAGGGGGGTGCATTTTATAAGAATCGATCTTTTTGACCATTAAATATAGCACATTTGACTATTTTTCCTCTTTAATCCATCAAACATTGTGTACTCAATATGATTGAATGAAAGATACAAGAATTAGAAACGAAATAAGCAAGAGTGATGTTCATTTCTCCGTCAATGTGTATTTCGCGCTAAAAGGCTTACATTGTAGCCATTGAATGAAGAATAAGACCGTATTTTAAGTTCCGGATTTCATTATTTACCGATTTAAGGAGGTAGAACGTTCGAAATCTATTTCTGATACACAATGTAGACATATTTGATGTCTTTTAGCTGATATTTATCCATTTTAGATAAAATATTCAAAAATATATATGTTTTTTGTCGATATTATCGGATCCGAGCACCCCTACCTCTTTCGACCTTAATTTTACAACCTTAAGAGTTCCTTAACATAATGTAAAACATGTAAAAGGTCTGCAAATACATTATATTTCAATAATGATTCATGTTTTTCTGTGTACGATTTGCCATGCGGAAGAAATAAGTCACGAGATTCAGGGCTAAATACGGCCCTTATCTTAACAGCTCCTTTGCGCGTCCGCGGCCTGTATAGAAATATTTGATTGGTAAACTAAGCAAAAATATCGTTTTTATTACCTTTCACGATGTTCCAATTTACCACAATAGTTATTAGAACCAGAACAGTCATGGTTCTTTGTCCTGGACTCACAGGGTCAATTTTGAGTGAATTTGCCTTGTCCGGTGCACAGGGCTACATTTTTTGTGTAGGATAATACACTTAAGGGGGTATGAGTGTGAACCGCATTTTCAGGGAATAATAGAAATTGAAAATAATTGTCTACATATCAAAGAATATTCTTTCCTTCATCGATTGCAATATTTCATGAAAAAAAGAGTGTAGCCGTTTGTCCCATATACCCCGACAAAAAAAGGGAGGTAACTCTGCACATTTTTTTCTAAAACAATGTCCGACAAAAAGGGAGGTAACTCTGCACATTTTTTTCTAAAACAATGTCCCAACTTTGGACTTTATTTTACAAATCAACATAATGCAATACGAAGTAAATTTTTATCCATTCACGTAGCAAATGAAGTAAATTTATCATTTTCGAAAAAAAAAATTGTTGCTATGGTAACCATGCTGGAGAAGGACATTTGTTTCATCCCATTTTTGACAGTAAAAATTGTATGAAAAGTTTAGAAACATTCATTTTCGAAGTGGTTGGCATAATAGAATTTTGATAAAAAGTTTCTTTTATCATCTAGTGATACATGCTAAAGATGAAAAAATAATTTATAGAAAAAAGAGTGTAGCCGTTTTAAAGAAATTTAGCTTAGAATTCCTCTGATCAAGCCTCTGGATATGATAAATGCGTTGTTTATGATTTAAAATGGGAAGTTGTTATACATCTATACATTTTATCTGAGATTTCTTATAATCTGGACTTCAGACTAAAAATTTGAGTCATATTCTGATCAATTTCTCATTCATTTTCCCAACACTTAGCGCTTTTAAGCACCGACAACGTAACCTGACGTAGAGTACATCGTGACGCTCACTTTAGGTAATGCTCGGCGATATTGTGTACTGTTAATCTCAGTGAATGAGAAAAAAATGGATGTTTTGGATTCTTATCTGTATGCTTCTTCTGTATATCATTTCTCTCAAAATTGATTTTGCGGCATCTACACGTATCTATTTATTCATGTACATGTAGTTTTGACATTCGTACATCATGTACATATTGTACCAGATTAAAAAAAAATTAAGCAACTTTAGTAGAACAACGATACGAAGGATCTCTTAATCTCTTGATAAGTTTGCTTTGAAATAATTTATCTAAAGTTAGCTGAGGCACATTTCTAGTTTCGTTTTAATAAGTGCTGGGATAAGAAGGGGGGGGGGGTGTTGGTATGATAGGAAAGGACTAGTAAACGCACACCCTGTCTTCCGCTTTGATTTCCTGCAGATGTTCTCTTCAATGAATGTCGTTATATCATACTTTAGTGAAATTGAAACAGAATAATTCCCTTTTAAATAGGGCGTACAATGGGAAGTGTGTTTTCGGAGTCCTTCGGATCGATTTGTTTTACAACATACATGTACGTGATCTTTGGTCCTTTTGATGATTTGACAGTCGGTCGTCATGTTCACTTATTACAACTACTAATCAATAGGCCTCGTGATATTAATTCTAGCTAAATCATTATAACAAATACCGGTTTGTAAATGAAAGAAAAGTACTTTCAAGATAAATTAGTTTTACATGTTTTCAATATTTGTAAATTGCGTGGTCAGAAACGCCGCATCGTCAACTTGAACTATAAAATATAATCATTCTTTTGAATTTATTTGTGTCTTTTTTATGCAAGAATATTTGAAGTATTAACTTTTTACTCCCAATTGAATACCCAAAGTATTACTTTTACATAAGGACTAAAACTTTTCCCGTGTAAGAAATATTGTTGCTGAAATAAGAAATATTCTGTTGTCCGTTTAAAGGCGAACAGATACGTTACCACACTTCAAGCTGCTGAAACTATTAGACAATAATCACATATTCTAAATCTTTCAGAAGAAAAGAAAGCGTATGCATGGGTACTATCAGCAATCAAAGTCCTTCAATCAATCTAGCAAACGATAATTTATCTGTTTCATTGGGATCCTTTACCAACTATCTAGCTCTACAATGAGAACTCAACCGATTTGGCCCTGTTTATGGATTGGATTGAGTGAATGTTGGTTCAAAACGACGGCTCTTTTAATAAGAATGAAGAAACATACAAAATAACCCGGAAAATACAGTTAAAAACAGATACGTTACTGACAGATATGTTACCTAGATAAGATTTTATTTTTGGCCAATATAGAGGTTATATATTACTGGTTTGACGCCGATATGTTAGTTTTTGTCAGAAGAAACATAAGACAGTTGAAAATAAAGCAAAATCATAGCTTATAGGGCATATTTTGTGTTTTTAGGGACAATCCTGAAAAACCGCCTTTTCACTCGGAAAATCAGTAATTGTCTTAATACAGAGGCATAATTTATATCATAAATTGTTGCTACATTACTCATTTGTCCAAATATTGAGATTCATATGGGAAAACCTTTGCGCTGCACTCCAACACGTCTTTAGAACTGAAAGTAACGCATCTGTTTCAAATGGTAACGTATCTGTTTGGATAATATTTGTAGTATTTTAGAGAAACTAACCATATGGCAAAATAGCGCTCAATTTCCTAATTTGCATAGCGGCCATTAAGGGTGAAACGTTTACTAAATTTCCTAAACGTGTACACGGAAGGCTGTAAACGAAACGTAAACGTTTAAACGCTTCTTTTTATTCTATTGTGAAAAGTGATTTCCTGTAGTGTTTATTTGCGGACGTCGTCAAAGTTGACATATCTTCTTTAACTCAAATAGATAAGACGAAGTAATGCCTGACTAGATTTGTATTGCTGATGCTTCGCTAGACGATAAAACAACTTTGTAAGATTTGAACAAAGCTGGAAACTTTGCATCAGTAATTAATCAAACTTTTGTATTATTTTAAACGTGTTTGAAAAGGTTCCACATTTTAAAAGTAAATGTTACAAAACGTCGGATTCAGGATCTTAATGCATACATTGTGTACGTGGAGAAAGGGGCAGCAGTGACGGTGAAAATATACTTATAAGAATGAGAAAAGACGTGCTGTCTGACTACGCTATGGAATCGCCGTGTTTGACGTGATTATCTATATTTAGGCAATAATGACGGTGAAGGAGACGGTAGCAGGGGTGACAATTTTGTCAGAGATATCGACTCTGCTACACAGCTTTTCTTCCGGTTTAAATACGTTATCTCAGAAATGATCGACACTGTTGCCTGATTACGCTAAGGAATTAACGTGTTTGGTTAACTTTTTAAAGAATAATAAAGATATTAAAGACGATCTTTCAAGTATATTAATAGAAGTCCGTGTACACGTTTAGAAATTATGTAAACGTTTACAGCCACAAAACGAAACGGCTCCGTTTACACGTGTAACCGTTTCACCCTTAGCGGCCATATTGGATTCCGTAAGCTTCATATTCTTACTAGGAGTCTATGGGGAGCAAATAATAAATTGAGAATACTCACGATTTCATGACACCAATCAAATTTGTCCACATATAGGAAGAAACTCTACAACAATCTGAATTTATAAATCCACATCTTTGATAAATTAACGAATTTTTACTTCTGACATTTTTGAGGTGAAAATTCGAGGCGATACTGCCCATACCCCCAATGTTAAAAAAGTCCAAAACTTGTCACTGCACTAGCCGCACTTTAACTTTGTTTATCAGTAGGAAATCTTAGGAGCTGTGTATTTGTCAGAACAGAACAGAACAGAACTTTATTTACAACTCGAGATCATATATGACATATCGAGGATACATACAATTATATTAAACAAATAACATACGTTAACGAGATGTACATGTACTTAAATAATATATACTATGACAATTTTACTTATTGCATTTATGAAAATTTACTCATTACAATTCTTAGAAATTTACATAAATTTGATAACTTTAGTTGATTCTTACAAGAGAGTAACTGCTGAAATTTTATGACATTTGGCCTTGAAAAATAGTAATTATCTATGTATAAAGAACGTTGCACCGAGAAAAAACTACATTCAAACAAATAATGAAACTCGTCCCCAATAGTATTACTGTTACATAGATTACATTTTCTTTCAGATCTTTCTATATTAATCCATCTACCTGTCTCTATTGGCAATCTATGATTTGTAGTGCGAAATTTTGTAAGAATAATGCGAAATGATGTAGGTAAGATAAAAAGATACGGTTCTAAATCAAGGGAAGTCTTAAAGCAACGATAAATAATGCATTTAGGAGAGTCATTTACTGTACACAGCCAAGATTGTCTAGCATGGTCAGCAAGCCTTTGCTTAACTGCTTCTGAGAACCATTTAATATTCGTAACATTTTGTGATTGCCAAATGTATGATAAACCCAGTTCATTTAAGATATTTTCAACATTCTTAATCCAACTATGCTCTACATTAATACAATTATCATTTAATAAAATTTTGTACAACAAACAAGATATCTTATCAGCTTTTCCATTGACAAGTTTTGACCAAAAATTCAAAATTCTATGTTTTATTGTATAAATCAATGGTTGGACTCCCGTTTCTCCATACAACATACAATGTGGAGTACTACTTTTTACACGCAAAATAAATCGTAAGAATTCACATTGAATTTTCTCTAGAATTTTAACATTACAAAATCCCCATATTTCACACCCATGTAAAAGGATAGGAACAATTGTTTGGTTAAAAAGCATTATCTGACAGTTAACAGAAAGGTCAAGGTTTACAATTCGAGTATATAGAAGATGTAAAGCTTTCTTTGCCTGCAATGCTATTGTACTTAATGCTAATCTATAATTACCAGTATTTTTGAACATAACTCCAAGATATTTATAAGAATCCACAATCTCTATTGTGTGTGTTCCGTACCTAAAATTAAGGTTGGCAATACCACGACTTCCAAATATAACAATTTTTGTTTTTCGAATGTTTACCAATAATTTCCATCTTATACAATAATCATGAAAAAAGTTAAGGTTCTTTTGAAGATCGGTAGGATTGTCTGCTATAAGTATAGTGTCGTCGGCGTAGAGAAGTATGATGATCATGATACTTAATTCTGTAGGTAGATCTCCAGGAACTTTAACACCATTGCATGAATTATTCAAAAGGTAATCTTCAAGGTCATTCAAAAAGAGGCTGAACATTATCGGCGAAAGATTTTCCCCCTGACGGAGACCGGATTTACAGCAGAAAAAGGAAGTGACGTCATTATTAAATTTCACACAGGACTTTATTTCTTCATACATGTTTCTGGTAGATCGCGATATCAAATTCCGGATTTTGTCAACATGAGAATCATAAAATGAAATTAAGTTCTGTCACTTTTGGGGTGAAAAATCGATATTTTGAGAAATAGGCCTGTCATATTGATGGATTCACTTTATCGGCTTTGACAGGATAAAGACAATTTTGTGTTCATACGTAGAGTGGGTAATTTTTTTGGTAATAAATAAGCTTAAATAGATTAGAAACAGTTGTATTTTGCAAAGGGCGCATTCTGCTCTTTGCATTTATTTGATCTGATGTATTTTTAAAAAATGTATTGCTTTTCCTGGCATGTCGGGCCATTCTTGTTCTAGATTCGGCGCGTTTCAAACATAGGTATATGACGTAATATAATCGTCATATGAATACATTTGCATATATGAATAAATTGAGCGCTATTTTGCCATATGCGGGAATATCATAAAATAATGGGTTACTCATATACACTGCTTAATTTTTTTTATCTCCATTAGAGGTATTTTTGACCATATATTTTGATAATTGGTACTTTTATAACAAATGCTCTACCTATGGTATACCAACGTAAAAATGCTGTCAACGATTTTCTAAGCAATTTGCTTAAAACCATTATGCGCAGGATCACTTATGATACCCTCTGGCATGACAAGCAATACATATTAAGTTGACCAGAGATGCGTACTTCGAATAATTGTATAGATGGAATGTACAGAGAGCGAAAAGTTTTAAGACAGAAATATCGATGTCTTCTTCAAACGTCGATTTTTCAAATAATGTACCAAATCGAAAAGGTTTATTAGACTTCAAAAATTCATTTAGGCATAGTAAAACGTCACAAGACAAAAGTTTATACTCTAACTACATTTGTTTCTTCAGTGATGGAATGAACAAAAGGCTACCCCTTGTAACGTGGCTGTTAAATATATTGCAATGGAGGCCCCTCTATTGAACAAAGCATATCACTAGAAGTAGATCAAGTAGAGATCTCCTCTGTTCCATTTCATATACATGAGATATGTACCCTTCAATGAAAATATAAATATCTACTAAATGCGAAACTTTATTTTTCACTATTTTCAAATCTTAATTTAACACTTTAGCGGAGATTGCACCAATAATCACCCGGTATGTATTTCAATGACGGTCAGACGAAGAGGCTAAGAATAGCTAAAGATTCTAACAACAACAAATCCAATATTGTTGTGTTATCTATTGCTAAAATTCTTTATAAGTAACATTTTCTGGAAAAATATTATCTTGTTACGGAACACGTACAGCAATAGACCATTTTCGAGTTACCGATCACGTTCGGATATTATACTCCGCTTCGACGTTTTGTCAAGATGCCCTACTTCCGGTTTACATTTGAGTTTAAAAATAACGTGATCACGATTAAGAAATAAACTATTTACGCAACCAAATGGCATTGTAGCGTCATAAATGTGCACCATTTACATGATTTGGGGTTGGAAAAATTCAAGCAAGGGTATCAGTCAAAGGGGATGCTCTATGTAAAAGTTGAATGGGCAGGAAAGGGGGGGGGGGGGGTACGAGGAGACATAACAAGAGACTCTGGACACGTGTCCAGGTGTATGTGACTGAATTTATTGTTTGTGACAGTTAGATGGGGATATGCATTTGACACTACAGGTGCTCAAATGTTTGATTTTGACCTGTATATCTACCCAGTACCCCGGCAACCGGCCAACGACGTGATGCCGGGTAAAGCTTATGAAGGTGAGGCATATGGCAAAATAGCGCTCAATTTCCTAATTTGCATAGCGGCCATATTGGATTCCGTAGGCTTCATATTCTTACTATAGGAGTCTATGGGGAGCAAATAATAAATTGAGAATACTCACGATTTCAAGACACCAATCAAATTTGTCCACATATAGGAAGAAACTCTATAACAATCTGAATTTATAAATCCACATCTTTGATAAATTAACGAATTTTTACTTCTGTCACTTTTGAGGTGAAAATTCGAGGCGATACTGCCCATACCCCCAATGTTAAAAAAGTCCAAAACTTGTCACTAGCCGCACTTTAACTTTGTTTATCAGTAGGAAATCTTAGGAGCTGTGTATTTGTCCACATGGTTTCGGATAGATCGCGATATCAAATTCCGGATTTTGTCATCATGAGAATCATAAAATGAAATTAAGTTCTGTCACTTTTGGGTTGAAAAATCGATATTTTGAGAAATAGGCCTGTCATATTGATGGATTCACTTTATCGGCTTTGACAGGATAAAGATAATCTTGTGTTCATACGTAGAGTGGGTAAATTTTTTGGTAATAAATAAGCTTAAATAGATTAGAAACAGTTGTATTTTTCCATGGGCGCATTCTGCTCTTTGCATTTATTTGATCTGATGTATTTAAAATGTATTGCTTTTCCTGGCATGTCGGGTCATTCTTGTTTGAGATTTGGCGCGTTTCAAACATAGGTATATGACGTAATATAATCGTCATATGAATACATTTGCATATATGAATAAATTGAGCGCTATTTTGCCATATGGGGGTGGACAGGGTGAAAGGGAGGGGGAAGGGGGCGGGATAGAGGGACAGGGAAGAAAGGGGGCGGGAGGGGGGAGGTAAGGGAAGGGTGAAAAAGAAGGGGAGGGGGGTAAGGGGTGGGAGAGGGAGAGAGGTACCCCTTCCCCCGAAGGTGTACCCTGCTGACGATCAAATATCATGATAGCATTGATATACACAGTGACATTGTATCTGTGACTCTGTAATCGGAAAAAGATCATGCAGAATCTAAAAGAAAGAAGAATGAAAAAAAAAATGTCTGAAATAATTATCGTCTCGGACTCAGGACTGGTATATTTTCCTTACCTGGCTGACACCCCCCCCCCCCCCTTTCTCCTATCGGCTTTCCATTCCTCGTTTGTAAAATATTGATCAGGCCATGAGCGTGACTGGGGTGAACTCCGCCCCCTAGAGATTCACGAGAACAATTTTCATTTTAAAGTTTGCAAGCCAGATATATTTATTGAAATGTATGTTCAAGGATCATGACTAAATAGATACAAGAAGGTCTATCTGTGAATACGGCAAATAAAACGTTTACTTGAACTATGAGTCTCATAGGATTTACATTTTATTTTGCGTGAAGTTTACACCCGCGCGGGTGTTGAGGCTCAAAACTCCCCTCCTCCTCAAGATGTCAGTCATTATTCTATTTCTACGCTCCCAATTTCTCAACTTCAGAGCCAGGATGAACCCCATCCTTGGAAAAATGTTTTAGATCCACGTATTATTTTTTATCTATATACAATTTGTTTTTTCATTATTCCAAGGTACCGTTTTTCAGATTTTTTTTTTTCAATTTTGAACATCTTTTTTTTTTTAATGCCTTCGTCAGATGTACAGGGACATTCGTATCTTTCTTATTTTCTCAAGTTACCAATAGCACACGCTGCCATTTATCAAAATAGTTTTAACCCCCCCCCCCCCCCCAAAAAAAAAAAACCCTGTTAATACCGTTTTTCATACTGAATTGATGCATTCAGAAAAGAAAGCGGCTTATATTAATTCAGAAATGCTTAATGTCATTTAAATTTTAGAACCTTTTATTTACTGACAATTTCTTAGGGATATATTTGCATAAAAAGGCAATGGCGTTAAGGGGGGGGGGGTTAAATCACAATGACTGTTCCGTTTTAAAAAAGAAATTCATTTAAATTGGGTTACCATTTTCTAATTTTTTTATGTAAGACTTTTAAATTTTCCGTTCAAAGAATTTCCTGTTTTTCACTTTTTCAATATTTATTAGAATAATTATCTCTATATTATGATATTACTGAAAAACAAGTAAAATCAGATGACTTATAATTTACATTGTCATTGATACAAACAAAAGCAGCGATTGTGATAATTTCCATATTCAAAGAAAAGTAGTTTTTCAATTTTGAGTAGATTAGATCGATTTTACACCGTTGATGTCACAATATGTGACGTTGCTAAGGTAGACCGGAAGTAACCCTACTTGACGTAACTAAGCAGGTGCGTCATAGCAGTGACTAAACTGAAGGTTTATAACGGTCATTAGTTGTAACTCGAAAATGGTCTATTCCGTCTTTTCGATTTGACATGCCTACGTTCGATTTGTGCAGGTATATGACGTAAAAGCATTGTGACGTCATTAAATTCCATTGGAAACGTCATATATGTAACCCTGTTTCCCTGAATTTCAGGCTGGTTTCCATAAAAATTGATGACGTCACAATGCGTTGACGTCAGATACCTGCACAAATGGGAAGTAACTCTGTATTTCGAAAAGACCGAATTCCGGAACAATCTTGTTACGCAAGGGCTTATAGGAGAAGGGGGCAGCGGGGTCACATATGCCCCCTCCCCCACTTTGAATAGGAGGGGCACAACCATGTTTGTGTCCCCCCCCCCCACTTTTCAATCACAAAATTTTATGATGCATTAACATTGTTTAAAATAGCAACATTTTGTACCATAAATCTACAATTTTTTGGTCAATTTCAAAAATTGTCTTTGACTCGCTACCGCTCGCCAGTTCTTTATAGACTGAATAATTAAGCTATTCTGATCCATCCTTACGTTACTTTGTACATGAAGACATATAACTCAAACTATATAGAATATTATTACATGTACATGTTAATGATAGAGGGTATATTCTGATAAGTCAATATTTTGCTTAAAAAATGTCCTGGCTCGCTACCGCTCGCCAGACATTTATTCTACATGTACTTAATGCATTGTGACGTCACGAAATTTTGCATTTTTTCCCGCAATCGGAAGGGTCAATTGCACCAGAAATGTTCAAATTTGTGCATACAGAACATGAAACCCCCATATTTTATAATCTCTTCTCTCTCCCCCCCCCCCCCCCCCCTTTTTTTTTTTTTTTTTTTTTTTTTTTTTTTTTTTTTTTGGCTTGTTAGAAAATGTTACTTTTCAGGCAGAGCTACGGAACTAAAGCGTTATAATGTCAACGTACGGAACAGTACAGGTACAGTCAGGTTCCCTGGACTTTGTTCCGTACCGTACCGTACCGTTCCAGGTTTTAGTAATAGGCTCTTCTATAACAGATCATATTTGCGTTTACAAATATGCGAAAATTTCAAGCATTTCATTCATCATGATGTGGAGCCCCTAAAATTTCAGAGAGCACTTTATGTATTTGATTTTTCTTTCCTTTTAGGCATTTATGCGCCAGCATATGGTAAATCATTATTGTTTCTCTCACCATGGCACTTACGTTTAAAATTATGCAAACGGTTTTCGTTCTGGCACGGAGGAATGTGGCAAAATTTCATAGGGATATCTGCAGTTTATCGAATTTAAAACCACAGGATATAAATAAAACAAGTCTATACGTAAAAGCAAAGAGAGGAATTGAAGAAATTAAACGACTAAGAAAATTCCAGGACAAGACTAAATATATGGCATTACTGAAAAAGACATTCGTGTTGCCATTATCAAAGACAAAATCTACCAATAACAGGTGTGACAATCAAAGGAACGACATAATCGACCCTATCAGAAATGAGTGTATATGTTTGCGAAGAGAGAACAATAGACTAAAGGAAAGACTGAAAGGAATTAAGACATTTCGTATTAATGAAAAAATCAAAAGAAAGGACAATACGATAAAAGCTTTAAAGAAAACCATCAGTGAACTTAAGGTTAAATTAAATGGTCCGACTCAATCATCAGTAGTACCAGAAAAGATGAAAAGTGTGCCGGTCTCTGAAAAAGGTGTCCAATGTAATTCTATCAAAATTATCATAAATGACTTAAAAAGTGAAAATGATAAATTGCGAATGCTCCAGAAAGACCGTGATGAGGTGATTAGTAAGGAAAAGAAAAAAAATTGAACATACGATTAAGTTCTCGGGGGCGACCTTATACACCAAAATTTAGACAAGTGTACCATGAATTTCGGTGTCGCAATGTGGGAATTCATCACATAAATCCACTTCTAAAGAGTGTTTTAAGTTTAGTTGATGTTGCGGTAGAGGACTTGCCAAGTGCGTCCACATATGGAATTTTGACTTCCGAATTAGAGATGTCAGGAAGGAAACAAAGTGCCGAATGCATACAAAGTCAAAGTGGACTTACGTGACATAGGGATGGTACATGTACAACCAAAGAAGGTCACCATTAATATGGTGTAGAAATATCAACATAAAATAAAACTCTTGCACTTGCAGCTGATCTGACAGAAGTAAAAGTCTGCAAAGCAGATACAAAACTGTACACTTGAATGCATATACCGGTATGAGATACTTACATTTAGTGAATAGTGATGTGAACAACAATGGGCCTCAAGGCATTTAAAAAAAGTACCGTAAAAGTAAATAGGACACTTACAAATCATTTCCAAAAACAGAATAACAATGCTTATGCAGCAGCCCAATCAAATACATGTAATATGAATTACAATCTACATGTTGAACCAAACTCTTTTAAATTCACTGTCCATCTGTTGCTACAGTTTGCAGAAGTTTGTTCGAAAGAAATTTTCAAATTTGAAAAAAAATGGATTAGAAATAGACAAATCATCATGCCAAAAGAAAGATCCTGCTGTTCTTTTCTTTAAAAAAAAAAAACTTGCAAAACTTTTCTTCAAAGATAGATCTGTTGACCCTACATGTACATTTATAACACTTCCTATTATAAACTTTAGAGGCAACTGCTTTAAATTATGATGTTCTATTTTATAAATAATGCAGGGACCTATGACAGGTCTATCATATTATATTGCATTTCATTTCTCCGTCAAAGTTATCATTAAAGTTTCCTGCAAACTCACATTGTCAATCTTTTAAATAGCAAGGTCATAAACTCTGTCTTAAGAGCTTTTGGAAGTATCGAATGTCATTACAGAACCATAAGTGGAAATTCATCCAGACAGCATCCTAGCCGCAGAAACGGTCAATGCCACTTGGCTATTTGGTTGGTTTGGGTGTGTTGTTGGCCGTTTCTGCCACTAACAGCATCCGTGACAGCTATAGACATGGGTCCAGTATAGGAGTACTTGATTGCTTTTCTTTCATGATCATCATGCATAGATGATGCTGCACCTCATGAAAAATGATATTCGTTTATTTGAATGTCCTTTAGAAGAGCGTCTGATGTATGAATGTCTAAAGAGGATGCTAATAACCTATTCGTTAAAAATCTTCTACAGGATTTGTGCAGAGCTCTTATGGATAAATGCGCAAGTGCTCGTTTAAAGATTTCATTGAAGGAGGTAAATACCACAATCCTGATGAGCAGGTTAGGGAAAGTCATGTCCTCCAGACAGTATTTGTGTTCAGAGATTAATTGGGAGTCTAAGCCCTCGATTCTTGACTAAAAAATGCACCAAACTTCAGTGAAAACTCAGTTGAAAGTGTGGTCATGTACAAGTCAAATGATGTACATGTATCAAATGGTTGTCTGAAAAAGTGCGGTGAAAATATCTCTTATAATTTCAAAAGCCATGAAAGAACAGAAAGTTTATAGAGAAAGTAAAGGATAGGGAAAAAAAATTAATGAAAGACCACCTATTAAAAGTAAAGGACTTTACCATACTTTAAAGGTGGTAGGTAGGTTATTCCAAATATATGTATATCCACTACTTTGCAGTTAATATACGTGAAACACAAACTTACTTACATGTACATACACACACTATACATACAAACAGGGGGAAAAGAAGTTAAAAGAACTTAGAAAAAATAGCACAAGATAAGGAACACTATATTTAAGTACAGAAACTGGAGACAATTAAGATTTTAAAGAACACAGTTAAAATCCGGAGAGAAAGAAACGCGAGCGTTCTTGGAACGACCGCTCACTAACACTGTCATGCTGGAATTGATGAAAGGAATCCATAAAGATAAATAGAGCAAAAGAATTCATGTTAAGAACATGGATTTTGTATGAACCTCAGTGGAATAGATTCAGCATTATCATCAACTAAAACTAAAAAAGATAAAATAACAGCATTAAGACAGCAAATAAATCTTTATAAGACTCTTAGAAAGGTTCCAACCTCTGTGAGAGACACATCTGTTAGCATTCAGTTCTAAATGGAAAATATATGATGTAGAAACTCTGAATGGAGGTCTCCTAATCCTATACATGATTGAGATTGAGGATCACACTCCAGTCATAAATTCTGAAATGAGTACATTAATAGTGGTGACCCAGACAAACTTTTAGGAAAATCATCATTAGTCATGTTTGGACTGGAGAAGACTGGAACAAGGAGACATGGAAAGGGAGATTTGTTTCCCATGAGGATGGGATGTTTAATGTTAGTAAACATAACACCAGTACATGTATGACTATAAACAAGTCCTTAATGCCATCGAATTGTACACTTAACATTTTGGAGAGGTTTAAATATTTACTACACAGAGCAAAAAAAGGCAAAGGGTGGACACATCCGGTGCACAAAATTGAAAAATATCTGCCTGGCTTGTTCTTGACCTAATCAAATTTTCATTGAACGCTTGAATTTTTTACTCTCTCTTTGTAGTATATATAGAATGTAGATAGAATGGAAAGATGGAGGGGGGCTTGATATTTTCTCATAGAAATTAAAAAATCCTCACAGTCGGAGTCCCTGTGGAAGAAAATTAACATTATTTTTTACTCTTATTACAGCTTTTTCTGCGACAGTCAAGCTCCTTAACGCAACTACATGTATATGTAACAATCATGATGGAAGGTGTTACAGAGGAAATTCATGGTGACAATGAGTGGTTATCTACTAGGAATAAGAGGAAAGTATGTCTGAAAGAATTTTATTTCTTGTGCTGTCCAATTCCTTGAATGTATAAATGTGTATACATGTACTCTGGCATCACACACTGATGTCAAACTTTACTGAAATGATTTTCCCTTTAATATCAAGGAAATCATATTTTTATTCTATTCGTTATCAAGTAAAATGTACTTTGTTTAATTTTTTGATATAATTATAATTAAATAATCTATTTTGGCAGTTCAAAGTACTTGTACATCTAATGGTACTCAAAGTATAATCTTAAGTCATATTAGATTTCATCTTAAGTTTATTCATTGTACATCCTATGTGCATAGACTAGTTTAAAATAAGCATGCAGTTTCATACAGGTTATGTAATCCGAAATTTTTTATCAGAAATTTCTGTTTTCTTCAGATTACACCGGAAAGGAAAGTCAAGAAGACCCATTCCAGGGCATTCAAACATAAGAAATCAACACTTGATATAAAGCTGACCCAGAACTCCCCTCCCCCTCCAGAGCTTTTCCTCCAGACAAAACAAAGTGATATCATGTCTTTCTTCAACCATAAAAACAAAGGTAATGTCATGTAGATTATGAAATATATGTGGGATCTAATTGTAAAAGAAAGGTTCTCCCATTCCCTAAAAAAGTTACAGTGGGAGTTGTATAGACTTCAGCTGCAATATTTTGTCTATAAGATAAAACCATGTAGAAATATTTTTTTTTGTAGATAATGTACTTTTAACATAGTTTTATGCTATAATAGATTAATTAAGATGAAGGTATCACTTCTCTCTCATCTGTGTTCATGAAAGAATAGTTAGAGTTATCTCTCTTATCCTGAGTAGAAGCTGAGATACATCTAGGACAGTATAGTTTGAATACGGGAATCCAGGTACATATAAAACCAGTCAGATAACATTTTCAATTATTCTAAATTTGTTCCAGCAATGGAAAACAAAGAAAACGACAGAGGAGGATTGGAAATCATTAACTGTGACAACGAAGACTCTGAAGATGCAGACACACAAGACAAAATTCCTGTTTTGAACAATTTGGAGAATTTTGACCCAAAAATTATGCCAAATGAAGAGGAGGGATGTGACTTACCTGATTTAAGGCAAAACAGTGTAACATACTCGAGAAATTTATCCTCAGATTTTGAGGATGGCAGCGAGTCTCCATCACAAAGTTCACCATTGATGGATTCTGAATTTAATTCGGATATGTGTCGTCAGAGTGAAAGAAGGGGGATTAAAAGAAAAATATCAGAGGAAAATTTTGATGTTGAAAGTGATTGTGATGTTACCAAGAAAAGACCTATAATTGATACTCAGACAGCTGCTTTAGAACTTGAGAACTTCTCTTGTTCAGAAAATTCAGATTCATTGAGTGAGAACTCACAAAGAGTCTTTCCGGCACATAGAAAACGTTTGATTGACTCAGAAGAGGCAGCGTGGGAGTTGCAGAATTTTTCAGTAGATACAGAAAATTTATCTCAATATGTTTATAAATAAAATTCAATTAGTTGTAGAAATATTTTTTGTAGCCATATACTAGTATTTAGTTTCATTTGCAATTTCAGCTTTGTGTTCATGATTTTTTTTTTATTAAAAATCACATATAAAAATATAAATATATATACAACTTTAACATAACAGAAACAATTTTCTGTGCTCATACATATAAGTAATCTAATGAATAGATCTTTAGAATTAAGAAATTGTATTGAATGGGATATACTAGTATTGTAAAGAATTATGAAATTTGTTTTTGTCCATCATTTTCTATTTATGAATCAATTCTAATAAGGTATGAGCTTAATATGTGAAATATTTGGACTTTGACTTGATTTATAGGAACATAGTTCAGCATATATAAATAAAAGCAAAGACTGAGATAAAGCAAATGATAAATAGATATCTTGCATCTTCTTTCATGTTTAACATGACTTGTAGTTGTCAACTTACACATATCAAGTTCAAATTATGCTGTCGTCTTCAAAATGTTCAAGTATAGGGGCTCTCTCACAGTGTACAAATCACGGAAGCCTTATGAACATGTTCAAGAAGGGCATGTGATGCTTTTCTTTGTCAACATACAGTGTTCTGGAAAGTATACTTATTTTAGAAATTAAGTTAAGCTGAAAGAACTTTTTACTTGGATCATTTTGAAAGGATGAGATCAAAAGGTCAAGGTCATAACATTTGTCTCTGCTTGGAGCTTTGGAAATGTATAAATGGACCATTTATATACAGACATTTTGTGAATGAAGAGTAAATATCCATTGCCCGCTCACAATTTTATGTTTTAAGTTCAAAAGGTCAAGGTAATCAAAATTGTATTAAAATAATGATAAAGTAAGTAATTTTTAGCTCACCTTAGCGAAGCAAGTACTTGAGGTGCTCTACCAACTTTGTGCTTTTCATACCAATTGGTAATCAAATATGGCTGCCTTGGGCTCTGATTGCCTGAGGTCATTTCAAAGTCTCTGAAACTGATGCACAGAATTTCACAAAGCATTACAGGTAGCAATTGTACTCAAGGGCCTCCATCAATTGTCCATGATCATTCTTTTGTCTGCAACTCAGGTGAGCGATGTGGCCCCCTTGGGCCTCTTGTTATTCAGATGTGGATATTTTTTTTGGGGGGGGGATGTCATACAACATGGTGATGAGGCAGATGAAGGGGGTATATTCGTCCTAAGGACAGTTCTAACCGTAAACACTTATCAAAGATGTTCATTTGCCAAGTTAAATAATGTCATTGACTGTTGAATCACTCGAAATGCCTGTATTATCTTCAATACAACCCTAAAACAAGATAATAAAATTTATGACTAAAGTCTAGCCTTTGTTAGCTGTAGTATCATATACACTGATACATAGCTTTATCATATTGCTTACCTAACGCTGTTACACAGTAATATATATATATATATATAAATTTCATCTGTATGACAGCTTTATTAGAACTTTGAGGTTAGAATCTTTCATCTTGATTTATGCCTATAATTACAATGATCTGCAGACGTTTTCCTGGTGACCGTTTTTACAGTCCGTCAGTTTTACGTGGATTAGTTTACAAACTATCATATCTTTTATGTGTCTTTATACTGCCCGTACTTGACACCTTCTCGGGAAAACAATCTGAATCCGCCCTTGTGAATGATAATATGAAATTTGTTTCAGCATCTGTTGTTTATGTAAAAGCAAACTTATGACGCACATGTCCGTCGAGTCTCAACGTCAAAATACTGCAACGCACAAGACGGCCTCGGGAGGGAGTATTATCGATATGAGCGAGGAACTTGGACGCAAGCCGGAAGATCGCCTGGGTATGCGTATGCATTACTGTACCAGGCGAAATTTCGGCCTATGGTCTTAGAAAAACTTTCGAGAACAGAGTTTATCACTTTACCTGTGTAAATGACCAGAAACAAAAGTAGATACTAGACTAATATTTTGAATATGATAATGTGATGATATTTGCATTTCCAACCTATGTTAAGATGAATCATCGAGAAATTTTCCAAATAGGTGGTTGGAAGTTTTTTTGAAAAGCAATTTTCTCACGCTGGGGTACATTGTGAATTGATTTCAATTGAAGATCAAAAAATGTGCACCTTTTGAATACGACTTACCCTTTGAACACGACCCTTTTTAAATTTACATAAAAAATGTATTATTGCCCAAGGTGAAAGGGCTTTAAATTCATACTCCTTTTAAGAATTACGTGTATTTCTTGTTGCAAAACCTTTCTAGTATCAAGAATTTTGACCTTATAACCTTGACCTGCACGTTTTATACTTTACAAGGTCCGAGGTCATCAGTGTTTGACAAATGCATCTCCTTCCTGGCACTGAAGCTATTTGAGTTTTTTTCTTCAGTATCCTTTTGCAAGCCGATAACATTTTTAAAACTGTATATACATTGTATTCTAGTTAACGAAGAGTCTGATATTGATGTTGTGGTACAAACCGTACAACAGTCACTATTGTCCCAGTCAAGAATCGAAAAAAAGTTACAAGGATTGAAGGAAAACCAAACAATAAGGAAATAGCTTTGGGGTGACATGATCGAATATTAATTAACAGTTCCTTATTTATGATTAATATTGTGCTATCAACACCATCCTAATCTACCCTCCTCCTTATGACAAACTAGAGCTTACGAAAAGTAGAACCCTATGATTTGCGCAATACTAGTAATAATTAAATTTCCGTATATTTTGTATGTACAATCAGGACATCCTCGACGTAGCAATCGCGAAACTAATCAATATGCACTTACCTAAAAAAATATAATTCTGCATCGAGGGACTGGGGATTTCAACCACAAGCTCCACACTGTAAGACTATAGAGGGGGTTCTCAGAAATCAAAACAAATAATAAGAACAGTGATTTTATGACCCCGTAATCCGAGATTCGGGGGCATATATTTTTTGGCTTGTCTGTTTGTCCGCAAAAAACTTTAACATTTCACATGTGTATTCCTTGTGACAAGCCCTTTCCATTGATACCAAATTTTTTGACCTTGCGACTTTGACCTTGGAGATTGGCCTACTTTTAAAAAAACTTTAACTTTAGCCACAACTTTTGAATAGTAAGTGATATGGCTTTCATATTTCACATGTGTTTTCCTTGTAACAAGCCCTTTCTATGGATACCAAAATTTTTGACCTTGCGACTTTGACCTTGGAGATTGGCCTACTTTTAAAAAAAACTTTAACCTTGGCCATAACTTTTGAATAGTAAGTGATATGGCTTTCATATTTCACATGTGTATTCCTTGTGACAAGCCCTTTCTATGGATACCAAAATTTTTGACCTTGCGACCTTGACCTTAGAGATTGGCCTACTTTTAAAAAAAACTTTAACCTTGGCCATAACTTTTGAATAGTAAGTGATATGGCTTTCATATTTCACATGTGTATTCCTTGTGACAAGACCTTTCTATGGATACCAAAATTTTTGACCTTGGAGATTGGCCTACTTTTAAAAAACTTTAACCTTAACCATAACTTTTGAATAGTAAGTGATATGGCTTTCATATTTCACATGTGTATTCCTTGTGACAAGACCTTTCCATGGATACCAAATTAAGACCTGGACCTTGGGGTATTTAATAGTATTTTCATTACAGCTGTTTTACTATAAAAGATGCCAACGAAGGTATTCGTGTTTCAGATACATGTTTTTTTATTGTAACAAACAAGGTTTGCAAAATAAGGTTTCATATGAAAGTGGAGCTACTGTCAGGACAAAATTCCCCCAAAATCAGTTAAACTCTATTTGCTTGTTGAAGAAATATACAAAGCACAAAAAAGTCAGGACATCGAACTTTTTTGAAAATTTTGGTTTTCTACTTTGTATTGCCGTTTTATTGCTCGAGAAAAATATGGTTAGTACTATTTAACTGACACAAGATATGCATGTAAAAATATTTGAACCTTGTCTGTTTAAACGACGAGAACATGGATTTTTATCAAAAGAGTCGAAATCTCTCAATTTAATGAAAAGCAGACAACGCTAAGCAGATCTACGTGTCTTTGTGATACACATTGTAAATGCATTTCATTCACATCCTATCTCCATTCATTGTCAACTTTACTTTCAACATTATAAAAATGTTGTTCCATCATCCATGGTCTGGAACCGCCTACCAGTTCCATTTGATAGATATGTGTTCTTCAGTATACACACGTTTTCGATGATTTGTACCTTCTTGTCTACGTCAAGGGCGTAGCTACCATATCAGTATGCATGTGCATACTTTTTGACACAAACGAACTAAACATGCATAAGTCCTTAAATACATACATTTTAGTTGCATGTTCCTGTCATATGTCAAACATGTGACTGTCAAAAACAGGATGTAATACTGAAATATCGTTACTTTGTGTGACACTCCAAGGTAGAACCTCTGTAGCCAAAGTTGACTTAATCTTGAAAGAGGGGAGGGGTACATCTATTGATTTTAGAATCAAAGGTTAAGGTCACTTGAAACCTGGATAATTACTTTTAAATAATAATGGTTTCAGTTGATGATGATAGCGTTACGTACACTTGTCCTAACCAAATCTGGATGTATGGAGTACTTATTGGAAAGACACCTATTGATTTTAGGATCAATAGGTCAGAGGTCAAGGTCTCTTTTATATAGAAAATATTGGTTCAAGATTATTAATTTAGAGCATTTCGGTATCCTCATAGTAAGTTACGTAGATATTGTTTCAGGTTAAGGTCATTGTTCCGTACTCTGAAATTTACTGCTATTGACTTAGTTGAGAGTGTTTATGTACATGAGGTCTGTTTCAAAATGTTTCTGTGATACTTAATCCCCACCCCCACCCCCATTTTAATTTCTTCTTTCCCACGAATACATTTTTTCCGAATAAGTGGCAAAGTATGAAATTATCCGATTCTTACTATTGGAAAATAATCAGACATAAAATCGGTGTTCGGTCTCCATCTCCCTCCCCCTCCCTATCCCTTGGCCGTTCCCCTTATACTAACATAAATGGCGAAATATGTAAATGATCTTTGGTGCAGAAACCATTTAATGTCATCGATGACCAGTTTTCACCAGACCATTCAATACACGATCATTTGTGTCAGTAGCTTCAAAAGGTCTGCCAAGGCACAATTGGCCCTTTTCCCTGTTTTAATACCACAGACTGTTGGTTCGCTGGTCACTATATAATAAGCTTTTACTTCGGGGTACGAGTTTAATCTTCGCTCCCATTGAAATCAAACAATAGAAAGGTATGCGTTAATGTTTTTCGATAGAATGTTTACCTGTACTTTGAAGCACGGTAGATATTATCAGCCAATCAAGTTCGCGGACACGGTCACATGACTTCAGGTATTTCATTTGCATACATGTATATCTGACAGGTAGAATAAGTGTAAGCAGGCATGTTCTGAACTAATGTGATTTTTGAGAGATTTATGTAAATCATCAGTTTCTTCTCTTCAAACTTTTAGACAAGGATTATAGATTTGTGAAATTGATTACTCATACGTTGACGAAATAGTATGGAATTAACGTGAAATCGATATTTCGAAGGCGGAAATTGCAGTGATCAGCCTAACAGGTGAGAAATCAGGTAGAAAAAAAAACTAGGTCATCTAAAATATCTTGTTCAGCTTAAATGTGTATTTAAAGTCTAACCTATCTTAGGGGTATATTATCTTTTGTGATTATCAAAATACAGATCTTTGCATAACTAGGAGCGCAGGCTATTCGTCATATCGTGTTAAATTTTTTTCGTTTCGAATTTTTTCGAAGTATTCTGCAAGTGCCGGTTGGTTCGGAGTTGTGCCGGGTCATTAATTATACTTTAATTCAGTCGCATCGCTTTATCCATTAAAACTTTTTTTTACATACGTGTGTAAACTTATCAAGTTATGAACAGGTTCATTTTATTGCCGTAAATGTTTAAAAAAAATACATAGAGGAAAATATTGTGTGCAGTGCCTACGATGAAATGACAAGCCACTTGTCATAACTGACTGATGTATGAGCCTTTGCCACAATGTTACAAAGGTGTATGTATCACACGTGCAGGTAAGGTTATTTTTGGACAATTTTTACAGAATAAGATATTCTAACCAGGTATACGACATTCTTGAGGGGGTTAGGAAGTCAAATTTACATTTCATGTACGTCTTACCTGGATAAAACAAAAGGTGCAACACTGATGAACATTTTCTTGTCCTTCAGGGTCCTTTATGTCTTTGTATAATATTTGTACGGTAATTTCAGACGCTAACCCCCCCCCCCCCCCCAATAATAAAAAAAATACTAGTGTGTTAAATTGGAAAACAAAAGGTTTGCCTAAAAAATCTTTTCTGACGAAAGCCTTTTTAACTGTTAAATGGTTATATAGATCTGTATTAATTAAGTTGCTGCTCAATAACCATATTTTTCTGATTGAAATATAATATCACTCAGATCTACAGTACCTCATTTCAATTGTTTGACAAGTTCTTACTGATATATTATATGACATGACACCATACAGTACGTCTTTGACTAGCTGTTATTTTGTAACTCTAAGGCTCTGGTCATTAAGATTCTTGAGTTACGCTTGTCAATTAAGGTAATTATCATTAATTAACAATTATATATCACAAGCTCAGTCAAGGTCATCCCATCATATTTCTGATTTTACTCAGGTTACTAAAAAATTCATGTCACAATGACATATGATATTTATGGAAAAAGTCCTTTATGACGTTCATCATAAAAAAAGAAGTGTCTTGAAGAACTGTGAAGGACGGATTTAACAGTGGATAAAATATTTGATTCGTGCTGTAAAACAGGAATTCTTCGCCGACGTACTTTATAGGTAGAGTATTTGACACATTTCATAAATTCATTCTTGTGTATCGAGTCATCAATCATCCTTAAAAAGATCGCTGAACATTATAAATTCATACCAGCTGACCTGGGGAGTTAACCTTTCTTTTCTGTTAAAAACCAAAACCTAAAAAGTTCGCTCCATGTCTTGAAATACAAGTTGTAATTTTGGAACAATTGCAGGACAAGTATGGTGATACCTTTCACTTGTTCCAAGAATTTACAATTAATAGTTGTTGAAGGTCAATAATGAAGAAAAAACAGTTTTCAAACAATGTTCCACAGGGTTTAGGTATACTCAGTCTGTCATGAAACAATTCTCCGTCTGTCCGTCTCCTTTAGAAATAGAACCCCAAAAAGAAAGAAAAAAATAGAGTAAAAAAGGGGAATTTTTTTTTTACTAGGCAGTGATACATACTACATAGATTCTGTGAAATATTCGACCTAAAAAAGAAATGAAGGGGTATGAATAAAAAGTAAGTGCAAAGTAATGTATGAAACTTATTTACAGTGCTTCTGTGCATTATCAAAATACAGATCATTTACATATTTTAGGATTAGGGAACCGTGGAATATATCTTTACCCCTAAGGATAGAAGAGATTCAAAAGGACGCTATTATATCTTGGGAACTTACAGAGCTACGGGCAATTCTTTGGTAGTCCGATAAAAGAATGATCATTACCGCCTTTAAACTTATTTCAATCATTACACCAGTCCTTAAATCAAAAGCATTTTTGTTTTGTTTGGAATCACAGAGAAATTTTCGTACGGAGGATATGATAAGAGAGACCAGAACCTTTCTGCATTGCTTGGTCCCAAACAGAATCTCTCACTTTCATCTTTTTCTTCATCCGCTGGTTTGCCTTTAAAGTCTGTACACGTTCAGGTGCGTATAGCTAGGCAAGGGTATCAGTCTCCGAACATTAAAAATTAGTAAACAACTGAATTTGAAACGAAGATAATTAAACATGTCGAAAAACTGTAGCGGTACTCAAGTATGGTTACTTCTGTATACTCGGACAAGTGGGAGGAGGATTGTGCGCTCGTCATCCGGACAACTATTCCAATCGTATTCCACATGTATATAACATATTGGCGCCAGGTGCACATTGTTCAGTCTTGAATTGATGTACTTGCTTTGCGTTGTTGTGCATCTGTATCTTGTTGTTCTTTGGTATTTTGTCATGTCCATTCTTTGTTTTAATCATGAGGATGTGATCCGCTGTGGTCAGTATAAGATCTGTATTACTGGATATGTTGGTCATGGTTTCAGTACTCATATAAAGGTTAGGCAGCCAGTAATGAATCAATATATTTTCTTTGTTAGTTATTTAACTGCACCGTATGGATACTACTAACGTTGTCTGTTCCAGTCGTGGAGAAGAAAAGTACCCCAGGGCGTTCAAACAATCCGCTGTCCCCAGGGTTTGTTTGTTTGTTTGTTTGTTGTTTTTTTTGTTTTTATTTTGCCTTGTTTGGGGCCGAATTTCGGCCCCTTCCCAATGCCAAATTTCCTCTATTTTTCCCCAAAAATCACTCTGAAATTCCCAAAGAGGAGTTATGAAAAAATCACATTAGAAAATAAGACTCTAAACCTGGAAGTCATACAAAATGTCCTATTTCTAAATGCATTTTTAAGTTTTTTATTCATCCCTTGTTCAGTTTAAGCAATTCAATGGATTTGCAGTGTTAATAAATGATACTGTAGGGTAAGACTTTGATGAGAATTTGTATAAAAATTTCCCCAATTTCAGCAAAATGTCGCAAATTTTCCCAAATGGGACAGGCACAGGCACCTTCCCCAAAATAAAAAAAACTGAATTTCACATGTTGATTTGTTCCACGTATATGTCTCAAAACAGAAGTAGTTTTGCGCAAAAAATAAAAGTAATGTTTCACCCCTGCATGATTCTTACGTGGGCCTACACCTAAGCACTTGAAGATACCAACCCGCGGACGTAAATTAGAATATATCATTAAGTATGGTCACCTGGACACCATCGAATCATACATTCCCTAATACTGTACATTGTAAATAAACAAAAAATATAATGTTCAGGAAAAGGGTTTTTATTCAATATACCGTGAAGCGACCGAGCAATATTTAAAGGAGAGCTTGAGCTTATAACTATTTGAATATGAATACGTAGATTATAAAAAGGATGAAAATTGTAAAGCCCCGTCTAACATATTATTGTTGTGCAAGAGAGCGGATTGCATAAGGTATTTCTGCTAGCTGTGTGTGACTGTATTAATGTTTTAACCTATTTACCGTAAGATTTGAATATAAAAATATCGGTAAAGGTAAGGTCTTTGAAGTCTTGTATATTCTACATTGTATATTCATCATCACGTGTTCATGTTAACACCTTACTGCTAAGTTTGTAATCTTTCAAATTTACAATGGAAGCTATGTACAATGTAACCTTCAAATCTACTGTGATTGTTTGTTTGCCCGTTCGGATGGGCCTTGTTGTGTGTCTGGTTGTCCCCATGTTGATGTTGTTTTGTCAGATGTGGGTGTGTTCCGTTGTGTTACTGGATGTTTTATTGTTCCCTGTTGTTTATTGATGTTGTTTTGTCTGATGTTCGTTGTTTGTTACAATCCTGTGGGTGTGTTCCGCTGTATTACTGGATGTTTTGTTGTTCCCCGTCGTTTGTTGATGTTGTTTTGTCTGATGTTCGTTGTTTGTTACGATCGTTTGGGTGTGGTTTGCTGTGTTACTGAATGTCTTGATGTTGTTATGTCAGATGTTTATTGTTACAATCATGTGGGTGTATTCCGCTGTGTTACTGGATGTTCTGTTGTCCCCTCTTGTTTATTGATGTTGTTTTGTCTGATGTTTTTTGTCTGTTACAATCCTGTGTGTGTGTTCCGCTGTGTTACTGGATGTTCTGTTGTTCCATGTTGTTTGTTGATGTTGTTTTGTCTGATGTTCGTTGTTTGTTGCAATCCTTTGGGTGTGGTTTGCTTTGTTACTGGATGTTCGTTGTTCCCTGTTGTTTGTTGATGTTATGTCAGATGTCTATTGTTACAATCCTGTGTGTGTGTTCCGCTGTGTTACTGAATGTCCTGTTGTTCCCTGTTGTTTGTTGATGTTGTTATGTCAGATGTTCGTTGTTACAATCCTATGGGTTTTACTGAATGTCCTGTAACTCCTGTTGTTTGTTGATGTTGTTACATGTATGTCAGATGTTCATTGTTACAATCCTGTGGGTGTGTTCCGCTGTGTCACTGAATGTCATGTTGTTCCCTGTTGTTTTTTTGTAGTTGTGTTGTCTGATGTTTTTTGTCTATTGCATCATGTGGGTGTGTTTCGCTGTGGTCAGTACAAGGCAATCCAAGTGGCTTATCGATAAATCGAGACATTACAATTATCAACTTCCTACCAACGATTGGTTATCTAAAGGTTATCAAAAGAGAGCTCGACGGGGAGTTTACACAAGATTCCAATTATATCCAAGGATTTCCAGTTCATTATTTTGAGAAATTATATATTCAAATTGTAGAAAAAAGAGCGTTTTAAACAAATACCAGGACATCAGTTCCTGACCATCTGTTCTTATATTCGTAAATGTTTATAGGCAAATCAGCATCTGTGCATCCAAAGGAGGGGCTCAGGATTCCAAGAAAAAGACTAAACATTATATGTTTAAGTTTTTAATAAAAGGTGTTGAAGGGTAACATTTTAGGTTTCATCTTCTGTATTCATCTTCTGTATGTTTAGTTGAGGGTTTTGAGGGCGTTTAAGATGCGGCTTTTTAATCCATTTCTTGGAATCTGGTGCCTGTGGTCAGGAACCCCCCCCCCCCCCCCCCTTTTCGGAATTCGCCAAATAATTATGAATGTTCTATAGTCATTATATTCTCTAGAATATACGTGAATGTAAACCAATAGGCCACTATGATGAAATGTTACTTGCAAAAACGTAGATTACACGATGTTTTCCGGAAAATTAAACACTGGGTGATAGTGATTCATCTTCTTGTGTGTTAAGACATGTGTTATCTTCACAAAGCAATGAAAATAGACACGTTGATCAATGGGGAGGTGAAGAATAGTAGAAAAGTTCAACTTTATATCAATGTAATACTTGTACGTCTTTTTACCTTTTAAAAACTTTAAATAGGAAGAACTGAAGAAGTTTCCGCGAACGCTTGAATTTCGAACAGCTGTTGCGTCTTTTTCGGGGCATTTGTTTATCCGAAGGGTAACCCCCATTTTGATATTGATAAAACCGTATTTAAAATGTTTTATGTTTCCGTCTTCATGCTTCGTGTTCAGTACAAAAGGGCAAAAGATCGACTTCATATTAAACGTTATTAATTAACTAGGAAGTAATGACTTCATGGAAGTTTATTTTGGGCTGTGATTGTATATATATATATTTATATTCGTCATAAGAAAGGGTATTTACGTCATGCTTGACAGGAATTAATGTCCATTTCAATTCAAAAGCCATATAAATTACTTATAGATATGTACATGATTACTTGGACCATTTACATTTAAAGACACTGGGTATGGTCGGATCCAGAATTTTTCAGCACATCAGAAAAAAAAGGGGGGGGGGGGGGGGGGGTTTGGGTTCAGCCTTCAAATGATAAAAAAAAATATACCAAGATAAAAAAGAATTTCGGCAAATTTCAAGGGTTGCGGGGTTTCTCGGAATAACCAGTATTGTTAGATTGTCTCAGATACTTGTTTTGTCATGATATTATGATATAAACATTTTGACTGTCCGAAGATCTTTTCTGCTAGAAGTACGAAGCTGTCATTTACAGGGGTGCTCCTAGGGATGAGGGATATTTCTAGCACAGTAATTTACTGTGCTAGAAATATCCCTCATCCCTAGGAGCACCCGCCAGAATGCATTTCGAACTTCTAGTATACGTTGCTTGCTAGTATGGATACCTAGGTATCTTATAAAGATACAATTCTTAAAAAGAAATGTTAATTTTATAGGACATCTGTGCATGCATCATGTAACTGGAGTTTGCCATCAGCATAGTTAGAGAATTATATATATGCTTACGACAAAAAGACGCAAATTATGTGCATCATACTTATAGGCTATGTGCATATGGGAAAAATTATTATAAACATTTGTTTTGAAGATGAAAACCCCAAATGAAGATGTAGGTGCATGTCGTAGGAGAACAATTATCCCATTCTGGCTAATTTGTACATTGGTAGCCTCAGGGTAGCGATGAGACAGCTCTAGAAGGGTCAATGTGACGTCCGTTACATGCTGAATTAGTTTTCTCTATAAGGCAGGAATGTTTGACGTCATTTATCACCAATACATATCTAGTATTAATCATTGTTACATTCAATTTTAAATTGTGTATTTCAGAAGGATAATGACGTAATTCTGTGACCAAACCCTAGCTGAGGGACCACTTCCTTCATTCAAGATGAGTCTTTTCAACTGGAAGAAAAACCTCTCCATTAGTGAGAAGGAGCCGACTTATAAAGTCAAATATCTGGGAAATGTGCAGACTTCTATGATGCGTGGTGATGGGTGTGTAGACAAGCCCGTGGCGGTGATTTGGAATAACTACGTACGGAGTTCACATCCCGGGATGGACATGAAACTGTCTGTGACTAGTTCTGGATTAAAGGCTCTCACCAAAGAGCAAGGCTTAACCGAGTACCGCGCCCATAGAATATCGTACTGTATAGCACACCCCAAATACCCGAGGTTATTTGTGTTTGTATATAGACACGAAGGGAAGAAAATGAAATTAGAACTTCGTTGTCATGCAGTGTTATGCAAAACTGAGGCAAAAGCCAAGGCTATGGCACTTCAGCTGCATGAGAAGTTAAGGTTTGCACTGAAGGAATTCCTCCGAGAAAAAACGAGGAAGCAAAATGCAAGACTTGTGCTACAACGAACAAACTCTTTACCACAATCAGGTAGTATCCTCCCTAAACGAACTCAGTTTTTGTCAACAGGGCAAAAGTTCAAACCTCCCATTTCAAAATCAAATACAGCCCCACAGTTAGACATGATCACTGAGGACCACGAGGTCGACGAAGCTTTGGAGGAAGAGGAAGAAGAAAACGAAAGCGACAACGATTCCGATGAAGTAAAATCCGAATCGAAAATGGTGAATGCGTTAACGCTGGCTCAAAGTGACCGTGAAGATAGAGACGTAGATTCGCTGGCACAACGCGTTATTGACTTGGAAATAGGGAACGATTTGGACGCACTGAAGCACGATGGCGAAGTGCAGTTCTGTATCGCTAATGGTGACTCCGACGACGAAAGTTCTGAATCCGGGTACCACGACCAGGATCAGGATTCTAAGGAGGGACTGATAGTGAATGACGACACCAGCCTGGGGGAGGTAGAGGTGTGTGACTACCCCTCGGGCACCAATGAAGATCTTCACGTACCACAGTGCTCGGAAGTTACAACATTATGACCTTTTGATTAAAAAAAATGTAGGTACAACTTTAGTATTTGAATAGACCGTATCTACTGTGTTCATTGTCATGCAATCTACTGTGTTCAAATTTCGCGAGGTACTGAATTTCGCTATATTCGCAAGTTATAAGATTCTTTTGAATGAGGAAAAAAACAGCAAATTCTTTCTGGCGAAAAAAATATGTTTCATAAGCTATTTTATGAAAAAATGTGCTAGCATCAGTTCTAAAGAAAGAAGAAGCGGAATACTAAAAAAAAATATACGTTGCGTGCACAATGAAAAGACAATCCTCGCGAAATTTTCTGATGATGCTATAAATTTGATTCAATGGTTCCTATAAGTCTTTGCTAAGAAATGATAACATAAAACAGTGGGCTTTTTTTCTGGAAAGTGAGATAACAAAAGAATATCATTATTTCTATTTGTCGGATGGTCCTATGAATTAATGACCAGTTCGTCTGCGACCTCTCTCGGCTGTTTGGCCTTTAGATTCCGTGTTCGTATGGAGAATTTCAGCTTAGATCTACTGTGTTCAAATTTTTGAATCAGATGTAACTAGTATTGAATGCGTCTTAGATACATTAGAATTTTCATGAATTTTGACAAGGGCTGTCATGAGCCATTACCAAAATTATAGATAGTAAAACACGTGACAGTTTGAACTCCTTACCAGACGACAGGCATGCAGTTTTCAGTGACTCTGTAAATTGTGGATGATTTATGCCCATCTTCCCCGCTAGATATGAATATACGACTTTAAAGGTGACATTGTTCTAAATATAAGTAGGTCGTATGCATAATATCATGGTGGAGAGGAGGTATTACCATCTTTATTGACTAAGATTAGTGACAGCTGTATGTCGCCTGGTCCAATTACAATGGCATTATCTCCTTGTTCACCAATAGATACTAAGGTATCGCCTGGTACATCTCATGTTATGGTAGTCCAGTACTGCGGACATCTCGGACAAAGCAAAAATTTATCTGGTCCTCATTCCATTGTTGTGGTACATGTATGTGTCCTTGGAATAAAAGATTCCGAGGGGAGAGAGCTAAGGGGGGGGGGGGGGGGGGGGGGCGGAGAGGTGGCATCGGTTTATGCGTTCGTGAATATTGGTTTCCAGATGATGTCTCTGGAAATCTTATCAAGGTCAAAAAATCTTCAGACACGACCACCAACACATTGCTACTTGATACTTATTAAATGAGAAATGTGAATCTTGATTTAAGGTCTGATATATAAGACAAGATCATTGAAGCAAAATACCAGTAGACACTTTGTTATTGTTTCCAATGACATTTCAACAACTCTTACGTTTATTTATGAGAACAAATTTGAAAATAAGGCCATTTCTTGTTTTTATTCTGTTTTGCGTCCTTTTGAAATTGAAAAACCTACCAGCCAGGAAGAAAAACAAACAAGCATATAAAACAAAGATGCAATTTCATAATATGTGAAGTGCCATATGTGAAATCTTACAGAAACTTGTTTCATTTGAATAAATAACAGATTTTAGACTACAAAAGGATAAATGTCTTGAATCATTGAAGTACTTTGACAAAGTTGCTGTACATTTTTACATGTAATATAAAGAACTAAACAATTTCTCTATAATTTTTGTATAAAGTACATTAAATTTGCAAAGATTTTATCACTTTAATTTTGTTTTGTTTTATGACCCTGGGCTCAAAACCTACCAGCACGAGGATGCAAAACAGAAAATAACAAAGACTTCTATCAAAATGATTTGTAGTACATATCAATTTTGAGGTCATTTGGTCAAAGTGCAAAGAAATCGGCCTAAAAATTTATTACTCTACATAACAAGTAACATCTATAAAAGGTTATCTACATGTATCAGTACAGGGGGTCAAAAGGTCAAGGTCAGATTTTTTCATTGATTTTTTCAGTCCCGCTTTTCTCCACCTTTTTTAAATCTTTGATTTTTCGTTATTGTTCTTCTTTGCTGTACTGACCTGTCCTGTGTATGTGTAGTCTATATCTGTATTACACTTATCTTACCGTAAAACATGTTTTCTTGCTTCATGACATTTGTCATCTTTATGGTTGTTCTCCACCTTATATGACCTACTTAGTAAATCACTTGTTAAAGGGAAGTACTTTATCGTATCAAAAAGGTCGTACTTTAATTTTTTCCCGTCCAGACAATTCTAGTATATAAAATGCATGTACATGCATATAGATGGGGAAACAATATAATATTGTGATTAAGTTTTTCCTTGTCGATTCAGACAAGTCATCACCTGTATGCGCGGATCCAAAGGGCAAAATGGGACGTATCGGGATCCGTCCCGCTCGATATTCTTCTATAATTCCCTTCTGATTTGTCGAAAATCATGGAACCGAACAACCCTCCCCATCCCGCTGGCCGCCCTGGACCTCTTTTAGAAAATTATGCAGATCCTACAGAATTTCAAAATTTTCATTAACATTTTTAGCTCACCTCGACGAAGTTGAGATGAGCTTATGCTATAACCCCGGTGTCCGCGTCCGCGTCCCCGTCCGCGTCCGCGTCCGGTTAAAGTTTTTGGGTAACTCAGTATCTGACAAAGTATTGATGCTACAGTAACCAAACTTGCACAAGTGATTCATCTTTGGATGCTGAGGTGAACCCATGCATCAGATGCTGCATCTGACCTACATTTTCCGGTTGAATGACTTTGTCAATGTCTGGTTAAAGTTTTTGGGGTAGCTCAGTATCTGACAAAGTACTGATGCTACAGTAACCAAACTTGCACAAGTGATTCATCTTTGGATGCTGAGGTGACCCCATGCATCGGATGCTGCATCTAACCTACATTTTCCGGTTGAATGACTTTGTCAATGTCTGGTTTAAGTTTTTGGGGTAGCTCAGTATCTGACAAAATACTGATGCTACAGTAACCAAACTTGCACAAGTGATTCGTCTTTGGATGCTGAGGTGACCCCATGCATCGGATGCTGCATCTGACCTACATTTTCCGGTTGAATGACTTTGTCAATGTCTGGTTAAAGTTTTTGGGGTAGCTCAGTATCTGACAAAGTACCGATGCTACAGTAACCAAACTTGCACCAGTGATTCATCTTTGGATGCTGAGGTGAACCCATGCATCGGATGCAGCATCTGACCTACATTTTCCGGTTGAATGATTTTACCTTTAAAGGCCAATATTGAGCAAAGTATAAGTGCTACATAAACCAAACTTGCATATTAGATGTATCTTTCATCAAACTTTCAGAAAATGACCTTGACCTACTTTTTCCGCTTGAGTGATTTTGCCTTTAAAGGCTAATATTGTGCAAAGTATAAGTGCTACATGTACCAAACTTGCATATTGGATGTATCTTTGATCAAACTTTCATAAAATGACCTTGACCTACTTTTTCTGCTTGACTGATTTTACCTTTAAAGTCCAATATTGAGCAAAGTATAAGTGCTACATGTACCAAACTTGCATATTGGATGTATCTTTGATCAAACTTTCATAAAATGACCTTGATCTACTTTTTCCGCTTGAGTGATTTTACCTTTAAAGTCCAATATTGAGCAAAGTATAAGTGCTACATGTACCAAACTTGCATATTGGATGTATCTTTGATCAAACTTTCATAAAATGACCTTGATCTACTTTTTCCGCTTGAGTGATTTTACCTTTAAAGTCCAATATTGAGCAAAGTATAAGTGCTACATGTACCAAACTTGCATATTGGATGTATCTTTGATCAAACTTTCATAAAATGACCTTGAGCTACTTTTTCCGCTTGAGTGATTTTGCCTTTAAAGGCTAATATTGAGCAAAGTATAAGTGCTACATGTACCAAACTTGCATATTGGATGTATCTTTGATCAAACTTTCATAAAATGACCTTGACCTACTTTTTTCCACTTGAGCGATTTTTCTTTTAAAGCCAATATACATGTACCTAGAGATATGTTTTAATTGAATTTTGCTGCCGCGAGGTGAGCTTCGTAATCTTTGATTACACTATGTTTTGTTTTGTATTAGTTCTGCTGTCATTGGCTTGAATGATGATCTTGTCGTCATTCATGTTCAGGCATTCAATCATCCTTCTAAAAAGTGTGAACCCTGTGTCTCAATATTCATTAGGTAAATGTCTATATTCGTCTTATGTGACTTTTTTTAACATCCTTATTTATATACAAACGTTTGTGCGTTGATTTTATGTTTTGGCAGTATTTTTGGTGGTGGGTTTTTTTTTGGGGGGGGGGGGCGTAATACGGTATTGTGAAGTACTGTCTACTACTGGTACCATTGTAACTTACATACGCGAATCTAGAAATTTACTATGGGTGGTCGAATCCGACAAGAGGCGGATCCAGGCCACGGCTTCAATGTTTTAAGAATGAATGTAAAAATAGGAAAATCGGCGTTTAGGCAATTTCTTTGTTATTTTCTGTATTGCGCCCTCGTGCTTGTAGTAGGTGTTGAGCCCAAAGTCATTTTAAAAACAAAACAAAATTAAAATAATGAAATCTTTCGCAAAACGAATGACGCAAAACAAATTAAAAAGAAATAATCTTATTGAAAATTCTATGGTAAGCGGTGACCCCCGTTACCTCTCGGATCCGCGCTTGAACCTATCTAGAAAGACACTATTATGTGTGTTTTTAACTACACAGAATTCCTTATGATTGTATATAGGTCTAGTATCCTCTATAACCACTGATCCGGTGAGGAACATCACCACAGACTTTGATTCGCGCCTTGTTTATGGGGCGACAACCTATAAAAACATAAAAAGCATTCCGTATCTTGCGAATGGTCGTTGTAGAAATGACAGTTATTATGGACGTTTGACAAAACTGGACAGATTACACCATTATCACAATTAAAGATATAAAGAAGGGGGTTGGATCCTATATAGTCCTCTCTCTGTTAAAATATCTTTAGAAAGCTTTGTAAAAGATAAAAACGATTTTTAAAAAACGATAATTCCTACCCTGTAGCCCCTACCTCTTTTCAGATTTTAATGCAACCTTCCCCTTTCCCCTGCCCCGTCCCAAATTCTTGTCTGATCAACTAAAATAGACACCCTAAATTATTCTGGAAAGAAGGGGGTCCATCCCAGTCAATGTGAGAAAGGGGCCCAGCAGTTGTACACGCATTTGAGAAAACCGTGCTTGCAAATTGGAAAAATGGATTCTAATTATTTTGGCAAAATCCAGGGAACTTGAAGAACTTGTCCAAATGTTTTAAAAAAGAAGAAATTTCCCAACTCGGTAAAAACAAAAGGAAAAAGAAATGCCAGGCCCAGGCCTTGTTGAAAAAAAAGCTCGACAAAAATTCCCCTCTCCCAAAAAATCAAAATAAGTGCGGAAAGAAATTAAATTGTTTGTCTGTTTCGATCTACCTGTCTGTAACAGATATCTATGTTCGTGTATTATGCAAAAATATGACTTGTACATGTATTTCATATTGATTCTTATGAAGTCACGTAAATTTTTAGAAAAAAAATTCTGTGATAGACTGACTTTATACTATAATATGTACGCAGGGAGATTCTGGTGACAATTATATCTTTGAACTAATCCTCTTATTCCAAGAGGGGGATCGTGAGGACCACACCCATGATCCCTGATCCTTATCATAGTAACTCAGCACGAAATTACAGAAACAATTAATTTGCACGCTATCTCCTCGTCCACATTGGGTAACTTCGTCAGTTCTTGGGTATTTCAGTACATGATTATAATTAAGCTTATATATATGCACGATAAAAGGTTTATAATATGAATTTGTCGAAGAAGTCTTGACTTGTCATCAAATCATGTCCCTTGCTGTATTTCCATTTAACGTTAGGCTGATCTAGAGGCGAGATCTGATTCCCCGGCCCCCATCCCCGGAGCTACGGTAGTGGTTTAAAATGCAAATGTTCCAAAATTTGCGTAAAATTTTCATGAAATAAATAATTGGTAGATCAGATCAATCCTCATAAAAACAATCTAAATCGCAGGGTTTCTGTGATAGTTCGATCCCATTCATCCCTGCTCCAACTCCCCTACCTCCCTATAGTATTTTCACCGTAGGGAGTCAGTATATGCATGAGGGGGGAAGGTGCTTTACAGTGATACCCTCATCTTGGGTACACAATATGAAAAAAGAGAGGGCATTTACCAGAAATGTATTGTATTGACTTTATTTTGCTTAGGTTACTTTTAAGTCAAACCGTATCTTTGTATAGTAAAACTACCAAATAATTCTAAGTAAATATTTAGTAGGACTGCGTGCCTGAATTCATAAAGTGCTAACGAGGTGTTTCCTTGTGAAACCTTTTAGTTTGTTAATGACATGGACTTTATGCTTTGCATACATGCATTTTGTCAATTACGTTATGCATATAACGAAATTGTTAGAAAGCTAGCGGTAAAGTTTTTCCCTAATTGTAAATCATGAGATATTATCTACTTTACATTTCAGATATTTACCGACTATTGCCGTTACTAAAGCCAGTATATATGTCACATATATGTCTACTAGACCTACGAGGAAACGCCCACGGAAAAATCAGTACGTCTGGGTGACTTACGTTACAAAGAAGATTACGGTTTATACTGGAACCAGATCTGTTCAACTAATTGAAACGTTTGTTATCTTCATGTCATTTCGTCTGTTTCAAAGGAAAAGCAATTTGCATTCAAGGCCATAAACTTGACTACGTAGGAGCTTCTGAAAATATTGCATGAAATGTCATTGAATGTTCGAAAACCGATCTTGATTTCACTCTAGAGTGCATACTATAATTTACTCTGTAAACATTTTAAATATTTTTTGTTTTGTAAATGAAACCGTTGATGAAAGGTGTTGATAAAATCTTAACAGAGGCATAAGGGTTTAAATTTACCTAAGAAAGAAATATTTGGTGAATTCTGACGATTTGGTGCTATAAGAAATTAATAAGGAAGAACTTGATACATATCATTTGTCATCAGAGCCGTAAAATATCTACTTAATGTTCTTAATCACGCAAATTTCATGGATTTCATTTGTTTTACCATGCAACTTGAAAACCATAGCACCGACTTCATCAAACTTCGTATGTATACGTGGGGATTTTTTCATGTATATTTATGTCATCTAAAGACAAAAACCCCTTTTAACTACCCTCATTAGCTGTCTTTCACATCAAATCATGATATTGTTGCAAAACTTAGTTTCATACATTGTATTTTTGTTATGTTTTATATAGCATAGAATTTTATGGTAACCATATATCACTCCCCCTCCCCCCCCCCCCCATTTTGTGTGCTTGTTATGTGAAATAATTATACATCTCCATGTAAAAGGACGTAAACTATTCCATTTATTAATTTACAAAACCGGTTGTGGACAGATTGACAGCTTTCTGTAACGTTGTATGTCTCACATAGAGGAACCTATTGCATGTTCTTTCGGTCTACTAGCTAGTATTCCCCCATTCTGATATTTGACACCTCCAAAGTAGTGAGAGTTCCTTTTGACTGTGTGCCTTCATCCTTAATAATAGTCTTGGTGACCACTACAGCAGATATTGTGTAATTTTACCTGAGTGAACAAGAAACAGACATATAACAAAGGTGTGAATGGTATATGTTTTACATAATTTTATTGTTACAGAAAAACACTTTTTTAACCCTAGATTCAACGATTACACGCCATAGAATCTGCTTAGAGGTTCTCGAAAATCAAAATGATGAATTAATGTAGTTCCCACAGTTCTTAAATTGTATTTTTACGGCTTTTAAAGTGAACAGGTTGTTGATCCAGATATAACATTTTCTATTGTTAGAATTTATTTTCTCACATGAAAGGTAGTAATATAAAAACAACCAAATAAACAGAAAACAACAAAAACATCAGGCGATATTTTATGCTCCCTCTATTGAAGTCCTTAAGGTCAGTCCATAGTCGTTCCGTTTATTTGAAAATTTTGGAGTTATCTCTCTTGAGGTACAGTGGTATTGCAATCTCTTACGTGAGGAGGTACGGAAATTTGCGACCCAGAATTGTTCTTAAGGCATGAAAATGCTCTCTTTCTTTCCCCTCTCTCTTATATTTTATCTCAGTTCTTGTTACATACGGTAGAAGATGACGAACACACGGTGAATTTTACATATATGTCATTTTCAGATTTTTCTCATTATCATCTTTATTTTAGACAATCCCGTTTCATTACGATAGGGATCAAGTGCTCAAGTGTACCATTGAAATTCTTAGATTTGTATTTCTATTTATTTACATTTGTACCTACTCCTATTTTCTGTGAATCGCATTGTTCATCATGTTTCAAAGTTGGTACATCTAACCATTCCTTGTACATGTATATACATACATTGTTAATATGCTATATATGTTACTTAGTAAACCAGAATTTTATGAAACCATATTTTCGTCTTTTTGTTTTTGTTTTTGTGAACAAACATATAGTATGTTCAAGTTAAATGTTGATAAATACATGTATATAGTATGTTCAAGTTATTATATTGAGTCTGATCTATTAAGGTTTTGAAATTATCGAAGATGTCAATTCATGGGCGGATCCAGAAATTTTTTTCAGGGGGGGTCCTAAAGTCCGAATTTTTTGAAGAGCAAAAAAAAAAAAAAAAAAAAAAAAAAAAAAGAAAAAGAAAAAAAAAAAAACGCAAACGCACGAAAGTAAAGTTATTGATTGATGATTGTCAGTTCTGTCTCTAATTATTAATAAAACAGGTGACTGGAGAGCAATGGCGAGCTAACAGCTTAGAAACTTTTAAATTTTCACATCATAGTAATTGATTAAATTGATCGTCAGTTCTAATATGTAAATACTACAAATGGCGAGCGATAGCGAGCCAGCGAATTTTTTTTTCCAAGAATTGGAATAAAATTCACTATTCGTGTCTTTTTCAGTTTCTGTTCGTTTCATTAGTGCTCTTGTTTATTGACCTAGGTGTAATGTATATGTGTTGTATATAGGAAAGCGCAGCATCATTTGAAAATAACGTACAAGTATTAATTAATTCTGGCGAGCGGAAGCGAGCAAGAAAATTTTTGAAATACTGACGGCAAAATATTATCAAAATGAAAGATTTCTAATACAAATTCATGATATATTTTTCAAATATTATGACAACAAAAGGGGAATTGGGACTTAATTTTATGAAATATGCATATTAATAACAAACATTTAGCAATGTTTCGAAAATTCCAGGGGGGGGGGGGGGGGTCCGGACCCCCCCGACCCCCCCTCTGGATCCGCGCTTGCAATTACAAGGACCAATACCTTACTAAGGTCAACTCTGCAAGCCAAGATTTGATGTGGCATCTACAATTGCATGGTTTCTGGTTCATAAGTAAAATATGCGAAGTGCTACTGCAATGAAACTTCATACACTTACTCACCATGAGCCATGGATGCTGATTGATTTTGGGGTTCAAAGGTCAAGGTCATAGGACTTTGATTATTGAACATAACGGAGTTTACCGGTACATGTATATTGCTCATATCATCACCAAACATTCCAGATATGTCCCCCGTGAGTCAAGATTGTCCCTTATTGATTTTGAGATTCAAAGGTCAAGGTCAAGGAACTTTGAAAATGGTTTCTGGTTCATAGAGTGTGTGTGTTGTTCCTATCCTCATGAAACATGTCAGAAATGTTCATCATGAGTCAAGGATGACCCTGATTGATTTCATGGGCAAAGGTCAAGGTCATAGGACTTTGATGATTGAAAATGTTTTTAATGTCATGACTAACTGTTTATTGCTCCGATCACTATGAAACGTACTAGAAATGTTCACCATGAATCAATGGGGTCGTAGTAAGAGGACTGATTTCAGATCGTTACAGAGTTGGACTCTAGACTGAAAATTCAAGTGTGCTTTTGCCAGGGGACTCATATCTACTTTCAATTAGAATACCAAGGCCTACTTAACATTTTCATCGACGTTACTTTGCATGAAAGCCTTAATTATGATTCAATCAGCGAAAATCGAGCAGATGGAGAATAAAAATTGCGCCGAGAGCTTTAATCGAACATTTTCGACTCCCCAAAAATGGGTGCGCTAACCACTTAGCCACTCAACTACATGTTTATATAGGATGAGGTTTAATAAGGATTTGATACAGCATTTAGCATCCTAATTTTATAATAAGTGCGCCTAGCCCGCAAAGTCAGTTAGAAAAAACCTTGGTTCTAGGAGATGAACTGCATGTATTATATGTTGGCATGTATGAATTTGCTTTGAGTATGCCAATTAAGGGGATAACACATGAACAACATGTGATATAATCTATACGTTCCCATGAATTTCGTTTGATAATTTATACCATAATATGATATTAAAAGTTTAATCGCGTTAAAATACAATGTAATAATAATTAATTAGTTCTGATGGAGACAGCGTCATGGCGTCTAGCTGTCCGCCCGAATGCAGTTCTTGTACAGGAAACTTCTACCTGCAAGGTTCTGTCAATTTGAGTTTTATGCAGATGTTGTAGAGAAGAGAAAACTTTGCCATAAACATGCATGAATCTTTAGCGGCTATCTTGGTTGTGGAATCGGATACATAAATTCTGCAAACGAGTTGATTAATTGTATGGAAGGATTTGGAGCTTTCAGAGTTAAAAAAAGTCATCAAAAATTGATATTTTCAATTTAAAACGTACATTATTTGTTATGGACTATGTTCCTGTTTGTTTGTTTGTTTGGTTGGTTGGTTGGGTTTTTTTTTTTTTTTTTGGTTTTTTTTTTTTTTTTTTTTGGCCAGGGTGCACTCTAAAAACGAAGTATTTGAATGATTCTTGGCATAGTAAGCTCTCATTACTATCACATGTTTCTGTGTTATACATTGTCAATCAAAAGAACAATTCGATCGTCAATCTCACAAAATATCTCCATGTGTGGATATAAAGATTACCATCTTGCAGAACTTTCAGTCATTTGATTTTAGCTCTACTGAAGCAACGGTTATAGTATGTCGTCAGTCCTTCCAGGATTCCTCCATATCCGCTGTGTGTACACATGATTTCATCAAACCTCCTATGAAATCAATAATATGGAAGTCTTTCAACTCTTTCCCTTCTTGAAGAAAATTTCAAACCTATTTTAATACACCAGACAAGTGTTTCGGCTAGTAAATCCCAATCAGTGGTACTTAATTAAGTACCGAAGCGACCCCAGACACAGCCAAACGTATTCCAGTAGCACCCTCTAATTTAATTTAATATTTATTATTTTTTTTAATTTAAATTTGTGCATTTACATTGCGATGAGCGCGCGGCTCCAAAATTCCTATAAGGGACCCAGTAGGATAGCCAAACAAAATCTATGATCATGATTGGAGGGATGGTGCCAGAACGTCCACCTTCTCTAACCTCGATATATTTTGATGAAATTTAATAAGTACTCAAGTTACTCCCCTGACTCGATGATATTTTTGGATGAAATGTTAGTACACAAGTACTCAAAGTTTTTTTTTTTTAATTTCTATCTATATATTTTGTTACCCGATTAGTAGAGTTTTTTGTTCTACTAGATCCGTCTGACAAGATGGCCGCAGACTGATGTTATTGGCAAGCACATTATTGTCTTCTCCTTGGAAGGAGAAAAATACGCGAGGTCCTCAGTACAATGTATGTTTTGACCCGATATGTCTTTCAAGATGGCTGCAAACGAATCTGATTGGTTACCACATTTTTGTATTATTCACAACCACTTCACAAACATCATAACTTTCAATTTATCTCTCAAATAAGATGATTCCTACTGATCTTTTTTATTTGTATGATCTTTAACGGAACCTATTGTATTACATTACTATTATGTCCATCTGTTCATAGGAATTTTGACCAGGCCAAAGGTTCTACATGCTTTCGTCGACTACTAGAAGATTGCATTTGGTTGACAATTATCCCATATGGAATGTCGATATGTCTTGACTATGTCTTTACGTAATGTATATTGTCTTTTTTCAGAACAACACCATAACATACTGCAAATTGACTATTAGGACTTATTTCAGAGTGCATGTAGGTGAACCGACTTTCTTTTTTAAACTCATTTCTTTTTAATTCATTATACTATAATATGCGCACACATACATTCACACTATTTTAAAGTGCACATTCCTTGTCTCGACATCAATACATTATGTGTTATAGACTATACGGCTCATCAATTTATCTGTAGTCAATCACACGCAATGACTCTGACTCCTTTATACTCATCTCTACACTGGTTTTATTTAGGCAGGCCATAGCTCCAACTCCAATCTTCACAAATCAAGACTTTCAATGTCGTAAATCAAACCTCATACCTTCATAAGTCAAGGCTCTCACCGTCGTTAATCAAGTCTCCAATCTTCGTAAACCAAGTCTCCAATATTCGTAAACTAAGTCTCCAATATTCGTAAACCAAGTCTCCAATCTTCGTAAACCAAGTCTCCAATCTTCGTAAACCAAGTCTCCAATCTTCGTAAAACAAGTCTCCAATCTTCGTAAACCAAGTCTCCAATCTTTGTAAACCAAGTCTCCAATCTTCGTAAACCAAGTCTCCAATCTTCGTTAACCAAGTCTCCAATCTTTGTAAACCAAGTCTCCAATCTTTGTAAACCAAGTCTCCAATCTTCGTAAACCAAGTCTCCAATCTTTGTAAACCAAGTCTCCAATCTTTGGAAGCCAAGCCAATAATCTTATTTTCTTGTGTCAAGACTAACTCAAATCTTCATAAGGCACGGTCCATTTGATATTCTGGGGGGGGGGGGGGGGGGGGGGGGGGGGGGGGGGGGGGGGGGGGGGGCGCTTGGGTTTTTTTGTCGAAGCAAGATTATTTTGTTCGCCCTGTACCAGAGCAAAATTATTTTTTTTCTTGCAAAGTTGGAGCAAGGAAATTTTTTTAACAAAGTGATGCGCATATGAAAAATGTTTGTGTTTTATCAATAGAAATTATTTATATTTTTACACAAAACTCTAAATATTACTATTTTAGTTTATTTTTATGCAAGTATTCAATTCAATTTTAAACAGAGAGATAAAAGATATTTACAATACAATTCTCAATATTTTATATAAGGTACATGTATATAACATGTATAAGAGTGTCTGAGGGGAACTTGTCTCCTAGACAAATCTTTAAATGTAGAATTGGTGAATAATTGAAGTTCTCCTTCCAAGCTTACAAGAACATAAAATATTAGACTCTTTGGGATACATGCAACATGTATTAACAGCAATTATAAATAATTATTGATAATATATTTAAGCTTTTAAGGAAGCCCTTTTTCATTCACATACACGTATAACTTTTGATATCTTCAAATATATGAACATAATGCCATTAGTAAATAATGTTTTGATAGAAAACTATGGCGAGCGAAGCGAGCCAAAAATTTTTTGATAGAAATTAAATACTGCGGCGAGCGAAGCGAGCCGGAAAAATTTTCAAGAATTTTAGCGAAATTTTATGGTAATTCTTCAAATTCAGATTATTTGTAAGGGCAAAATTATTTTTTTCTGTCACATCATAAGCAAATTTATTTTTTTTCATCAAAATTGAGAGCAAAATTATTTTTTTCGAAAAAAAACCCAAGCCCCCCCCCCCCCCCCCCCCCCCCCCCCCCCCCAGAATATCAAATGGACCGTGCCTAAGCCAATGCTCCAATCTTTACAAGTTAAAGGGTATTACTTTTGCAAATGACGACACGCACGATGTAAGTACGAGTACGTTGCAAGTTTCTCACTCCCTTTGCGTCGAAGGTGCGTTGTAACCCGTTCGTAAGCAGTACGTGTAATTCGACATCCTTACAATAATGGAAGATGTACGGAGAAAGTACGTTGTAATCAAGCTGCATGTAAGTTGTCAGTACGTACCACGCGCTTACCTTTTGATATAAGATATGATGCATGTAACCACCCATATAACCGTGTGTGCGACATGCGTTGACGCACTCCTTCCGTACTCTGGCCATGCACTTCCTTCCTTGCGTCTACAGAAAATCGTTAGCGCGCGTAGCCCCCACAAACACACACGTTCAAAAAGCACACACGGCGGGTTGTGACCAGGTATTATGGGGGACGAATTCTTTTTTAACCCAAGCAGAAGCTAGATCAATTTCCTGTTGGGGACCCATTAGCATATCCAAACAAAATCCATGACCATGATTGGAGGGATGGTGCCAGAACTCCCACCTCCTCTAACCTCCAGATTTTTTAATGAAATGCAAGTACTCAAGTGACTCCCCTGACTCGATGCTATTTTTGGATTTTCGCTCACCTGATATAGGTTATATACTAGTAGCATGTCGTCCGTTAATCAACTCAGTTTCCTCAACGATTCCTCCACAACCGCTGCACATGAAATCACCAAACCTCATATGAAATGTTACCCCCATCCGTCACAGAAACGACAGATCACAGAAGAGATCTTCTGAACAGAAGCCTATGAAACCTCGCAGTAATCGCCTTCTTCGATCCTAAATGATGTTTTCTACTAGATAAGATGTCAAGATGGCCACAGATTGATCTTCTTTGCTGGCGCTCTGTTCTCATCTTCGGGAAGGAGGCAAACACGTGAGGTCTTCTACAATGTATGTCAAGATGGCTGAATTTGATTGGTTACCGCATTTTTGTATTATTCACAACCACATCACAGAATTAACGAAAATACAACTTTCGACTTGGTTCCTAATGATCTATTCTATATGTCCGTTCTTTGACGGAACCTGTTGTGTTACAACAATATCTGGTAGTATGCATGTCTGTCCGTCTGTTCATAGGGATTTTTACCAGGCCAAAGGTTCTACATGCTTTCGTCGACTACAAGAAGATTGTGTTTGTTGACAATTATCCCATATGGAATGTTGATATGTCTTGACTATGTGTTTACGTAATGTATTGGAGTCTGTTTACTATCATTATCTAGAACTGTTCTAAAGGGACAATTTTTTTCAGAGAAGCACCATTGATATTCTGCAAACTGACTCACATGATTTGGACTTATTTCAGAGTACATATAGGTGAACCGACTTTCTTTTTTAAACTTTTTAATTCATTATACTAAGATATGCGCACACAAACATTCACACTTTCTTAAAGTGCATAATTATTCATTGTCTCGACATCTGTTTCCATGCATGGATATCAAAACATTATGTGTTACAGACTATACGGCTTATAAAATTCTTTGCAGTCAATCACGCGCAAAGACTCCGACTCCTATTCACAATCACAAGCCAAAGATTTCAATCTTCGTAAACCAAAATTCCAATCTTCGTAAACCAAGACTTCCTATGTCGTAAACCAAAGCTCCTATCTTCATAAGACAGGTCTCTCACCGTCGTAAATCAAGGCTCAAATATTCGTTAACCAAGCCTCCAATCTTCGAAAGCCAAGACTACAATTTTCGTAAACCGAGACTCCAATCTCTACAAGTGAGAGACAAAATCTTTGCAAACGAAGGATCTAACGTTCGTAGGCATATAGTCAAATTTTCGCAAGCCACGACCCCAATAGTCGAAAACAATCTTCGTCAACCAAGGCACCGATCTACAAGAAATAAGACTTCAATCTTCATTAGCCAAAGTTTCAATATTTGCAACGAGGGAGTCAATCTTCGTAAGCCAAGGCTCCAATTTTCGTAAGCAAAAGACAAGGCTAAATTCTTTATCAGACAAGACTCCAATCTTCGTAAGTCAATGCGATTCTATAGTCGTATGTGTGTAAGCTAAGGCTTCAATTTGGCATCCAAAACTGTAATCTTCCAATTTTCGTTAGCCTTGGCTCTATTTTTTCGTAATCCGATTAACCAATGTTCCTTTTTCGCATACAAACGCCCCAAGACTCAAGCCTTCTCAATTCAAGGGTACAAACTTCGTAGGCTTTGGCAACATTCCTTGTAAGACTCCATTCAAACTTCAATCTTCGTAAGCTAAAGATCCAATCTCTTTTCCATGCTTCGTCGGCCGAACTAAGGCTGAACAATCTTCGTAAATTAATCCAAAGCTGCAATCTTCATAAGGGAGCAACCATATATTTTTAAGGGGGGGGGGGAACTTTTGCCGAATTTTTTTCAGTCATTCAGAGCCGGAATTATTATTATTAATTTTAATTTTCCATGTTGAAATTACTCTCAAAGTTAAAATCATTTAGCATGATTTTTTGGCCACATTAAATATCAAATCTCTTGATCAGAGGAATACTTTTATCTAGAATTTACCGATTAAAATCAACCGTGAACACCAGATTCGAATCTATCTTTAAAGACCCTCAGGTTATCACATATCTTACCTACCTCCAAGAACATTATGTCATCACACCAGCAGACAAAGCCTCAAATAATTACACATTTACTTGCAAAAAGTACTCTTTTGACAGTCTTGCTCAAGAGTTGGGTTTAAATATCCCACTTACACCCCAATAAACCTTTCTGCCTCTGAAATAATAGATAACGACAAATCAGCTCTCGCTTCCTTTGGCTTCGACACTAACAATTTTATTGTTGTTAACTATGACAAAACCTACTTTGTAAAAGAAAAGTCCGATTCTGAAAATAAGTACACTGAAACAGATAATATTCAGATATTAAACTTCCTGATCGACAACATTTTTGTGGTGTTTGGAGGAAAGGTCTTTCAGCAAATTGTCGGAATACCAGTGGGGACCAATTGTGCCCCACTCCTTGTCGACATTTTTCTTTACTCGTACTAAGCTGAATTCATTCAATCTTTGGTCTCTGAATGGGAAAGATACATTTTGTACTTAGCTTCTGACTTCAACTTCACTTACAGATACATAGACGATGTGTTGTCCATCAATAATTCAAAATTCGCGGATTACCTCAGCAGAATCTATCCTTTGGAGCTTGAAATCAAAGAATCTACAGAGACAAATAATTCAGCATCCTATTTGGACATAATGTTGTCCTACGACACTGATGATCACATGCACACCTCACTCTATGACAAACATGACGACTTCAATTTCAGCATCACAAACTTTCCTTTTCTGAGTAGCAAACATCCCTTCATCGCCTGCTTATGGCGTGTTCATATCTCAGTTGATACGCTATGCCAGAGCAAGTACCAAATATACAGATTTTATTCTGAGAGGCGTCTTTCAGATAAGCTTCTCAGTCAGGGATAGGTTTGTGACCGACTTACATCGTCACTGAGGAAGTTCTACGGTCGATATGGGGAACTCGTCTTCACTATGATGTCCTACTCTCCAGAATGATATTCTGTCATAGACCAGTTGTACCGTCCAACCAAAGGTTATACTTTATATCTTCCAAAACAGAAGTAACCGGATGTGACAATTCTACTGAATTGAAGCGACGGGTGTTGCATGCAAGCAGGAGATGCTGACTCTTCCTGGGCACCTGGTCTCTCTCCCATATCGGGAGTTCGCTTCTTTTCATGTGGTGTTGGTTTTTGTTTGTTTGCTTTGGTTCCTGTTTTATCCTGATTTTGTATGCCTTCGGTTTTTGATTTTCTGAATTATCGATTTTGTGCTGTATATAGGGATATGGTCATTATCCATATTTGCCATTTCTAGCAGATCACTTCTTTTTAATTTCAGGAATGGTATATGAAATCTATAATCTTTTCACTTAAATGTTACTCAACGTAGACAAGTGATACTGTGCTAATGACTTTTGAATTTGATTTCGTTCCTTTGAATAAAGTTTGTTTCATTTTTATTTCTACTTAGTTTATGACACACAAAAAGGTATTTACCGGGCTCGGAAGGGGGGGGGGGGGGGGTGGCAATATCATGATCCGGAAATCAAATGGTTGCTCCTTAAGCCAAGCCTCCATTATCGAAAGCCAAATCTTCAATCTTTGTAAGCTAAAGATCCAATCTCTGTAAGTCAACCCTCCAGTCTTCGCAAGTTCAGGCTACAATCTGCGAAAGCTAAGAGTGCAGCTTTTGTAATCCAATCTTCGTAAGCAAAGCCTCCGTTCTACAGAGCCAAGTATCCAATCTTTGTAAATCAAGGTTCAATTCCTTGTAAGTCAAGGCGCCAATCTTCGTAAACTAAGAGTGCAACCTTTGTAAGCCAATGCTTCATTCTTTGTAAGGCTTGCATCTACCATTTGTATGGCGAAGCTCTGTCGCAACCGGATTTGTAATGACAAAGCTCCACTACGCTAGCCACTTAAGGCTCATTTCTTGGTATTGTTCAACAGATTTTGCAGCACGGACAGCTAATTCCCTATTCTTCGTGAGCCAAGGCTCCAGAGAAATTACAAATGAACAGCGAGGGAAACAGTACGTGATGAAATCAATGCACGATTTCGTTTTATCATAATGTTAAGTTACATAAAATGATGAATTATAACCACGCTTAACATAGTATAATTAGTTCTGTTAATGATGCCATGGCTTCTGTCTGCCAGAATACAATTCTTGTGCAGAGAACTCCTAAGTGCAAGTTTTAGGTCAAAGGAGCTGTTAAGATAAGGCGTAAAATCAGCTCTGAAAAGTTGAATTTTGAAAATTGAAATTTCAAGAACTTTTTTATGTAAAAAGTATACCTATACTGCATACCATCAGAATATGAAGTAAATATTTATCTGTTTTGCATATTAATGCTAATTTTGGAGTCAAAACTTCTCTTTTTCTCATAGAAATCAATAGAAAACGGAAAAGTTTTTTTTGAACATTGTTCCCCCCGGATATACAGAAAGCCACTTTTACTGCAGATGTATATCAATGATACAATTTTTTTGGCAAAGTGGGTTTCTGTATCTCCGGGGGGAACACAACCCCATAGACGAAAAACCAAAAATGGAAAGGGGGTGCATTTTTTAATAATCGACCTTTTCGACCATAAAATATAGCACATTTGACTATTTTTCCTCTTTAATCCATCAAAAAATGTAACCTAAATATGACTGAATGAAATATACAAGAATTAGGAATGAAATAAGCAAGAATGATGTTCATTTCACCGCCAATGTGTATTTCGCGCTAATAGGCTTACATTGTAGCCATTGAATACAAAATGAGACCGTATTTTAAGTTCCGGATTGCATTATTTACCGATTAAAGGAGAAAGAACGTTCGAAATCTATTCCTGATACACAATGTAGACATATTTGATGTCTTTTAATTAATATTTATCCATTTTTGGTAAAATATTCTAAAATTTCTACGTTTTTTGGTCGATATTATCTGTTTTTCTCTGCGTGCACCCCTACCTCTTTCGACCTTAATTTAAGAATCTTAAGGTTTCTTTAACGAAATGTAAAACATGTAAAAGGTCTGCAAATACATTATATTTCAATACTGATTAATGTTTTCCTGTATACGATTCGCCATGAAGAAGAAATAAGTCACGAGATTTAGGGCTAAATAGGGTCGTTATCTTAACAGGTCCTTTAATGATTTGGTTAAGAAGGAAGTTTTGCAGTTTTCTCTGGCTAACTTGGTCGGCGGATCAGATATAAAATTCTGCGAAAGAGTTTATCATTGTATTGAAGCATTTGGAAATTTCAAAATTGAAAGAATTTCCTCAAATTTAATTATTTTTCCATTTAAAATGCACATACATGTATAGTATACGAAAGCTGGATACTGAATATGCAGTTTTGAGTTCGCAAGATCAGCTTTCATGTAACTAATGCGTAAAGTTTCTATTTTGTACAAACTAAAGAATAATTTCTCAACCCTATGACTGATTCTGACAAAAATATACCCACGTAGCCCGGTTATGAAGACTTCATAATGTGCCGGACTGTAAAGCTCACATGAGGCAAAGATTATTATAAAGAGTGTCGTCCGGATTATAGAAAACATGGAAATCAAGTATTCTTGTGTTGGTCACCATCCAAAATTGGGTTTTCGACTCTGACTGACCAGATGACCGTAGATTTATCCGACTGGTTGTTGTATGATTGACTTCGTTCTCCGTTATTTAAACATACAGGTGACAAATGCTTGAAGTCTTTTCTACCTGGTCCGTCTTTTAAGGTGACAGTAAACGAATCTGATTGGTCCGTCTTTTAAGGTGACAGTAAACGAATCTGATTTGTTTATGCATTTTGTATCCTCCATACCCGATCCACAGCATTTAAAGAAAATTTACAGGAATTGGGTACTCTAATAATAATACGGAAGTATTCCAACTCTTTGCCATCTTGAAGATTTAAGGCACTAGACACGTATTTCGGACAGTAAAATCCTCATCAGTGATAAGTCCTTTTTCTAGGGGTATCTCCCCGGCTTTAACAGGCTCTTTGGCAGAAATTTAGGTCAATTTTAGACTTTTACTCTACATAATTTCATATAATTCAAATTTCCTCTTTTTCGGCCTCGAGCATCACTGATTGACCAATACCTCTTGAAATGCGCATATTGTGCACTAAAATTATATTTCAACATTCCGCATATTTCAAAAATGCGCATATTGTGCACTAAAATTATATTTCAACATACCCGAAACGTGCATGTCTGGTCTATTTTTGGACATAAACATTTTCATACTTTTTGGCCAAATTACATTGTTTAGATTGAGGATCGCTGACGAGGGTTTAGTACCCGAAACGTGCATGTCTGGTCCATGCTGTTAATTTATCAGGATTTAAATGATGCTATTGAATTTAAAGACGTTTAACATTTGAACTACTTGGTGAGTGTCACTGCTGGTGGACCAAGAGTCCCCGGGGGCACATGTAGCCAAGTTCGATCAACTTTGGTAGATCGTCTGTCTCTTCAACGCATTTGAAATTTCTGTAACAATTTTTTTTTTGAAATTTCTAAAACGTGGGTCCTGTAGCATCATATCCCACCCATTCTGCTTTGTCTTTTGGTACATTTTTGGACATAAACATTTTCATACTTTTTGGCCATATTACATTGTTTAGATTGAGGATCACTGACGAGGGTTTAGTACCCGAAACGTGCATGTCTGGTCCATGCTGTTAATTTATCAGGATTTAAATGATGCTATTGAATTTAAGGTATCCGATGTACAATAGGGCATATTTTTATGCCTGGTAAGGTACTATAAACTATATATTTTCTGAAAGGTTATAATGCCCACTAATCAGAAGCAATAATTTTGGAGCCGGAAAAACAAAGGGGAATAATTGATGAAGCATTTTAATTGTCTATTTTCTCTATATAACATATGCAAAATAACAAAGTTGTACAAGAGTTTTTCCCCTTTGATTTTTAAGCACTGGGAGTCTTATATCTGTACTCGGGGCATCAATACCTTTCAGAAAATATATAGTTTATAGTACCTTACCGGACATAAAATTGACCTAACTTTACAACGGAGATGCTTTAGACGCTATGTAAAATGACTCTATTGTACAATGGATACCTTAAAGACGTTTAACATTGACAATTCGCAAGCTAAGGCTCCAAATGCTAAATTCTTCGTACTTAGCTAATTCTCAAAGTTTCGCTTTATTATTCATCTTGCTTGCAATGCTGATCGTACATTCTAGGTATTCTTAACTGAATTCAATAACAATTATCAATATTAACTTTTTCGTGAAATGCTTGTTACTTATGAACCCAAACAATTGCAGAAGCACTTAGATTGATACTTCCATTAATGTAAAATTGTTCAGTTTGGAGAAAAAGACTGAATTCATTATATTGAAATACAAACGTTTCAGAGCTTGAAAAGTAAGCTAACTGATGACAAGCTTTTTGTAAAAGCCTTATACTATATACTTGTACTTGTATTAAGACATTCATTATCAATAGAGAGAAGAGTACAGGAATGTAACTCTAGGGAGATTCTTTTTTATTCTAAGTACTAAAATATGCGCACATATTAAGAACTCCCCTTATATTCGCACCATCTTTTGAAGTGCATTTGAAACATTCCATGTCTCGTCCTTTCCTTTCCATGCGTGGATCTCAACACTGATGTTTCACAGACTGTACAGCTGATCGATGTATTTTTAATCATTCGTACACATTGGCTGCGATTTCTTTTCACTCGCATCCACATTGATGAGATTTTTGCAAGTCAAATCCAAAAGATCCAATTTTCACAAATCAGGCTCATGCTCGTAAGCCAACACTATCTACGTACTGTATATCTACGTACTGTATGTAGATACTCCAGTCTTCACAAGCCGTAAGCCAAGAAATTCGAATCTTCGTAAGCTAAGGCTGTAATACCAGTATTTGAGAGCCAAGGCTGCAATGACCGTAAACCAAGACTCAAGTCTTCGTAAGCCGAGGCTCAAATTTTCTCAAGCCACAACTCAAAATCTTTTAAGTCAAACTGATACTCAAAGTTTGGTAAGTGAAAGCTCAATTCTACATTCTTTCTGAGCAAAGGGTCGTATTTATAATCGCAAGCTATCTCTTTCATATGTCAAGGTTAACATCTTTGCAAGGAAAGGCTAAAATCATCAGTCGAGTCTTTTTAATTCAAAGGTTCATTTTTCGTAAGTGAAACTTCCATCCTGTGCAAGCCAATGCTCAAACCCAATATACCCCAAATGTTATGAGGCAAAGGTTAAAATCTTCGTCAGCAAAGACTCAAAATTTAGCAATCCAATGCACTAATCCTCGTAAGCCAAGATTACAGTTTTTTTAAGCTAAAGCGCCAGTCATCGTTAGCATTGTAAGCCAAGGCCCCAAACGTCTTTAAATAAAAGCCAATTGGCAAGCAAACATTTCATCTACATTTGCAAACGCAAGACGACAACCTTCCTGAATCAAGGTTCTTATCTTCGCAAGCCAAGACTCCAATCATCACAAGCCAAGACTCCAACCATCACAAGCCAAGACTCCAACCATCACAAGCCAAGACTCCAGCCATCACACACCAAGACTCCAACCATCACAAGCCAAGACTCCAACCATCACAAGCCAAGACTCCAACCATCACAAGCCAAGACTCCAACCATCACAAGCCAAGACTACAACCATCACAAGCCAAGACTCCAATCACCACAAGCCAAGACTCCAACCATCACAAGCCAAGACTCCAACCATCACAAGCCAAGACTCCAATCATCACAAGCCAAGACTCCAACCATCACAAGCCAAGACTCCAACCATCACAAGCCAAGACTCCAACCATCACAAGCCAAGACTCCAATCATCACAAGCCAAGACTCCAATCATCGAAAGCCAAGACTCCAATCATCGAAAGCCAAGACTCCAATCATCGAAAGCCAAGACTCAAATTATCGAAACTCTAATCATAGAGAGCCAAGACTCCAATCATCGAACGTTTCAGCCTTCGTATGAAGAGACTCAATATTTATCAAAGTAAGACTCCATTCTCACAAATCACGACTCAAATCATCAGAAGCCAAGGCTCCAATGGTCACAAGCTACGCTTTTAATCTTTACAATTCAAGGTTAAATTCTTTTCAAGAAAATGCTTCAATCTTAAAAGACAAGGCATCTTACTCCCCATTGTCATACACAAAACTGCGTCTCTGGTGAGTTTCGCGGCGGAGACTTATCAGTCCAAATCTTCGACTAAATAACAAGCAATTTACGAGTGATTGTTAATGTGCTTGAATAATTTTATTCTCAAAATTGCTCATGTATGATAGTATTATAAAACTATTTTAAAATATAGACTCCGATATTGTCGTATACACTCTCCGAGCGACAAGGGGGAGTAAGGTATTACGTACACTTGTCTTGAGATGATGAAGACAAGGCTCTTGAAAGTCTTCGTAAGCTAAGGCTCCGTTTTGCAAGATAAGAAGACAATCCACAAGGCTCGGATCTTCACAAACAAAGGCTCCAACCTTCGTTAGCCATGGCTCAAACTTTTGATTGCCAAGACTCCTACTTTCTCTTCAGGTGGACTGTCAGTACCCGAGGATAATTTTATCATTCACCTAGTTTTACTGTGCTTCTTCGCTGACTTGAAATATGTTTGTAAATCTGATACTGAATTTGATCAACCGGCCTGAAGCTAAGGAGTATCTCCCTCATGACATAGCTTTGTCCTTAGCTGTTACTTCATGTTTAGACTTTCTCTCTTCATATATTCACTACTTGGATTTCCTCTCTTTTGGCCTCTATCATCACTGATGATACTTTTTTATAAATGCGCAAATGATGCACTAAATTCATATGTGTCATTGATTGTTTGTCCTTTTTGGAGATAATCTATCATATCAGCAGAATACCTTAAACTGAGGCTCACAAAATATCAATAAGCCCTCGTATCTTTACACCGATTTCTCGAGTCAAGACTACGATGATATGATTTAGTTTTTCTCATTTCCGTCTTAGCATACTTGAGGACTCTCCAAAATGCACACTGCATACGATCTGACAGGAGAAAATCGTCATTTCAAGTGTGCCCGAATAATTAGCGCTGCTGTTTTTGCTGCGCTCCATCTTTGTTCGACCAGGTAACTCCGATTTCGCTCTTCATTTTAAAATCTTTCGATGAATGTTTAAAGTAAATTTTTTTTTGTGAAATGTAGGAAAATTTAATAGGTATAGATACCATTTCAGTAAAATCAAATCCTAAACTTTGCTTGCGAGAATGCCTTGTGATTATAATTGAGCAGTCCACATGTCAAGACTTTGGAAACGTCGCCCAAGGGTCGACAACATCTCCCAAGCAATTTGATTGGATAATAAATATATTTGATTGGAGGATATTTGACAAGTATTAGCTTTTACAAAAAGCTTGCCGGCAGTTAGCTGACATTAAATGTTGTAAAATTCTAGTAAGGAAAAAATGGAATAAACGATTTTTATTCTTGTTAGACCAATCGCACATTTCCGGGCTTTTCCGTTTTTATTTCCGATTCAAGTTACGGAAATTTCCGAGAATCTGTGATTTGTTGTAGGACGTATCGGTACAAAGACTTTTCGATGCATCTTTCGGAAGAAAATGCGCTGAAACGATATGACTTTCATTTGTCAAGTCATCTAGACTCTTCAGCCGACCTGATGGAAGTATCTTATGCACAGATTCAGAATAACCTTGACGAATATTTGCATATTTTGTAGTTGTCCACCAATCATATTGCCAAGAGTTATTTTATCCGTGCAAGTATGTCACGATTGATTACAGTATACCGGCAGTCATGACTGCCGGTAATGACTTTCATAAAATATCCTCGAAGAAACTGTATACTTCCCTAAATACGCCTAGGTTGAGACGAGTAAAAACAAGCCTTGGCTGAATCAGAAATTCTATATTTAGGTTTCCGTTCTGTGATTTAATGCACAGTCATGCAGGACTGAATAACCGGTCTGAGTATCAATAAATTGACATTTTTCTTATATCATTGTAGAAATTAAGTGCTGAAAGTTCATAAGAAGTTGAACAAATAAGGCGATATTTAGGTCTGAATCTTGAAGTATATTTCTTCTGCAGGAGGATTCGTATGCTGAAAAAAGGGACATGATTAGAAGATATGATGTACTTGAAGATTTCTGATATAATTGAAGTCGGATGAGGTAGGGGGTTCCCAAGTAGGCAAAATTATAATTCTGGGTTAAAAAAAACGTAATTTGTTTTTGTGGTTGTTCAGAAACCAAGGGTGTCAAATGACTTTGGACAATGGTGAAAAAAAAGAAGGGAGGAGATCTCCAACAAGACCCCGTTGCAGCATCAACAGTAAAACACCAAACACCCGATGCAAAAACACAAAAGACGAGTACAGCACGAGACGGAAAAGAGACACACGACATGTAAACATCAAACACAAAAGACTACACATAAACCGACGATGGAGACCAATGGGTAACCGGTGCCGACTTTGGACGGCCATCTGTGGTTATCCTGGATTACGTGCACACAACCCTCTCACTTCTCCAGTTACCCAGAGGTCTCGAAGAACGTACAAATGTGGTGTAAAACAACCTCCTCACTGTAAGATGACATCACACAAACAAGACCGCGAAACGCAGAGGCCCCAGATACACAGATGAATATGTAAATGGATATAAAATGAGGGCATGCGTAATACAGTCCGTGCTCTGCCGGCTGTAGCGAGCTCATGTATGTAATCACCCGAGGAGTCCGACTGACATTCAGAGAGGACAGGTGGTCGGGGCCCTGTCTTCTCTAAAGAGGTTTGGAAGGGCCCGTCATGGAGTCCCGTCGTCACAGTCAGTCAGAGTGCAAGTCTCAAGGATGCGCTTGTACAAGACTGTAGATTGGTCAAGTACCAAGCCTAATGTCTGTCTGGTGACATTAGGATCATATCTACGGTATAAAAGGCGTTTGATGATTCTGACGCATTTTCGATGGTTATGCTGCCTACCTTTGATCCTTTTTATTTTGTTTATCATATCACCATAAAAGACAGGTTGTGTAATACCCATAGTAATGTACTCTGTTGCATGTATAGATCCGAATTTTAAAAGAAGTTGACTGTAAGTTTTGTAAAATTTCCAGAAAGTCTTAACTAGTTTATGAAAGCGGAAAACTTGACCTAAAAGTTTTTTGGTAATTTGTAAATTTCTACTGTGAAAATCCAAAATATCAGTACATGCTCTAGCGTACCGGATGAGCTGTGATATGTAAATGCCGTATGACGGTAATCTTGGAACATCACCGTCAAGCCAAGGGAAATTGACTATGTTGAATCCAAAATCATCCCTTTTGTCATATACACTTGTATGAATCTTTCCGTTTACAATTTTGATATTTAGGTCCAAAAACGGTGTTTCTGTATTTGAAAGGTTTGCCTTGTTAAGGGTTAATTCTTGTGGATAAATTTAATTCTTATATAATTCAAAAGCAGGATTGTCAATGGTTAGAATATCATCCAGATACCTAGAAGTATTATTGAAACATTTCAGCTCATCAAATTTTCTTTGCTTTTGAAGATTTTGGATAAATTCTTTTTCATAAGTGTATAAAAATAAATCTGCAACAAGAGGCGCACAGTTAGTACCCATAGGAATTCCTACAACCTGCTTGTATAGATCCTCACCAAATCTAACATAAATATTGTCCAAGAGGAATGATAAGGCATTACTACATGGCCATGATTTGTAGTCTGTCGAGGAAAAGAAACCCTTCGATTCAGATGTACAAATGTAAGTTTTTCGCTCTCGATCAAAACACCATTTAATGAGATTAGATAATCGATCATTAATTTTGTCATGAGGAAGTGTGGTGTACATATTAGAGAAGTCGTATGAAGAAATCGTATTGGCTTGGAAATTTCCAGATTTCATTTTTTCAATCACATCCCCTGAATTCTTAATAGACCAAAATAAATTTACATCGTTCCTGTTTAGAACCGTTTCACAATATCTAGTTATGTGTTCTTTAATAGCAGTAAGTGCTGACGTCAGATTTCTAGACAAAACTGTAGTTGAGCAGTTACTAGAATTAGCAATAAATCGAAATTTGTAAGGAGACTTGTGCAGTTTCGGTATGCAATATAGTGTTGGGAGATCCAATTTAGAAATAGAGATATTGAATGAAGACAGTTCACTGTTATGCTTGCCTAAAATGTTAGATGCACTTTCATTGCTTTTGATATATGTATTAGTAGACGAAAGTTCCGAAATCAAAGTTGATATGTAGTGTCATATGTAATATGGGCAATTTTGATCAATTACCATATTCATTAGGACTACTTTGATATAAAGTACAAATTAACAATTTGAAAAAAAAATTAAGAAGTTGAAATTCAAAAGTTTAGAAGTAAAAAGTTTTGAAAAAGTCAAACTTTTAATTTCCATATAATGGATGTTGATTTTGGTATCAAATGAAAGAGCTTTTAGAGTAGAGTTTGGTTTTGTTAATTTTTCTGCATTTTAGAAATTTTATAAAAAGTTATTTAGAATTTTGATATTTTTGCTTTTTGTAAGTTTTGGGTTTTAATCGTCGAACAATGGGTTGTGTAAGATTTACACTATCGATCCACATTATTTGCTTTCTATGTAAATAGTTTCCTTCTCAATCTATCCCGGGGACATGCTTAAGAAAACATGCCAGTCGGCAACTTTTGAGCGTAAATTAAGTAATCTTTACTAGGTACCAAATTAAATTGACTATGACGTTAGGTGCTAAATTCCTTGATCGAGCTCTGTGTCACCTTGGGCGGACAAAGGACGTCAGGGGCGTGACCTTAAACCATCCTTGACATTAATCTGTCCAAATTTGGAGAAAGTTAATTATTTTGTTAGGGTCAAATTTTGTATTGATGAATTTGATTGGTCAAAACGATAAACCTGTAAATTGAACTGAGCGTTTGCGCGTCGCACGGCATGTACCTCACTTGGTATAGTGAGTGCAGACAATAAAGATCAGAAACTGTAGTAATATTGGATCTTTATTATTTACAGGTATGTCAACTGTTACTTATTTTGATTTTATGTTTTAAAATAAGAATATACCAGATGTTTTGTTTGAAATTTGTAAATGAGGGATCTCATTGATATTTTTATGTCATTTGTATTTATGGGTACTTATGCAATTTGGTTGCATAGATTTCATTGAAAAGGTCATCATAAGTCATAGTCAAACTTTGATATTTTCATTTTCAAAATTCATGAAGTGCTTTTGGAACCACGGCAAAATTTGGCAAAATTGCACTTAATAGCAGCCAAATGTTTGGTTAAAGTGCAGAAGGGTAAGGCAGTCATGCGATTGCTTAATCCTACCAATAGTGACATTGAATTAAAGAAAAGCCATGTACTAGCTTCAGTCACAGATATCCACAGTGCTCAAGTATACCCTATTGAGGACTCCCATAGTGCTTCCTTATTTGTAGGTTCTGTTAACACTGATACAGTGCGAGAAACTGACATCAAGTTTGATCTCTCTGATTCTGAATTCACAGAGCATGAAAAAACTGAATTTTTGGCATTTTTGGCTAGACACAGGAGTAATTTTGCAACTGACCTGAGTGAATTAGGCAAGACAAATGTCCACAAACATCATATTGAAATTCAACCTGGTTCCAAACCAGTTCGGTTGCAATTTTACCGGACGTCACTTCAGAATTCAAAAGAAATTTCAAGGCAAATTGATGATATGGAAAAGCATGGTATTATAAAGCCTTCGAATTCTGAGTGGCATTCGCCTGTTGTTCTGGTAAAGAAAAAGAATGGCACTTTCCGATTTGCATGTGATTATAGAGCTCTGAATAAGATAACAGTGCCCATGTCTTTTCCCTTACCTCACATGGAAAGTGTCTTTGATACAATAGGGGCAGCCAAAGCAAATTATTTTTCAAAATTAGATTTGATGTCAGGCTTTTGGCAAATGGAGCTCGACGAGGAAAGCAGGAAGAAAGCAGCTTTCATAACACAAAGGGGTGTGTATGAATGGACCAGAATGCCATTTGGTTTAACTAATGCACCAATTTCCTTTCAGACTTTGATGTCGTCAGTTCTGCGTGACCTGAACTGGAAGTCAGTGCTAGTGTATGTGGATGACATTTTGATTTTCAGTAATTCCTTCCAAGAGCACTTAGCTCACTTAGAACAAGTCTTTGATAGGTTAAGGGAGGCAAATCTAAAACTGCACCCTTCAAAGTGTCATTTCGCCATGAAACAGCTCAACTTCCTAGGTCATATTATATCACGCAATGGTGTTGAGGTAGACCCAGAGAAAACAAAGGCTATGAGTGAATTTCCCACACCAAAGACGCAGAAACATGTGAGAAGCTTCCTTGGTATGGCAAATTACTATAGAAGGTTCATAAAGGACTTTTCGAAAATTGCAACACCACTCAATGCACTTTTGAAAAGTACATGCAATAAAAAGTTTCAGTGGAGCGAGGAGTGTGAACAAGCAAACACTCAAGGCTAAGCTATTGAGTGCTCCAGTACTTGCATACCCAGATCCACTGAAACATTTTATTCTTACATGTGATGCTTCTGATACAGCTGTAGGCTATGTTTTAGGACAGGTTGATGACAATAACAAAGAGCATGTCATTGCTTATGGTGGTAAGTCCCTGTCTGCTGATGAGAGAAAGTTCAATACAACTGAAAAGGAGTGTTTAGCTGTGTTATATGGCATAAATGCTTACAGGCCTTATTTAGCTCACTCTAGGTTCACAGTTGTAACAGATCATAAAGCCTTGGTATGGCTTCAGTCTTCAAAACATACAGGTAGGTTAGAAAGATGGGCTCTTAAGTTGCAGGAGTACAATTGTAAAATAGTCCACAGACCTGGAAAGAGCAACACAGTAGCCGATGCCCTATCTAGGCGCGAATACCCAGACAACATGGTAAGTACATGTACAGGCAACTTTCAAGACATTTCAGCCAAGACCCAGACCAGCCCTATGGTGCAGATCAATGAATCTGACAACGCTACCAAGGAAATGATTAAGGTAACATTCTGTTATGCAGCAGATGCCCAAACAGGTGACTCAGAAGTAGAAGAGGAACCAGACCTGGAAGATAGACCTGATTTATCAGTTCTCCAGAAAAATTTTGAAGATTTTTCAGGTATATATAGGTATCTTACCACCCAAACTTTGCCTGTAGACCCAAAGGAAGTCAGCCGTATAGTAGCAGAAAGCAAACACTACAGTGTAGTTGATGGTATATTGTACCACTGGTTTGTTACACGAGGTAGTAAGGTAGCTGAGGAACTAAAGAGTATTAAGCAGTTGGCTTTGCCCAAAGTTCTAAGGTTAGATGCTTTAAAGTCCTACCATGACAGTCTCGCAGGTGGAGGTCATCTTGGTATAGAAAAAGTCAGAACAGCAATGTATCAGAAGTATTACTGGCCAGGTATGCACAATGACATTGTGAGTTATATAAAAACATGTGAACGATGCCAGTTGGCAAAACGTGATTATCATCCTCATAAACCCCCAATGACACATATGCCAACAGCAAAACGGTTTGAAAGATGGCACATAGACATTTTGGGTCCTTTACATAAGACCACAGATGGCTATGAATATGTGCTATTATGTATTGATGCTTTCACACGCTGGACAGAGGCTTTTCCTCTCAAAGGTCAATCTGCCATAGAAACAGCCACAGTACTGTATAGAGAAATTTTTACAAGGTATGGTGCACCTAAAGTTCTTTTCTCGGATAGAGGCAGGAACTTTATGTCAAATTTGGTCAAGGCATTGTGTGAACTATTTGAGATTACACAACATCACACCTCGGCATATCATCCAAATACTAATGGGATGGTAGAGAGACAAAACAGTACTCTTGCACAGTCTCTCCGTGCTGACTGTGGCAAAGAACAACAAAAATGGCCAGACTTGCTACCCAGTATTATGATGGCACTAAGAAAGTCTCCTTCCATGCACTCTACAGAGTACTCCCCTTTTTACCTTATGTTCGGGGAAGAGATGAGATTGCCTTTTGATGTTTCATTAGAACCAAAGGAAACTTTAGGTCAAAACGCTAAGTCATGGGTGGAGGAAATGATAAAAAGCTTGCAAGTGTCACATAATTTTGCTCAGGAAAACCAAAAGTGACACCATGCTGATAACAAGGTCAGACACGACAAGAAAGCTACTGAGCCTGATTTCAAGGTCATGGACTTGGTTTTACTCAAGGTCACCAAGGTACCCAAAGGTATGTCTAGCAAGTTGTATGATAAAGCACAGGGACCATACAGAATTGTAGAACTTGGCCCAAACTTTACATACAAACTTAAAAGATGTTCAGATAACAAGTTACATGACTCACTCATCAATGCTACAAATCTGAGGCATTATAATGACCCCAAAACACAAAGGGTTAGATTAGAAGTCAATGATCCAATGGATCCTCCTGATTTGGCCAATCAGAATCCAGATCAGGATGATCAAAGGGATGAGTCAGACAATTCTCAGCCTCAGGCTTCTGATGACTCAGGGCAAGAGGATGGAAATTCACAAGGTCAAAAGTTTTGGACCTTTAGGAAGTTGATTCGTGGTCGAGTGCGAAATGGTCGACGTGAAATCTATGTTCAGTGGAATGATGATTCCAGATCATGGGTTCCTGACAGTGATTTCACTCCAGATGCTCTGAGTGAAATCAACAGGAAGTTCACTAAGCAAGGTACTCGAAGGAAATCCCAATTCAAGAATAAGGATTTCTCTTCGCAGTAGTGCTTTTAATTTACTCTTTTAATGCTGGTTGTTGTGATACCATGACAGAAACTTATAGTAAAGTAGTGATATATTGGGCAGGGAATAATGTACTGTGTGCACCCATTGGTACCATTCTTTTATATATGTTCAGAAACTTTGGTTGTTACAAAATTCAAATGATAATTTAGATGCACTTAATTTCTAAGGGTGATGTGATTACAATGTATTAGTAGCTGGTCTACACATTTTGATAGCCTCATGTATATGGCCAAACATGTTGAAATCAATTATCACAGCATCATTGGTAAATTAGTGTTTATTTATTTAATTGTAGGCAAAACTTGGGGAAATTGGTACACCCTGACCCTCTTGGCTACTGTCACATTGGTATTGGTAACATCCGGCGCAGAAGGAAGAGTCAAAGACACAGTTGACGTCATTGATCGTGTGAACTATGGAACTGTGTTTAAGAGAGAACAGGACATGCTTATATCGCGAGAGTTCTGGATTCACACATTTCACATACCGCTTCCAAAACGGTTTAAAGTGTCAAGAATTCCCACATGTTTAGATAGTTGTAATGAAACAGGTTGTAAAGTTGAATATATGTGTCAGATGTTGCAAGTCTTAGTAACTCAACTTCATAGTCTTCACCAGGGCGTTCTTAGCAATTTCAATGAAACAATGAAAACAATTAGACGACTCATCCCTGAGTCAAGATTTGGCAAAGACCGAAATTTGAGGTCTCTTCTTCCTTTCATTGGTCAATTGTCTAGGGGACTCTTTGGTACGGCTACCATGGATGATGTTAACATCATGGCAGGCCATATCAATGAAATTGCTAAGAGGACCAACGGTTTGGTGAAAGCTATTGAACAACATGGCAAACATTTGTCATCTTTCATTTCGATTGCTGACAAGCGCATGACAAATTTGATGTCTGGCATAAAAGCTAACAACAAACAAATTTCTGGCTTGGCTAGGGTGGTAAACCTTAAACTAATCAACCTTCAATACACCATTCTTAATATTTCTGACATTATCCTTAATCAGGTTGAGAATGCTAATGTTCTGCGCAGTAGATTCACAGTACTTGAACTCGCTGTTCAAGATTTGGTAAAAGGCAGAATTACCCCACACCTGATTGACCGCCCTACACTAACAAAAGTCTTACATCACCTCCATTCTCACATAAGAAAATCTTTTAAACAGTTCTACCTCACTCACATAGATCCCAATTACTACTATGCTAATGCCAAGTTTGTGTATGCTCGCAGGGGATCCCAGCTATATGTCACTGTTAAGTTTCCCTTGTCTTCACTTAACAAACCCCTTAACCTCTACAAAGTTATCTCTCTTCCTGTCCCAGTTAAAAACAATTCTTCCTTAACCATGCATGCCACTCAGCTTCACTCTCTCCCTGACTACTTCGCTATTACCCCTCACCATGACCACTATCTTCAACTTTCATCTAAAGACTTGGTTAACTGTCAGCATGATTCTGTAATACTGTGCGACATGAATCTTGCCTTAAAACCCATAACAGTACCAGACTGCACTATGGCTCTCTTTTCTAATAATCCAGTCCAGATCAAAAAGTTGTGCGACTTTCGGTTTACTCAATCATTGCTGAGACCAAATATAATTGAACTGACATCAACATCTGCACTTGTATACAACTCTGATAACTTAGTTTTGAATTGTCCAAAGGAACAGAAAATAGTTCCAGGTTGTAATTTTTGTGTTGTACATATTCCATGTAGATGTTCACTATCAACTAAAACATTGTTTTTCTTACCTAGATTGGTAGATTGCTATAATTCATCAGAAACCATGACCATGGTTCACCCTGTTAATTTAGCCTTATTACAGGAATTCTTTGATGAGACCAAGCTAATGAATATTTTTGGAGATACCACCTTTACAAAACCTATTAACCTTTCTGTTCCAGAATTTCAATTTTATAATCATTCATTTTCAAGCATAGTTGCCAATGACCAAAAAGCACATCTGAGTTTGAAGAAAATAGCAAAAGCTGTTAAAAATGACCAAAAGATTTTCAAAACTCTTGCTGAACCTTTGTTAGATGGTGTTATATCTATTTCTGCTGATTGGCCTGACCTTAATGCTATTTTAGCATTTTCATCATTAGGGGCAGCAACCCTTGCATTGTTCTTATGTACCTTCATGTTTTGTAAAATGAGGAAAATGGCCACAGCACTATACATACTTCAACAAGTGCAAACTGTGACATCAAGCACTGTACCATCTTTTATTTATCGTAATGAAGAAAAGGGTAAACACAATGAAAATGATTCCAATGCTATTGACTGGTTGACGACTGAATTTTCATGGTTACATGCAACCTTGATTGTCAGCATTTTGGTAATTATCATCACATGTATTATACTGTATGTACTGTGTAGACTAAAGCATAAGAAAGGTACATGTATAGCACTTGAGTTAACATCTGGTGGTGATTGTGTAATTGTGCCAATAAGTCAATTGTCATTGTGTCCATCCTACTATTCAATTCCATGCCCTGTAATAAGGGACATTTCGGTAAATAACATCCCATCTTTTTCATTGGTTGGTACCTGGTCACCATTTACTGTGACTGACAAACGAACAGGCAAGTCCATTTCCATGCCGAGCACCATTAACTTGAACATTTTTGTATACTTTCGTGTAAAGAAAATTTTGAAGCAACCTTTTAGTGCCTATATCCTACTCCTTCATAACAATTATGCTTTTCCTTTGGCTCAGAAACCTGTTTGTAACCATTTGGAACCTTTAGACTCACCTTAGATTGTACCATTTAGATCATATAGGGGTGACAACCTACAGTGTGTATCATAGTGTGTGTACATAGTATGTTTGAATTTTATGTTGCTCAGATCTTATTGTTTTCACATGAGCATATGTGTTTAATTGTTCTCACATCTTGATGCCATATACAACAGTTCATTTGTGTTCATTCAAAGTAGAATGTTTTATTTGATGTGTCTAGAACACTTTCTGGTTTGATATGTGCAATTTTACTGACATATTATGCATCAGAATTGAGTACAAGACTTCATAAAAAAATGTATTATTAATTTTTTTGTTTGTATATATATATATTGTTGATTATTTGTTTTTAAAGACAGTTTTTTTTTTAATTTTTCTTTCGCGGTCGAAAGATTTAATAGCAGGGGGGAAAGTAGTCCTAATGAATATGGTAATTGATCAAAATTGCCCATATTACATATGACAGATATAAAGTACAAATTAACAATTTGAAAAAAAAATTAAGAAGTTGAAATTCAAAAGTTTAGAAGTAAAAAGTTTTGAAAAAGTCAAACTTTTAATTTCCATATAATGGATGTTGATTTTGGTATCAAATGAAAGAGCTTTTAGAGTAGAGTTTGGTTTTGTTAATTTTTCTGCATTTTAGAAATTTTATAAAAAGTTATTTAGAATTTTGATATTTTTGCTTTTTGTAAGTTTTGGGTTTTAATCGTCGAACAATGGGTTGTGTAAGATTTACACTATCGATCCACATTATTTGCTTTCTATGTAAATAGTTTCCTTCTCAATCTATCCCGGGGACATGCTTAAGAAAACATGCCAGTCGGCAACTTTTGAGCGTAAATTAAGTAATCTTTACTAGGTACCAAATTAAATTGACTATGACGTTAGGTGCTAAATTCCTTGATCGAGCTCTGTGTCACCTTGGGCGGACAAAGGACGTCAGGGGCGTGACCTTAAACCATCCTTGACATTAATCTGTCCAAATTTGGAGAAAGTTAATTATTTTGTTAGGGTCAAATTTTGTATTGATGAATTTGATTGGTCAAAACGATAAACCTGTAAATTGAACTGAGCGTTTGCGCGTCGCACGGCATGTACCTCACTTGGTATAGTGAGTGCAGACAATAAAGATCAGAAACTGTAGTAATATTGGATCTTTATTATTTACAGGTATGTCAACTGTTACTTATTTTGATTTTATGTTTTAAAATAAGAATATACCAGATGTTTTGTTTGAAATTTGTAAATGAGGGATCTCATTGATATTTTTATGTCATTTGTATTTATGGGTACTTATGCAATTTGGTTGCATAGATTTCATTGAAAAGGTCATCATAAGTCATAGTCAAACTTTGATATTTTCATTTTCAAAATTCATGAAGTGTTTGAAGTTAAGTAGCATTGTTCCCCTTTGTACATATACTATTTTGTTATCATTTTTCAATTTTTCAAATGATCGGGCTCGTTAGCATCATTTATGCGTTAACATACAAAAGTTGGAACTCTTCAGTCAAAGAACAGGTGTTTGCGAATTTTTGAGACATCGTAACAAATTCTTAACATCAGAATGGTTCAGAAGCTCATGTAAGCAATATATTGACAGAAATAAGTTCTTTATATTCACTTTTGTAAAGGTGCATAGTGCCAGAGTTAAGGTCCTTTATTTTTATTGTATTTTTATGGTTTATGTAGCTAGGAAAATTATTTACCAGTTTCTTGACCTTCATTTTATGTTTTACTAGTGACCTTGATTGATATGAGCTGACATCCTGCATTTGACCTTGACCTTAGTGTCAGTTTGACCTTAATCTTTGGTTTGTCAATGTTCACTATGAGAAAAGAGTTATCTTCCTTGTTCTTCAGTTCTGTAATCAATCTCCAGGCTGTAATGTTTCATATTTGCCATAAACTCATTCAAATTTGCTTATTTATTATATTTGTGTTAATTCCCCAGTTCAGTGAAATTCATGTGTTATTGTAGGCAATTTATTCTATGCAGTTTTGTTGAAAATTGACTGTTGTTTAACAATAACATTCTAGTTATATGTGATTTATACCTTATATGTTAATAACATGATTATCATATGTTATATTTATAATCATATTACACACATATGTGTGGTATACTTCACTTGGTATAGTGAGTGCAGACAATAAAGATCAGAAACTGTAGTAATATTGGATCTTTATTATTTACAGCCCAAGTCAAAGCAGTGTTTGGTTTAGAGACCAGAAACCCAACTCTGTTAGTAGTAACGTTTTCAAATGATAATGGTGTTGTTGGCTGCTTTATCAGCTGGTGCAAAGACATATTTTTCATGTAATTTACTTAGTTTGGATTTGAAATATCTTTCTGATTTGGAACGTGGATTTTGAAAAAGATGAGGGTTTTTATGGAAGTTATCTATTCGAATATCCGTTATATCTAAAATGAGGTTTTTCCAGTCATTCAGAGCATGCGGTTCGACTCCTTCTGATTTACACCATCTTTTCGTATAATTATCTAAGGCTTCCGTAAGCACTTCACGGCATTTGACAAAATCTATCTTGGATGGGATTCTATACTTAGGTCCTTTTTTAAGAAGACCACGGAGCTGTCTGTCTTGGATAATTGAAAAGTCACCTGTAACAACATGGTCAGCTGGTTTGTAGAGATATTTAGAAGTTGCACATTCTCAAGAAGCAGGACACGATTCAAGTATGTCAGGATCCGTTGTAACTTTATTATAGTTAAAAACAAAGTTTTGAATAGGTTTCTTGTACTTATAACAAATAAGAGGTGGCTCTAAATTTTCAAAATATTGAGGAATGGTACTTTGTACGCGATGATCCCGAAAAATATTAGAGATGTTTAGAAGATCAAAACCTTTGTTAATAAACGGGATTTTTATGAATCGTCTTTTCGGTGAGGTGTTTTTCACAATAGGATAAAGTTTATACTGTGCGAATGAGACAATGATATTAAGTCTGAATCAGTCAGTGTTTCTTAAGAATGCAACCTCTGCTTCATCCAAGATAGATTTCAAGTGCATAACTGGTATTGACGACAGAGCATGTAACAGCTCATGTCTTCCGCCATTGCGTGCTATAGTAAGTAAATCGTTGAGAGAGCGGTATATTCTGGATCGTTTTCTTTTTTGTCTGTTTCATCTTTTCCCGTGTGACCTGTATTTCCTTTTAGTGTTTGGGCGAATTGAAAAGATGTTGATATTGGTAGAAGCTGAGGAAATGTTTCCTTGTCCATAAATTTGATCGTTTAAACCAAGAGGGTACGCAGTCTGAAGTTTGGTGATCCAGGCAAGTTCAGCTTGTAGTCGGCGTTTTTTAATTTCGGTCTTACTTTCATTTTTACGTTTTGGAAAAGTCTGAACTGGGGTAATGGTGATATCCGAAATAGAATGATTATATTTAACAAAGTGATTATAAAGAAAGTTTCTGTGTTTTTGTTGACGTGAGGTTCTGATCTTATAAGAATGGTTCCTAAAACGAGATTTTAAAGGTTGGCCTGTCTCACCTACATATTGTGCGCCACATCCCCTGGCATTTCAAGTCATTACGTAAATAAGATCTTGAGACGATCAATCGATGTCTTGGTCTACCTCGATTTTGAATTTCTGCCCATTTACACTAGATGTTATTATGGAGTCGCAGTTGATGAGGTGACACAACGAGCATCTTTTACTTTTGCACTTAGAAATAATTGAGAACCCTCTGTGTCTGTTGTTGAATGTAGAGCCTGCAGATGGAGTAGTGCGTAAAATACGACTGTGGGGTCTAAATTTGAGAGGTGATAAGAGTACTCTTGGTGAGGAAAAAGTTTTTTACTGTTGAATGTCGATGATGGTAAAGTGACTGTAGTGGCAGAGGGTAATCTCAAAGGAACATCGCACTTGATGTAATCACAGGGACAGGAAAGTGCCTAGTATAATGCACAGGGACATGAAGTTGTGTGATATTTTAACAGAATATTGAATAATTCTATAAAAAAAAATCCTCTGACAACGAGATTTTTGTCTTTTTTCTTGTTATGTGTTTCATTAAAAACTTGGGTTTTTTTTAGTGAAGCTGAATGAAACACACAACAAGAAACTTTATCAATAGTACAAAGAAACGTTCACACTTGCTGTCTTTTGATAGTCAGTAGTGCAGTATATGATGCATACATTTTTATACATGGTTAATACATTACAAAGTGTCGTGTTTTAAAAATAATTTCTCTATAACATTATTTATTTATTTATTTATTTATTTATTTATTTATTCATTTATTTATTTATTTATTTATTTATTTATTTATTTATTTATTTATTTATTTATTTATTTATTTATTTATTCATTTATTTCATATTCTGTGTTAGAATTTGCAATTCTTCTTCCGTATCAGTGCAAACCAGTTAAGTATTATCGCACTATTAGCTACTGTACTAAATGCACAATTTATCAGTTTTCATCTATATATTTGTTTACTACTTTAAAAAAAAAACCCCAAAATATCCATTTTTATTTCATTCCTGGAAAAATGAAAATCATTCTCATCAGAATTATTTTGTTATTCATAGAATAAATGAAATATTTAAAATGTATCTAATGTATTCATAATATACAGCAGTATATTATGAATAAATTCATACGGGTGTGCCTTCAAAATATGTTGTATCATCACATTTGTTTATTATTTATAGATGTTACCTTTACTTGAACTTGTGTGTAATAAGATGTCGCTTACTGTGTTACAGTCATGATCATGAATGCTCGTACTACTTTATCTTCAAAATCTTCATATCTTAAAATTTGCCCGCGGTTCAAGAAAAAGTCAAGGGGGTTCGTTCCGAGTTGGGGAAAAAGTACAGGGACATACAAGGGGAAGGGTGTGTTGACATGTAATATTGACAAATTTCCAGGGGAGGGGAAGTCTGGCAATGCCCCAACCCCAGCCTTCTAGGTCCGCTCGTGAACTTTTTTATTTCTATCCTCTTTATTTAGGTTCTAGCTTAGGTGTCCGAATATCATGGCTCACAACTTTTTTTCTGATTTTATATAAGATACACCTGTAAATATACCTTATGTGTTATTCTATTGTTGAAAAGCAAACACGGTTAAGCCTTAAAACTACAGAATATTTGATAAACCAATTTTTATCTTTTTTGAATGGATTCTCTCTGACCCTATGCCACAGCAATATTGACCAGTAGGAGAAAGGGTTAATGAACTCGGACAACACAAATAAGTTACATTTCAATCTACAACCCACCCCTATATATTTACATTACTAGTAGATTCCCTATGTTAAACGCCCATTAGGCAACTAGAATTATATTCCAATAACTTGGGTTGCTCACGTGCAAGTTTGCATGTAGGGAGAATTTACCAACGTTCAAATACATTTGACACTAAAACAGGCAAAATATGCGAAGTGCATGCAAATAAAAATGACAGATATTTAGAATAAATGTAAATATAAGTAATGACTGTCTTACTTTTGGTGTTCATGGGTGTATAATTCTAGTTGGGCACGTGCAAATTTTCCGAGAATCGCTTCGCGATTCACGGAATTTGCAATTATACACCCATGAACTCCAAAAGTAAGACAGTCATTTCTTAAATAATCTACAAATGTATTGCAATTTAATTTTAAATTCTTCGAGCTTTATCTTGAGACTAACATATATTTTTATGTTTTCTATAGAGTCTAATCCTATTCGCTACACACGATGCTAAAACCATAATAAATCGCCAAAATGGTCCATTATTGGCGTTGCGTTCATTCAGTATTTTTTCTTTCAAAATGCTTACGTAATTTATACCGGTATAGCACAGGGGTGAGGCATCATCGCTTGGTCACAAATACTCTCCTAAATACAAACCTTTTTCTCTATGAATCTATATCAAAATAAGTTTTTAATATAGATTCATAGAGGAGAGGGTTTGTAATGAGGATCAGCGATGATACCTCACAACCTGTGCGGTATAGGGAAAGATAAATCTTACAGCTTGGCTCATTGTTAGCCTAAGATTAGAGTTATCTTTCTTAGCACATGGTCAAGAAAGATTTTTTTATTATGGGAACACTCGAGAAAAATCTGTCTGTCCGTCCGTCCGTCCGTCCGTCTGTCCGTCTGTCTGTCTGTCTGCTGTCTGTCTGTCTGTCTGTCCGTCCATCCGTCCGTCTGTCTGTCTGTCATCAACATCTTTCGTTTAAGTTAATAATTGAATCGTCTGCCTCTTCAACGCATTCGAAAATTTCTGTTATCAAAAAATCTTAAAATTTTTAAAACGTGGGTCCTGTAGCATCATATCCCACCCACCCTGCTACGTTTTTTCGGTACATTTTTGGACATAATAATGTTCACACTCTTTGGCCATATTGCATTGTTTAGATTGAGGATCACTGACGAGGGTTAAGTATGCATGTCTGGTCCATGCTGTAAATTTATCTGTTCTTAAATGATGCTATTGAATTTGAAGACCTTTAATATCATCAAAAAAGGGATGCTTTGGACATGCATGTATTTATGAAAATATAAGCTTTAATGTCATATGTATTTTAAATAAGGAATTTGTAAACACAACATTAACAATGAATGGTTATTTTCATTCATTATCATTGTGTTCTTTAACAGGTACACCAGTTGGGCCCTGATTCATTATTTGTAAATGTTATAATCTTTTCTGTTTTACAGGTGACCCTGTTGTCATCACACAGAAGTTTCATCATTAAGATAGATGTGATACAGCTGTCTGATGATCCACCTGGTAGAGGAACGCCATTGGCTCTATTCTTGTTCTCTGATACATTGGAGGTTTGTAATACATATTACTTCATAAATATCATTTTTATATACATGTAGCTGTCTGCTGATCTCTCTTCTTGTTCTCCGACACATTGGTGGTTTGTAATAATTACTATGAAATATCACTTTGTAAACATGGTAAAGATTGTTTGCTTTCTTTTGGTGCATTTACATGGATGTACATGTATATGTTTATAGTTGCATTGTACTCAAGGCCGAGCTTGGGATATAAATAGCAACCAACCAGGAAAATGGTGGCTAATATGAAATTTCTAGACACATTCAGATTGCAGAGGAAAATTTTAAATCATCTCATGAAAAAGACCAAATTTGTACATGAAATTCAATCATTTATGTATGTAATATGTCGAAATGATATTGAGATTTAATTGAGTTTTTTTTACTCTAAAGAAGGACAAATTTTCAATTCCAATTCAGAAGAGTTACATGCGGTAGGCGTTTCTAACTCTGTTATTGTTTATACTGGATTCTTAGTTATACCGAGAGCATCATGTATGTTTGAACACGCACACATGTATTCAAACATACATGATGCTCCTTGACCAAGAGCTTGATATTTCAGAAAACTTTTAATCAGACAGAATTTTTGGGAACGTAATGTAAATACATGTAAATATTTTATTATAAAATTCTGAGAAAAAAATTATTGAATCAGATAAAATATTCAGGGGCAAAAAAGTCATACAAAATAGTGCTTAAAATGCATTTACTATATGTAAAATTTTTCTTTTTCAGGTGTGTAAAAGACGGACCAAGTACATGAATTCTGTCAAGAGTCCTGCGTTACACAAGACACCTCAGAAACCATACAAACATCTGTACATGCTTCAACTTGCCACGATCAAAAGAGTTCTCAACTGTATGGAATCTGAAGGTGAGTAAATCTCTAATGTTGATTATGATACCTGTGGAACTGAAATGTGGAACAGATCATGTTTTAAAGTGATTTAAAGCTTCAACAGTAAAAGCAACATACTACACCATAAATATGAATTTGAAGACGTTTAATACATGTACATGTAACTGAATAGTGCATACTGTTCAGCTAAGCTGAGGAAACGATTTTAAAAATCCTCTTCTCCGTTTACATCGACCATACTTTACCGTTTCTATTTTTTGTGGAAGGTGGAGTTTTCATATCGTTTTTTCATTCCCATCCTCACTCGCAGATTACATTACTTCATTGATTCTCGATTTCCAGGATTTTTTGCATACAATAGTGTACTGTGAATTCAAATCTCGTTTTGACAAACATAACTTTAATCCCGTTTCCTTTTTTTAAAAAACATTTATCTTTAAGTAAGGACTTGCTGGGTATAATCAGAGAACACTACATTAGATTAAACATATTTCATTTCGAAAACAATGTGAGACTACCCGGCACCCTAGGAAAAGTGGGAGGGTTGTGTGCATACATCCAGGGTAACCCTACCGTTTGCTACGTACGTGGCAGATGACCGTCCTAAGTCGGCATCGATTGACCATTGGTCGCGTTGCTTTATGTGACTATGTGTAGTCTTTTGTGTTTGATGTTTTTGATATTGTCTTTGGTGTTTGGTTATCCTTGTCCCTTTGGTGTTTGTCATTGTGCTTGCATGCCCACTCTGGTCATTGTGCTTGCATGCCCACTCTGGTCATTGTGCTTGCATGCCCACTCTGGTCATTGTACTTCATGCCCACTCTGGTCATTGTGCTTCATGCCCACTCTGGTCATTGTGCTTGCATGCCCACTCTTGTCATTGTGCTTGCATGCCCACTCTGTGTGGGTTTTCTTTTTTTTTTTTTGCCTTTGGGGTGTTTTGGTGTTTTGCTGTGGTCGCTGCAACCGGGTCCTGCTGAAAATCCCCTTATTTCTTTGTTTACAGTTATAAGATGAAATGAAAGAAACAAGTTTGGAAGTCTGTATTTTTGTTCAGCAATCTGATCCTATACAGGAGAATGAACAATCTTACGGAAACACTTTAACTACATGTAGTTTCTCCTCGAATTTCCTCCTAATAAGTGGTCCAAATTTGATTAGTCAAGAAACCTTGTCGAATATTGATGAAAATGGAGGAAGTCCTAGAAGCAGAAAACGAGCAGGAATATTGAAAGTCTTGCAATTACTGAATGACAATTGATATATAGAGGCTCAAATATGTCTAATTTGTACATTGGGAACTAATAAATACAACCGAGTTCTCAGAAAAAGAAAGAGGGGGAGATTTTTATTTTCCAAACGCAGTATAAGACCTCTCTAAAGAATTTCCACTGTTTCGTAATGTAACTTATTATGTCATAGATATGGGATCGCCAAGGCTCGGGGATATAAAACCCACAACTCATTTCATAATACATCGTACGAAATGAAAATTCATTTGAGATTCTTTTTATCACATGATATTGCCTAAAATTGTGTATTTCTAACGTGAAATCAACGTTTACGAGAACTATAGAGGCGAACCACGCCGTAATCTAGAAGTCGCCTGCTACGCCATGAGAAGTAGTGTCCCCATTGTATAGATATTCTGTGCGTAAGAGAAAAGTATTTCAATTTTGAATAGTATTTTAATGCAAGAATTAATTCAACATTAACAATTTTAATCATTGATAATGACTCCACAGTTGACCGATATTTGAAAGGTCACATTTGTCAAGGTTTAGGTGATGAGGCTCCAAACTTGACCAATCACATTTAAGCAGAGCGATATGTAACGTGTTATCATATCATATATTTATGAAATGGCTTTATAAAACTGCATAACGGGTGTATCATGTGATAATAATAAAATATCATGTTTTATGTACACAACATCCATTTTCAGAAAAATACAAAAGTTGCTGTAGAATCACTCTTCTTCTCGATAATTTCTGTAAAATCGTAAAATGTTTGGATTTTTTTCTCATCAAAAGATCAAATATATGCTCATATTCCTTGCTTTCTTATTTCAGTGATAATGGTCATTTTGGTCTGTTTGTTTTCTTACCTGACGGAGGATACTTTACAAAAATGTTTCGGAATTTTAAGAAACAAACATTTTATTACTAATTCCTTATTTTCATTCCACATGAGCATAATTCCTGTTGCCCATAGTATTGCTACACGTTTATTACCAGGAGCATTTTAAGTGCTAAGTGCTGTTGACTTCATGAAACTGTATAGCAGAACTTAAATATTTTAGAAATCTGTAATTTGTTTCCCGCCTAGAAGAAAATTTAGTTTGTCATTCATAATTCCCTGAAATAATAACAATCATTCTCTGTGCAAGCTCTGAAAATTCCGTATAATTCAGGAACCATTTTTTAATCTAGGAAAGGCTCCATCTAGCAGCATGAATGGAATTTGAAACAACTTTGGATGCTAGCAAAATATGTCTTTGAATTTTTATTTTCTTTTCCGCAAAACCTCTCGTTGCGTCACTTATACTAAAAGATTTTACCCAAGGAATGATTGTAGACTCAAATTTCTTTGTTTTATGAGAGTTGATTTTCTATATAATTGTTGCATTCTCTAGACGGAAAATGAGAGCGAAAAGCATTACATTACTTTTGTACGAATATCAATTTTCGCCCATCTCTACAGAAACTTCAAAGAAACAGAATTCTGTCAAACAGAGAGAAAAACAAATTACTGTACAATAAATTAATGAAACGGAGAAGATAAGATAAGCCAGGCATATTGCCTGGGATTCTAGAATCGCGACAAAGCACGTGTAATATTTCGAAGAGGGATTGCATATGTTACATAAACAGGTGTAACAAGGGGATTCTAGGTACAAGTCAACTTCTCTTCCAGGAGGGAAATTGGGAATCTTTCATCACTTATCACAGGAAAACGGCTTTATCACCTCAAATCAGCCTCGTTTTTGGCTTCTGTGATTACATTACTGACAGCTTCTAACACTTTTTATGGCCAATTATCTTTAAAAAGAGAGTATTAGGACCCCGGTCCTGGTTCTTTAACCAGATGGATTTAATTTAGTAGAAATTGGTTTTCACTATAATTCTTAAAGCATGTGTTTGTCTCCTGGTACATCTCCACATTTTCTTTCACGAAATATTAATTTTTGAAGTTAGGTTTTAGTTATTGACGGAGCTGGGTTCTTAATATATCATGCCCATTCAACATATTTTTGATTCTTGTCACAAGTTTCACTGAAAGGTAAAGTAACCTTGATCCTTGACCCATAAACCTCAAAATCAACATCTCCCCAAGCTGCTTCATTTTAAGTTATAGACAGAGAGGTCGTCTGATTGCCGCAATTCGAAAATAGACGTCTATGATTGAAACATATACCCTCTGTAACTGAAGCACATGTTTGACTCTAGCGCCACAACGTCCAATGAAAGGAAATTTGACCTAATGACCCCATAATCAATGAGAGAGTTTCCCTCTTGATAATTTTAAAATATCCATTATCCAAAATCTGAATAACATAGGATGAAAAGTTTCTCTTCAGATTTGGCTTTTATATAGTTTTCAACTACATGTAGAGATTTTATTTTCAATTTCAATTCATTTTCACTTTCATTTAATTTTCACTTTCATGTTGAAAAGCAGTATCTTTCAAACTTGACTGCAGACGGACAAGGATACGGACGAACAGTTGGACTGGCATAGACAAAAGTTATCATGTAGTACATGTACATTGTATTACGAATTTCAACCTTTTGTATCATATAGTAAAGATAAACAAATGAAATCAATCATAATTTCCAACAATTTATTACAAAAATATCGCATAATAAACATTTTAATGTTCTTCGTTTAGATATATATTATGAAATTTACACATAGTGAATAATTGGCTTTTACATAATTATAGACATTCACTCGTATCTCCACACGCAAATATATGAACCACAGGTGTACGACGCACTTAATTTTTTTTCTTCAGAATTTTGAATAGAGCGTCATACACCTGTGAAATGTACGCTTCTCTAGCTTTTTTGTACAATGACCATACACAGAAAAATGAACAAATGGACTGTTCTACACGATTTCAAGTCAAGCATGATTCAAATGCATCTAACAAATAAACAGACTTGTTATGATTCAACATCCACAAAAATAATTAAAGCTTATCACACACAGTTTAATGAAAATGTCAAAAATTAACATTAAGGAATCAGTTTACAAATGATTATGTTGACATTTTTGGTTTTTGTCGGATTTACTCATCTCAACAAATGGATATAAAATCATACATCATAAAAGTTTATAATTGGGATAAGAGATACATTGGTTAATGACTTCTTAAGCCTTTTAGAAAACAAATTAATAGAAAACTGATAACTTCCTATAAAAAAAGTGAACTTTACAACAAAGAATAAGATAGTCAAAGAAAACAAAGAACAAATCGAGAACAAATGGAAATATTCCTTTTTTTTCTAACGGTCACTAACCAAACAATTTGTTCTAAAAGATATCCCACGAACAGTCTAAAAACAAAAATTAACAATAATATCAAAACGTTAATCAAAAGATAAACAATCATTTTTAAAACGATTACAAACTCATGAAAAACTATTCTGAAACACGGTTTCTTGGCAACACAAAGAATAGTACACTGGAAGTCAGTAAGGGCCTTATTATTACATGTATAATACATGTGTTTGATGGTTACGAGTAGGTGTTCACGGTTCACACATGATGTATGATATATGATATACAATGGAACATACTACAATTGTACTTTATATTATAATATATAATCATACACAACATCAGTATCTGACATACTATAGTCATGATGGTAATAGAAGCTAGTAGCTTTAAATAACGTGAATTATGTACGTCCTGACAGATTTCGCAAATAATGACGATGGCTGAAAAATTGATGGTCACTTTGATCATATGTATCATATTTCATACGAACATGATGAAATGAAGAAATATGACGCACAATTTTACTCTGAATATTTCTTTCTCTTAAAAACATACATTTCACATTTCTCTTCAATGAAAGTGTCAAATGTCATTTTCACCAAAAAAAGAATTACAAAATACAATGTTTTCTGCAATGAGATGAATTTGTGAAATTGAACTTCTCATTACAGCATAGCTAATGAGAGATTTCATGGCACTAAAATGGAAATTATTTTTTTTAAACTAACCACTAATAAGTACAAAGCGGTAGCTATGTCTTTTTAACAGACACCATACATACGTAGCCTTTGTATATATTGCATCAATTTGGCTTGAAAATTTGAACACATGTAGCATTTCTACTTTTTGCTTCAAAAATAAAATTCACACAATGATAATTTCTACTCCTTGATTCAAAAATAAAATCAAGATAATGACCATTTCTATAAAATGTAAACAACATGTAGAGTAACCTCATTTGAAGTGAAGAGGTTGTGTATGTGTATCTACTGCAAGTACAGTCACGGAATGCATTTGCAGTCGACGTTAGAAATATAATCCTCGGAAATCTTACTTTTCGTTTCAGCTAGACAACCAATCAAATTGAAGTCAAGACTGGACTTCGGGAACAGATAAGTTGCCTGTCACAGATTTGATCCTAAATATGTGACCTTGACATAAAAGATGACATTGACCTTCATTTAGGTATTGAGTCTCATAATGTTTGACAAGTTAAAAGTAAATGCATCACTTTCAAAAATAAAATCAAGTTATTAAGACATATATGAGAAACTGTGACTTTCTGAAATTCAAACAGACCGATAGACAGACGATCGTCCAACAAAGTGATTCCTAAGTGTCACCTTCGCTTTTAGTCATAAAAACAGGGTTCTCTTTAAAAATTACCCATTGTGATAATGTACTAGGTTAACCGAGGATGAATTATCAAAACGAAATTAAAATGTCCCCATATGGAATGAAAAAAAGGAATAAACCTAGTTTATGAAAGCGCTGAGAGCTTAAATAAACCAAAGTATATCAATTTCGGATCACGACCAACTAAGCTTAAATTGGAAACCTTGACAAACACTTCATCCCCTTGCCTAAGCTGAAATAATGCACCTAAATAGCTGGTATACTCAGCAAACTGTTTGTTACTGGATATACATTTTGACACGGAATTCTGGGCCAGCTTCTCTTCCCCACCACGCGGGTAGATCACATTATACCGATACAGATAATGTGACAATGAATTTGCTACAGAGTTGTCCACCTTTCCGTTTGGATAATATTCCAGAAACGCCATCTGGCTGTAAATATAGTAAAGACCGTTAGAGGGCACCACTATCCTTCCGTGACGATACGAAACATGGTGCATGAAGGCCAAGTCGGCGTCCCAGACCCATTCTTGTATCTCATACTGCAAACCTGGAACTGAAAAGAAAAACAAATTGTTCACAAAAAAATAAGAATTCCTATAATTTTCAGTTTCATAAATGAAACTTGAGTATATGACGCGCTTTCATTTCATAAACAAGTAAAGGAACAGATGAAGCATACTTTACAACGACAACAGATGATCCCCCCCCACACACACACACACTTACTTTCTCAGAATCATGGCTAAAATGGCCATGATGTCCCCTTTCTTTACTTCACGGGCCATTTTAACCATGATTGTTGGGAGGGGGGGATCATATGAGCAGGCACCTGTGGGTCGTACTAGACCATCACTTACTGTTTATAAATCATTGTCATTTATGTATTTATATCCCTGCAAATCAACAACACTTTTAAACATACCTGCTGGAGAGGTTTCCTTCCTGCTAGTAGAAATCAGGAGATGGGCAGCAGGTCTACTCTCTGAGTCCGATACATCAGGATGAAAGCTTATGGTACCTGATGTAAGAAAAATAAGTTATTCGTTATAAAATCCCATGATTTTGTTCCTAAATGTAATTCTTAAAATGAAGTATATTTCCTTTTGATATAAGTTCTTATTCAAAGACCCGGCTTTGTGACAACTTGCTTTCGTATTGTGAGAGAGAGAGAGTAATAATACTTTTAAGAAATTGGAAATATTGCGACATTTTGAAAAAAAAAGGACAGACTGGACTCTCTCCCGATCTCATAAGAAAATTTTTATAACATAAAGTCGTCAGATTTATCTTTCACTTGAAATCTGACATCGATGAACATTAAAACAGTACAAGAAAGAGCGTTTATAGCATACTAATCGTTTTTCATGAACTATTTTTTATTTATCTTGAGCAATATCAGCGGGGATTCGATCTGCACCGGTACAAGTATTAACAGACTGTAAAATTTCTTATTCATGCCTCAAAATTCTTGTTTTAATGACACGCAGGAAGATCAAGTGGGCTTTGAAAACTCTTGTTCGTATTGCTCTGACGGAAAATTACGAAAATTACACAATATTGCGATGACTTCCTGTGTTTGATCCGTATCTTTCTCACTTACACTTGAAATTGAAAGGTTTTTTTTTTTTAATGTTCTTGACATATCTTCGTTTGAATTTAAAACAAGAACAAGGTTTTGGATGATTCTTCTTCGTAGCCATAGAAGGAAAGATAACTCTAAATGTTAAGATTGGGAATGGTTACAGACGTATGAGGTCTTCCATGTGATTTTCGAAAAAAAAAAATCTTTGAATACAGAATCTTCAAAAGAAAAGAATTTCATAATTTCTTGATATTAGATGGACAAAACAAAGGAAAAAATCTGAAGGAAACGAATGAAAAAGCTTTCTGCTGTTTGTAGGCTTAATGCAAATAGTTCTCACGATCGGCTCAATATCATCAAATCATACTTTGTGTTACGAATTGCCTACCTGAAAACAGATTGAAAAATTCACCCGATCTGGTAAGAGCGTGTTTCAGCATTGGAGCGACTACTTCGTGAATTAATTTGCATGTAAAGTGTCATCCAAGTGTGAAAATGATAATAGATATTTTATTCATTCTTTGATGTTATGCATTTGAAAATATCATTAGCTCTGGGAGGGAAATTGATGCCCTCTTCCGCTACAGCTAAAAACCATTAAACTGTTATAGTCGTTAATTGTGATTGAATATTGGCGAATCGCTGACGCAAATAAGCCTGAGAAGTCTATTATCTTTACATCTACTGTTTTCTGACCAGAAGAAAAAGCGGTATCGAATTTATGTTTTTCTTTTAAAAATACACAGCCTACACCTTAACAAGTAGCACCTCTCCCTTTTTTTACGGATCGGGGGATTCGACATCCTCGGTACCCCAGGCTATTTGCGCTTTGGCTGAATTCAGCAAATAGCCTGGGTACCGAGGATGGGGATTCGGATTTCTCGTCAACGCAATGACAAATCTCAAATTTATCAAATAGTGTTAGGACAAGACAAATTCTTAGATATTTTAAGTAGAATAAAAAACGTGTGTTTGTGAAACACAAATGCACTCGTTGGCATCTTTTTTTGAAATGTCAAAAGTAGTTCAGATTTTGAGTTCAAGGTCAAACGGTCAATTTTGGTATCAATGGAAAGGTCTTGTGAATATGAAAACCCTATCACTTACCATTCAAAAGTTATGACCAAGGATTTAAGTTTTTCAAAAGTAAGTTAAACTCCAAGGTCAAAAATTTTGGTATCCATGGAAAGGTCTTCTCACAAGGAATACACAAGTGAACTATGAAAGCCATGTCACTTACCATTCAAAAGTTATGGTCAAGGTTAACGTTTCTGCGAACAAACAGACCAAAAACTACATGCCACAGAATCTCTGATTACGGACCTTTTTAAAGCCTAGAAATGACTTTGACCTTGATGAACGACCTTCAGCGATTTTTGTCCCGATAAGGACTATCCTATAAACAATTGAGTGAAATATGAATGAGCTCAGATAAAATAAATATGTATGGATGAATAAATATATAAACAAATACATATGTCATACATAAATAAATAAATGTATAAATAAATAAAATCATCCAATCAAGACACTGAATAACTCGATCAGAAGTTAGACTTTACTTGGTGATTTTCTATGCATTATAACATGCTGTAAGCTGATACCAACATCAGATCGACTAATTAGGGTTTACATGTAAAGCAGGTTCGATATGAAATATGCTACATAGAATCATCATTAGTAAAATATCGGTATCATCACCCATGTATCTGAGAGGTAGGATAATTAGGTTCTCTTTGTATACCGGAGTCTGCTAGGCGACTCCATTACTTCATTAAATGTCCATTAATTGTGTTGAGAATAAATGATCTTCCCAAATGTTTATTACATCAATTGTGATTTGTACACATCAGATGGTGAGGGTGTAGGGGGCCCTTTGTTCTTCCCACGTTAGTATTGTGATTTTGTTTAGACAGTTTGGTCAGATTATATCATAATACACGTTCATAAACAACAACAAAATAAACGTTCACAGGTGCACGTTTGGTTTCATCTACAGCCAGTCAGTTCCTGGTCCATGATCTTTGGAACCATGCACAAATATAGGTCACATTGGGCAAGTATCTAAGGCGGAGGGGTATGGCCTTCTGAAATTTTCACAATACCTGATTAGCCACCACAACTCCCATTTTAACGTTACGTCTAGTTTCATCTATATGCCACAGTATGCGCGGATCTAGAAAGGGGGTTGGGGTGTTGTGTCTTTTCAAGAAATTCTAATGTTACTTCCTGTTCATGATCTTTTGAATGAGACATTAATACTGGTTACAGAGTGCACGGGTTTAGAAAGAAAAGGTGCATTGGGTCTGAACCTCTGGAATTTTCACAAAATCCTGATTTCCCCAAATTCTATTTACTATAACTTATATTCAAATCAAAGGCTCGAAACACCTCATCCTCTTTGCCAGCCTGGAACCCCTTTTCCTAGATCCGCCAATGCAAAGTTTCACCAAGTGGTCAAACCGCGAGTACTGTTGTCAGAATAACATGTACTTTGTTTTTACTCTCTGACTCTCGACTTGATGTTTTCATGCAGTGCAAAGAATTGGAAGCACGTGAAGAACATTAGAAGCCAATTATATTTGCTTCAGAACAAGGGAATATAATCAGTTTCTGACATCAGGTCTTCATGCCGACTCCCTTCTATCAACTGATCAATGTAAATATGTTTTGTTTTCTTTTCCGAGCATCAGGGAATACAATTAACCTGCATGCAGTTTTCTGAGCGGAAGCAAGAAATGATTGGAGAACGACAAATATTATTCGCGACTCGACCCCTATCTCATCGCTTCAAGAGTCATCAGAGAGAAGCATATATCACTTAGATTTTTCTGGGAGCGCTATCAAGCCAATTAATTGGACATAAAACAAGACAATCTTACGCAAATTGGCCTATCTTCTCGACTATTATTAGTAAAGGCAGAAGATAAGAGAAACGTCAAACTCATTTCAGAGAACATGAATATATAAGAAAATCTAGGTAACATGACAATGATGTTTGTTTACTTAGCAACAAACAAAGGGCCCCTTCTGCTGGAGTATTTGACGTAAACCGGTCGGAGCTAGATGGCAATAGAGTAATCAAACCTTAATTCTAGGAAGGAATGAGGATAACAAATGTTAGAGCTGATCCACGACATATGCCGTTTATATGGCGATGTAGAGATTTGTCAAACATAATCGATACTGCGCCCAAAGAAAATATTTCTTTCACTGCAAGTGTAAAGTTCAAAACTTTAACTTCTTTTAAGTGCTCCTCTCTATCCCCCCTCCTCTCCAAACCTTGACAATGAGAGTTTCTTTAATTCTTTTCTCTTTTTTTCTAACAAATTTCTAACTCAAACAGCATATCAAAAGATACATGTTATTTTCATTCGCACACAATTCAAGGAAGAAAACTATTCATTCATCTTTTATTATTCTTTCATTTTTTCAAAATCATCCTTCGTTGGTAAATCATGGTATTGTAAGCGGTGAGCAAAATGGGTCAACTTTGGCCTCTCGCTCATGAAATTCCTGTACGAAAGGTTCGACCAAATACTTTGATAAGTAAATGTGATGTACCGACAGGGAAGCAGTATGGTAACATTGGATGGTAGGGTTCACCTCAGGTCACGGTCGCTTTAGGCATATGGATGCATATACACGTATGGCAAGACATGACAAGGTGGCAGGACATGTGCTTAATGTAAGATATGGGTATAGTAACGTCAGAGGATCCAGAAAAATCCTTCTCTTTTCATACTTTTTTGGAAGGGTGGGTGGATAGGGGTGGGGGAGGGGGGGGGTGTTCAATACGTGCATGTTTAAGAAACTTCTTCTTTTACCGTAACCTTTGAATCACTATTGGTGTGATAATCCCAATTTTGACAGATATATTCCTGTATTGAACAGAAGTTTCACTTTCAAATATTTAAAATAATTGAATCCCTACATAACAATAAAAAGTTGATCAAGAAATCTACGGGAGAGTTTACAAAGCGTTTTACGGTAGCTACAATTAGCTACAGGAGGTACATCTATAACAATGTCAACGATGACAGGAGATTGGGAGGTTTAAATCCCTTTGTGTATATAATATGCTGTAAATTTCAGCTTTATATATGCAAATGTCTGGTCTTATAGCTTAAACTTCAAAAATTGTTTACACCGTTGCCATGGGGGAATGCATGAAATGGCCTCAAATAACACAATGGAGGAAACATATGACAGTGGGTTATATTGCGAGTAATTCATCGTATTTTCTGTGTACAGACACGTTACTGTAGAACTCATTATAAATCGATCAGATCTCGGTAACATCAAAACTTGTCTATAGTAAATCTTTACCTATCTTCTTTTAATCAGTAATTCAATGCTCATAACTTCTGTCTCTTTACGAATTTTCGACAGGAATTCTCAAAACGCAAGAAAAGCGATATCTTTCGAATATAATGAATCACACAATATGAAGTATTTCAATCAAATATAAGAATATTGACAAACTTCGCATATAAAAAAATTATACGCTGAGCAATGATTTTGAACAATCCCCTCCTCTTTTCAGATATCCGTATGTACCCCGTCTTTGTCCCTTTTTTTCAGTGCAAGTACTTTCATACTTCATATGTGCCTTGAAACAAGACCTTCTTTGAACGTTTGGCCTTGACCTTGACCTTCTTCAGAGTTTGACCTAGCCCTCACACGAAAAGATAACTGTCGAAGGGGTAAAGGGGTATCACAATTCACAAAAACATATTTTTGTTTTTATTTGTTGTATTTACTATTTATAACTTTTTATGCCACCGGAATCAAAGATTCGGGACTTATAGTTTTTGGCCTTTTCGTCTGTTTGTCTGTCTGTTTGTCCAAGGCAAAAACTTTAAACATTGGGCATAACTTTTGAATGGAAGGGAAGGTGATAGAGCTCTCATGTTTCACATGTGTATGCTTTGCGACGATTCCGAAATTTTGGACCTCGTCACCTTGACTTTGACCTTTGACCTTCTTTTCAGAAACTTAAAACTTTTGAACTGTGAGTGATAGGAGTTTCATATTTGCATTCCTTGTTTTCCCCTTTTTTATATAAATTACTGTTTACATGTCAATTTCTTTCAGGAGCAGAAACCGGAAGTGGTCTACCGGAACCATTCCGTTGTCTCATTACCAGAACAATTACCAGTTCTAATTGTACATGTACGTGTATCAACCCTGCTATACAGGATGACATTAATATAATATAGATCCGCCTTTGTCTGCCTAATGTGACTAATTTGGGCTTTCAATCAACGCGGCCATATATCGTGTCCTCCGATTCAAATTAAACCCTTCTATTTGTAACGTTAAACACTCGTGCTTTACTATTGATTTCCCGGCAATGACATCGTGGCACTACGGCTAGTTTCTGAAGTCGAAGACCGGCAATGAAAACAGACGGCTGACGAGGGAGTGAGCAGATGAACTTTGACAACACGGAGAGCTATTCAATCTGCAATATTTACTTTCCTTTCAATGGAATCCCCAAAGAGAGTGGTCTGCAAACATTAAACATAACAAAGAACATTTACCAGTAAGTCCGCTGCCTTACAGGCTTTTGTGATAAAAGACTTTGGAACTCGGAATGGAAACCGATAGCAATCTTTTTCATCGATTCCGTTCCGAAATCTTATCTTTCAGATTTTTTTTATTCATTCACAAAATTATTTCACTGTGATATAAATTGGTTGAATCAATAATGTTTTTCCCTCTATCGGTGAGTGAACAAAACACTTGTGCTCAGAACATTTTTAAATTTAAACAAAACAAAATAGCAAAAACATGATTACAATCTATTGTTAAACCAGTAGGACTAATGCTTTTAATGATACAACTGGAAGTGACCTTGACCTATGACCTCCAAATTTAAAAATTTATAGTGTTCTCCTTTTACTGTGACTTTTTGTTGCAAGTGCCTTTTATATGTAATTATCTCAAAGTTGGTAAATCGGAAGCCTTGACGTGTTTCTCTTCTAAAGAACAATCCCCCATTCTACATCTTCTGGTCAAAAGTTCAAATCAAAAAGCATTGTCAAGGGAAATCTTGAAAAATTCTGGAAAATGAAACATTCCTCATTCCACATCACGCACATAATGTTTGAATAACCAAAAATGACAGTAGAGTGGGTACAGACCTAGACTAGATCGAGCAGGGCAGAATCGGAGTCAGGGCTTGATTGACTGGAGGGGGGGGGGGGGGTGCAAAGTTAAAAGATCTTCTGATCTTCAAAAGTACAGGGAAATTTCCAAACAAACAGTTCTGTAGAACGGAAACAAGCAACGGGGAATCAAGATGAAATAATAATATAATTAATGAATATTCATAGAAAATAAATGAGTAAATTTTCTCATGAAAAGCAAAAGAAACCTGAATGGAAATATTCACGTAGGAAAAATTAATTTATCAGCTGCTTTGAATAAGAAAACTCATGCTGGCATAAAATCTCTATTATCTCAGCTGGACAGGTAGGAGAAATCGAATGTGATGCAGTTCGTTCCACGATGATTCGATGATAAGCAGATTTGGGATGTGAATTTCCATAACATCAAAGTAATTACAGTGGAATGAATTTCAAATCTTACACCACAATGTGTTTCTATCTTCTCATCGGAATGAAGGATTCTTAATATCTCGCTAACGTGCATGATTCTCTTTGATGGTTTTTGGCAATTTCGAAGCCTGTAATTTTCTTATTTTCAGTACTACCGGAAGACGAGAATAAATTAAATAGAGAGAGAGAGAGAGAGAGAGAGAGAGAGAGAGAGAGAGAGAGAGAGAGAATACACACCTCTAGCTGTCTCTTGTCTGTATCTTCTTTCAATAAACTGAAAAAAAAAGATGTAAAATGTACATGCAGAATAGATGGATAGTCTTGTGAATACATAGTGCATCGTTTACTGAAATAGTTAATTTCGAAAGTAAGTAAAAGTAAAAATTAAGTCAAACTCCAAGGTCAAGGTCACAAGGTCAAATAATTTTGGTGTCAAAAGAAAGGTATTGTCACAAGAAATATATATACATCAGGAATACGAAAGCCCTACCACTTATATAGCAAAGTGCAATCTGACATACGAAAGGAAAGACGGACAAACTGAATTTGATTCCCTGTCCTTTCGCTAAAGCGGGGGAAATCTGATTTTTCAAAGAAACTAAAGATTGTTAATAAGGTCCATTGGTCATTGTCTGATTTGCTTCGGGGAAAATACATCCAAGTTCAAACTTACAGCGATCCTTGAAGATCTCCTACAGATCTACAAGTTTTTATTATTCTTTGCAAAATATTCATCATTATTAAACCTAGATTTACATTAGTAGCTTCAAAGCTTGAGTATTTTGTGTTTTGTTACATCAGGCCATTATTAGCACAAGTTCTCTTCCTTCTATTGAGCGTTAATAAAAACCGGACAGGCTAATGTGCCAGAGTTTGCATTTATGCCTCTTTGATACCGTAATTGCAAAAGATTTTGCCAGGCTTCATTAAGACGGGAGTCAACGCTTATTTGTGAAGCATTTTTCCTAAGTAAAAAATCAATATTTAGCTTTTATGTAGCTCTCGAGGGATTTGGTCAGACATGCTGGTTTATTGTGAGGGTCGATAGAAGCTGAATTTTGGAATCACAGTTCTACCAATGTGACGGCCTCTCCAATTATGGAATTAGTTTTTGCCCTTTGTTGTTTATGCAAATCAAAAGAGCTTACTATTTTATCTTCATCCCTCTTGAAATACTACTTAATAAATCACGGATCCAGATTTTTTTCCATGAGAGGAAATTATAGGTAACAATTGAATCCCCCCTTTTTATTTGAAATCTTGCTAATTCGTACACGTCCTTCGTGACTGTCCTTCTTTGATGATTTTCTATTGCATATTCAGACTGAGTTTAATAGAGATGAAAAAGCCAAATTTTTCTTTGAATACATTTCAGACAATTATTTCCTACTGTTATTGGTTCTTATACGCCTGAAATTATCTCTTTTTCATCCAAATAAAGAAAGCTTTGTCTAAATCTCGCGTTCTACTTAAAGTGAAATAATCTCCTTTAGCTTCTCTTCTTCAAATTACAGTCTATTCTTTGAAACCAAGAACGGTGTATGGAAATCCGAAATGGTATGGAAAATTTGAATCGCATCTTCTATAATAATAATATAGACAAAACAATACATTCCGGGAGAGAATTCGGTTTTTACAGCGGCGTTGTATTGGAATTATGATTGATAATAGCATGACTGGCTCGCAGCGGCAAAACGTCCGTTTTCCGTGAAAATCTATTGTCTGTTTTACACTGAATCTGGCTTACAATTGGAAAATGACGTGTCATTATGCAGTTATTACCGTTTTCGCAATTTTGGCAGCGTTTCCCTCAACACTGCGGCGAATCTGCAGTATTTGGGATGCAGTTCTTTGTTGGAAATATATGATTTACGATTTCCGTGCTTCCAACAAAGCGTTACATTTATAATAAAGACCATTTCAATTTACCCTGTAGATACTGCCTTCTGCGTTTGATTAACCTAACGACTTTTGGCGTACTTTTATGCAATGCTTAATTTAAGGGGAGATAAGTGGATCAGAGAGGATAGATGGCGCATGCATCCCCTGCAGACATGTGGAAGTTCATACTGACTCAGAAAATAATCGGATGAATGAATTTACAATACTTTACCCTGCAACCAAGTTTAAACGAAAAATTCTTTACTTATGCACATATATATGCCCTAAACAAGCATTTATCGCTTAATCTGGCGTAATAAACGGGTCCTTTTTCCTTTTTAAGTACGGATGTCATTGCCTTTCCGCACATTGACATTTTGAAGATGATCATATCTAAAAATAAATGGTTTTATTTAAACAATTAGTTACGCAATCCATCGACCTCCTCCATTTCTAACTTGTAAAACATCAGAATTTTTGCTCTTGAAATTCCGGGTTCGGGTAACCTCTTATCACGTTTTACTTTTGAATTTTATGATTTTTAGACGACGCCGACGCTGTAAAAAGATCCTTCAAGTAGACGTGACACAATTATGGCACGTCTGTTTAACAAGGGAATAATAAGGAATATTTTGATAAAACAACACTTATGTCTAAATTTGTATAATCATAAAACATAAGTACCGCAAGTACAATATATACATCCTTAAGAAAATACGAAAGAAAGTAAGTGAAGAGCAATTAGGTCTTAAGGGTGCAAACACTTGACTTTTGGCAATCGTCATCACAAAGAGATATATACTTCAGAATCAAAACGGATAGACGGAAAAGATAGATAGGGTTCCTTATCTTTATAATGCGAAAACGTTTTTCTACTGTCTATTCTTATCGTATGAATTTCAAACTTATCGTTTAAGAACAAAGACCATTTGCTTTTGTGAGTGTAAAGATTTGTTTTCTCAATCTATCCAGAAGCATTTATTACACATTACTGAAAAATTATACGTCATTATCATACAACCATTATTTTCTTTCAAACTGCCTTTCAGGATCTACAAGGTTATTGTTTTTACACGTCTAATACAAGAAAATCGGAAAACAAATAAATCAAATGAAAAGAACATTAAAGGACCAACAATGAATAAATATTTCAATAAATAAAGATAAATAATAAATAAATAAACGAGTAAATAAATAAACTGGGGTTTTCTTCGCCGTACGTTTCGGCCATTGGGACCTATGGGTTGGTTCATCGGCGCCGATGATGATCAAATGGCCGAAACATACGGGAAAGAAAAGTGTTTTTAATCAATTTCAATGTCAAGAGACTTTGTGGTAAATAAATAAATAAATAAATAAATAGATAAATAAATAAATAAATAAATAAATAAATAAATAAATAAATAAATAAATAAATAAATAAATAAATAAATAAATAAATACAATCATGTCCATGGCATGTACTTTAAAGAACAGAGGGAACAATATATCATTGTAACAATATACAATATCAATATGAGAATGTATTACAAAAAGATATTCAATTTTTCTTTTTAGACATATCATTTTCATGTATTGATGGTGAACAGATTGGTAACAATGTACACATAATAAAAACGATACATCCTATCCCCAAGTCAAAAGATATAACCACGTGTTGCGTCCGATCGACAAACGCATTTGCATGCAGATCCTACATATGTTACAAAATACAAGCAAATCACGACCACTGTTGAACATAGATAAAGACTAATCCGATTCGGGGTAATTCCCCACAAAATCAAGAGCCTAACCTGTTCATTTTGTGCGTAATATTGTATATTGATCGGTTTTAAGAAGGTATTATTTCACGTCTCTGTAAATTAATACTTATCATAAAAATCTGTTGAAAAGAAATGATAAATATGACAGATATATAAAGACGACAAAATATGACAGACAATAGACAGTGTCTTGTCAAAAACATATGAGGAATTATGTAATAATCCTCTTCTTCATAGATTAGGGTGGAGCAGGTAGATATGTACCTTACCCATTTATCGTGCGCGGACCTATGGGTTGGTTTGAGGGTAAAGACCCCTCCCCATGGATTTTGTTAGGATTTATTCATTTTTTCCGATTTATATATATTTTTTCTCACTTCATAGATTGAATCCTCAACCCCCCCCCCCCTTCCTCACACAAACACTTTATTCTGGCTTGGCTGGGCTGGACACCCATGGAGAAATTTTCTAGATCCGCGCGTGTTTATATGAGAAACTAAGACCTGCCATTATTATGTATTAGGAGATTAACATAGTTATAAAGATGTGGACATTAACGTCATAGAAATATTCATAAATTACAAAGGTTTTCTAAAGCCTGAAAATCCCTGTCTCCATACAATGGAATCATATAAACAAGTCATTAGCGTTGGAACTTTAAAAATAATGCATACATCTTTTTTTACAATTTCTTTTCACTAGTTTCACTTTGCGTGGAAGACTAATTTGCATTTCTGTCATCTGATCCCAAATCAAAGAAAAACTCCACTTTTGTTTCGAAAACAAGTTCGTAAATTAAATGAAATAAACACAATTCAAGTTGGAATCGACAGTAACCATATATCACAAAATAGCAATTTTTAGCATTCCCTCCCAAACATAATCATTGAGATGAATAGTTATAAGTCATTAAGCGCCTCGTCTTCATTGCCGTCTAAAATTTGAGCTCATATATGGTTATATAGTCATAACAACCAATAAACGATTAAAATAGCAAAAAAAAAAAAAAAAAAAAAAAATTGTGTATTGGATATCAGAAATTAAGGCATGGCTTTGACACACGGACTAATGATGGAAAATGTCGGAAATCACGAAATAACTATTGAAATAAGAGCTGACTATGTAATTCGAAAATCAATAGTAACTTAAAAGCTTAAGATATTGCAATAATCTTGGAGGAAGATCGGAAAATTAAAAGGTTTCCTAATGTAAAACGGGAAAAATCAATGGGAATATGAGTTCCACGACAAAAGGAAAGCTAATTTAGCGGACTCCTTCTATAGGGTTGGTTACATGGAAAATTTGTCTTAATGATTAATTACAGGACTTTTGTTCCTGTAACAAAACGAATTACGACGTTCGATCGGATTTCACAAATCAACAAAATTCTAGTAATGAAGCAGTCCCAACGATTTATCTATATATACGGATGATTTCTAATCCGAAACGAACATATTTATAAAAGGTCTTGCAGAAATTTGCGGGAGAAAAAATTCCACTTTAAATAATATCATCAGAAAAAAAGAACTAGTGGTAGCATTTTGCACAAAATATCTATTGCAAGTTTCCATATATGAATTTTCAAACAGAACGATATAGAGTTCCGACATGAATTTGTAGTATTAGAAACAGACTAGAAATTTGAAAAAAAATCTTGTTCATAAAAAGAATAATGTTCAAAATGGAGGAAAAAAGCGTTTCGTTCTTTACCAATTTTTTTTTTTTTTTTTAGAATCACTGCTGGTGCTATAGATATTTTGGTGAAAGGGGTGTGTACTTGGTAGTATCGTGGTTTACAATTTTGCATGTGTAGTTTCTTGGATCTGTATTTTAGACGAATTCATCACGACATTTGTATATCATTCCATGTCAAATGTATAAAGATGCGACTGGAGATTTCAGTAAGTCACAAAGCAGATATCAGCTTCTGTCTTGTCATCTTGTTAATTAAGCTTTACCTTGATTGAGGTTACGTGATAACTAACGAACGTTGTCATTATGTGTCAATCTAACATGCAACTGAAATCACGCAAAATTAGTTAGCCAAGAGTCAATTAGTGTCTGCAGCATGATGGCGCTGGTGTTCTGATATTACCAAGTATATTCAGAAAGACAAGAGATCGAACACAGATCGATATGCACCGATCGATTTTAATCCGGTAACTTTTAAATCAGATTTAGCCTTGGAAGGCTGCAATGTAAATACTGCTAAAACTTAACCATGCGTTTAAATGTTGACTGAGTCAGATTGCAAGAGGAATTTAGAGCCGTTTGAATGTTTGGTTAACGATTTTGTCAGTCAATTATTGGAATATGTAAATGAAGATAGAAGTAGAATTTGGAGTCTTCGGGTGGATTTAACACCGGAGAATCAGTCAATACGGAATTTGTCGCTATTTTTTTCACCGTTTGATGAAATAAGAGGGGTTTTGACATGTATACTAAATGGACATATGG